>CM055894.1:47336141-47816215 GCA_029582155.1 Panopea generosa
CGAGTCTTCACAAACATTTGCCACCTATGTTAGACCAGGATTGCCTATACCATCAGAAGGTTACTGGTATAGTGATGATGATTCTGGAACTATGTGTGAAATGGTATGAAACCAGTCTACATTCAAACAGCTATCCAGAAACTTTGTAAATGACTGGAAAAGAATTCTAAAGTCATATTAGTTGCTTACAATGGAAGATGATTTTATTTTCCAGTGGTATATGACGTACCAACAATACAGAGCAATTTTCAAGTGTGTATCAGGAATAATTATTCCCTGACAGTGTTAAGGAAACAGTTTCCAAGTCATTCACATAAAAAGGTAGACCTTGTGAAATTGTTGTGCAATATCAGCTACAGTGCACAAAATGCCAATTCGTAGTCACTTGGGCAACTCCTCAAATAATTGACACCGAAAGAGCTCCTATCCTACAGTTTCGCTCCAAATGAAAACAATTTATAAACATTCTGGTAAGGATGGACTGAGAGGCATATTTCCTGCCAATAATGGTGATGGTGTACCAAGGGTCACCAAAGCAAAAAAGTATTAGATGAGGTTATATCAAAGATGGCTATATATTTCAAACAATGACTCTTTATGACTTGAAGTGTGCGTGTCAAGTGAGGGGGTGGGGGTTCTATTCTGTTATACTCATAATGTGAACATTTTTACATAGTATTAATATTTAATAGTTTGTGTCATACTATGTTTGTTTTGAAATTGACACTATTCGCAAGATAAATAATTTAAGTGTTTAAGCACGAGAAAGAATCCGTGTAATGGGGTGGGGGTGGGTGGGGTTCTGATTCCATGTTCTATTTTCACATAAAAAGTACATATTTTTGCTTTTATGCTATTTCTGTATAATGTGGGAACATCTTTATTTCAATAATATTTGTCATTAGAGTTTTTGTATCAAAACTTGGAAACATTAACATTACTTTTAAGATAAACATTTATTTCTATAGAAGTGCTGATTATAAATTTTTGACCCTATCATATTAAAAAAAGTTATTGAGAAAAAAACGGACGGTAAAACTTCCTAATCTTTTGATATCATATGTGGAATAGTATATATATAAAAGTTAGTCATGTAGTATTGATGCCCCAATAGTAGAATGGATTCTCTACACTTTTATTTTAGAACAACTTTTTTCAAAACTATAAAAAATATGGATTTCTCCTGTCCGCTAGAATACAAATGAGTTCATTTTAGATTATTTTTTTCAATTTAATGTTGCATGCTCATATTTTTTCTTTAAACAAATGCTTTTAGAATACACTGATACTGAAAAATGTAAAAAATATTGAAAATAAATAAAATTGTAGCAATTTTACCTATTTTGGACTTTGTAATTTTTTTGCGGCCTTTTGAAAATGGGATATGGTAATGTAAATGCGGATAACTTTTTTTTTAGACGGTAAAAGTTTCTAAAAATTTGGAAATTAGTCAGTGATATTATATAGTTAATAAAAATAAAAGGCTTTAAAAGATTTGAAATATTGCCCATTACGGTCCCACTACCTTAATATAACGCTGTTCCTCGAGCCCTTATGTTTAATTTGCTGTTTATCAAACTTGATATAAAATAGACTGTAGTGAATGTCAGTAACAAGTTAAATAAGTATGCTACTTCTTTATTGTAATGCTTATTTTAATAGAGGTAAAATAAAAATATTTTCAAGAAATTTCTAATTTAAGAAAAGCTAAATTTATGCCTGTTATAGATTTATTGCAATAAGCCTAAATTGTTAAAAAATACAGTTATAGATCAATTAAAAATATGTGTATTTGTAAACACAGATATTCGAGATGAATATATGTACCCATCCTGTCTTAAAAGACTTAAAATATGAAAAAAAAACCAGAAAATACATCTGAGGGGTAATTTGATCTTGGTCCAAATGAGGGCAATTGATTTGACTTTGTAATTATGGGTTTCTCAAAATGAATTAAATATAATGATGTATAACATTGTTTTTGTAATTACTTGAAGAGATAAAATATGATAAAAAAAAAATAACTGAATTAAACAGTTGAGAAAATCAATTTTCGCTAGTGAATTGCACAAATTTTTAGACGAAATTTGTGACATCGTGAAGGGGGTAAAGCTAATAGCAGAATTAAAAATAAATAAACCCATCCAATGTAAGTATTTTGGTACATAATATGGAGAATATATTATATTTTATATACAGTATTGTTCAATTATCGATTTATCACCTGTTTAATGCAAATAAATAAAACTTAATAAACGCGTTTCGTTCGCATCGTGTTGTGTCCACCCCAACGTGAAATATAGTTCTTCGATATTTTTTGAAGTTTTATGCCATATTGTGTAAACAACTTCATTTAATCATAGTGGACACGTGAAAGACGTGAAAACTGTATTGTAATGTAAAGCACCCGTTTCGACTGTATTGTAATGTAAAGCAACCGTTTCGACTGCAATTAAAATCGGTTTATAAATATAGTAGTAAAATTGTCGTCCACTCCGTCACGAACGTACACTGCTGCTGAAATTCCACAAATCGTAATTTCTAGTATGTAAATTTGGACCAATAGATCGCGCTGCATTGTGGTTTTTCCCACTGATAGAGCTTAAACGCATGCGCATAGTGTGATATGCAAAGAATAACATCCTGTCCTCGTGTCCGCAAGCTGTCGGTCCTGATACGAACATAACAAGTAAGTACCATGAAACTTAAATATATGGATTTTTATAGATATACGAACTTATTAAAGACATTGTGTAACATGACAACAAAGAATAATAATTAAACTATTGTTTTGTATTTAAATTTCGACACGACATGCTCTAGAACGATGTGGAGGTAGAATATTTTTTTGAATACCTGATCGAACTACCTCTGTGACACAGTTTCCAGTGTTACGAACAACACTCTACGATAGCTGTTCTCAAAGAAAAAACACACAATTAGTAAATTCAAAGTAGCATTTATTATCAGAAAACGTTTGTTTGTCTGTTCCATGTTGAATTATAACTCCCTTTTTTGCATTATCTACTTTGTTGATAAACTGTTGTGTTCATATCAATGGACAAAATATTTACCGTCTCGTCGTTACAAACAAAACAAATCGTGTTTTTTTTTTACATGTTACTGTTAATGTAAGCAAAATGCTTTGGTGTTTTGTCTAAAAAATATTCATATTTTATATGATGTCTTGTATGAATATCTCATAGAACGCTATAAGACTCGCAACACAATTCGTCTCGTTAGTATCAATGGACACTTTAATTTTACAAATACTACGTGTCTTTTGTTACGAACGAAACATAATAACACCATACCCTGAACAAATTACAACTCGCATATCATTTTGAAATGCTTAATTTATAAGAATGTAAGGCATCTTCATTGCTATTTTAAAGCCAACTTGTTTAATTCTTTTTGCAGTTACTAATTTATAGTTTCGTTCATAACAGCAGATGTCACACAGAATCAAAGAGTACCGGTATGTGTCTCTTGTCATGAACAAAACATAAATACACATTGATTACTTATTTATTATCATTTGGTCCAATGAAGAGATGTTTCAATTTCTTGCAATATAAGATATCGTTCATGCTTATTTAATGTATGATTTTACAATGATTTCTAATAGTTCTAAATATTCTGTTTTGTTCATTACGACAGACAACAATTTTATGTGTATATTTTGCTTTGTGTAATGAACATAACCCCTACCTTTTAAAACAATTTCTAGATATACCTGTGACACTAATTGAAGCTATTTTGAATAACTTGAAAACTATTCATTGTTTAGTTATTACTATCCTAAAACTGAAATATCAAAATACTGTTTATTTAAATATTTTTTGTTCATAACAATAGACAATATCGTGAACAATTATTTTGTGTCTTTTGTTACCAACAACACATAGGAAACTATAACCGCTTTGAGGCTTATTATTTCAACCATTTTCCTGTAATATTAATTTCTTAAGAATGTCAATCATTATTCATACTTTATTTATGGTTATTTAAGTTTATATTTTCACCAATTTTGAATCTTGCATTGCTCCAAACAGGAGACAGTAATCATTTTGTTTTTGTCTGATGTTGCAGGGCCCGTTTAGCTCAGTTAGTTATGCGTCTGACTATCAATTCAGGGGTTGTGAGTTTGAATCCCGGCCCGGCAACAATCTCTGTGATGATTGATATACAACATTGTGTCTCATTATCCTTTGTCTCACCGCTGATTCAAGTGGGAAAGTTATCAGTTACTTACGGAGAGACCGCACCGCAGTGTAGAGTGTCCCCCTCACAGGCGGAAGGTCTTGGGTTCAATCACCGACTGGGTCATACCAAAGACTTTAAAAATGGTATTAAAAGTTTCCTTGCTTGATGCTCAGCATTAAGAGAAGAGTTCTAGGTCTGGTCGGCCCGGTGTCAATATAATGTGATTGGGTGGGGTATCATATCATGTGTCTGCGGCATGATACGAAAATGGGCATTACTCACAAATGTTTTCACTATATCTGATTAGTTGTTTCAGTCCAAAGATAATTGCTGGCATTTTATTACAAAAATATTATTTTATCGCGAATTTAAATCATAGAATATGTCTTTCTTCATATTATAAATTAATGGCATTTACTACACTTAAAAAAGAAATATGTGATTTTGAAAAATTATCCGTGTGATATTTTGATTGCAGAAATAAATTGTTGCCGGCACTGTGATGAATCTCGATGACTCGGGGATGGATCCCGTGGCTGGCACATCAAAATTTCAAGTATGGTGGGAGCTATTACCACAAACATTAGCACTGGAGGAGGCCATGTCTCAAGCCCTTACTGAAGTCCAGTCTCCAGTATCAGAGACTACAGCTCTTGATGAATGACAAACATCACTAGTTTTCCGTGACGCTGACAAGTCTGTTGATATGTAAGTTTTTCGCGCTGAAGTATAGTTAAATGAATATATCTGTTATGAGAAAACAAGTATTATCAATAGTCTTTTAAAAGTTAGTTCATGTTTAACCTCATTTGACAGCTAATGGAATCACTCTCTACAGTCGCTCCCTTTGGGTTTCTTAATTGTTAATTTTTTACTAAATGAACACTATTACATGATTTGCTTTTCATAACTTCAGTTGATTAAGTTTTAATATTATATCTTTTAATATGTTTCTATTTCAGAACAACAAGACCAGAGCAGTCATCCAAATCATTAGCCCTCATCAAGACCCCAAATCCAGAACCAGAAATCACTGAGGCTCCACCTGACAAGGCTGTTATGTAAGTTGATACCACTGGATGTCTTCTTAAGCTTTGTATAGATCTATATTATAACAACATTATATTCTGCACAAAGTTATTTTTGTATAATCATTATTGAATGTAATTATCAGATATGCCACAAGAACATACATTGCTGTGAAACATGGACTAACAATATATTGTGTGGTTGTAAGTGAGATGTTCAATGTTATTCATAATTCTTTGCTATGGTTATAAATGGTAGTTACATGTTTGAGCTCTTTCTTATCCCTTTCTTTACACTCAGCCTTTGGGTAGAGAATATGGTACAGCACACGATTTTTTCATCTGATATCTTAATTGAATTGAACATACTTAATATCCATATGATTGGTTCTCGGATCCTTTACTCATATCCAGGTGTGAAGATATTCCTTTTTGGTTAGATTATATTAAACATGAAAACAAAATTGATATACTGATGAATGCAGAGGGTTTGATGATTTGAACTCATGACCCCTGGATTGATAATCAGACACGTAACTACTGAGGACTGAGCTAATCGGGCCTTACTTCACTTCTTATGAGCACATCTTTTCCTACATTTCAGAATCTTTTCTTCTGTGAAAGGAAACATTGTTTTTGTTTTAAAAACAATCTTTATTATAAATGTTTTTGCAATACTTTCATTTTACCATAAACTGTCTGTTATTGATGAACCAGTGAATTACCAAATTCCCTTTGTTATATATTTTTCAGATCTGCCTGAAAGTGGAAAGAAATAGCTGTTCAACTTCTGCCTATGTCATCCATTAATTGTTATCAGCTGTCAACTGATCATGTTCCATTATTATTTTATTAAAGTTGTCTGCTGTAAATTGATCGAGTTGTTATGTTATTTCTATGAAAAATAGTCATCACAAATCCTCGCTCTTTTTTCTATAGATTTGAGTAAAAAACTACCTTATAAAGCTCCCTATCATTCTAAAATTGGAAAAAGGAGGTTTAATTATTATCAGACACTACTACTGTATAAAACCAACATAAAATATATTTAAAGGTGGTGGATACGTATGTTATTATTATTTATTAGTTAATTGGTGTCCATACGTACGCAACAAAATCAACAAAATTGCATCATTTTAAGGTGAATATGGTATTTATTTCCAAACTTCTTTCAAACTTGTTGAAAGTACTGTATTCTTTAACTATTAAACAAATGTATTTCCCAGTTAAAGGGTAGAAAATAGTTTAAAAAAAATAAAATTGGTTTCATATGTTCGTCACAACGGTGTCCACTTTTGTTTCTCCATTATTTTGTTTTCATTCTATTTCATAGTCCCCTGAACCAAATGACATAAATATTAACTACATTATGAAACATTCCAGGCATATGAAATTGTGCAGAAGGATTTAATTTTTCAAAATTATAGAGTCCATGGACACCGCGTTATGAACACAACAATACAGGGCGGCTTTTTTCGACCCCCATTTTCTTGAAAACTCCTGTTGTAGTTATCTTCTCCATATAATTATATGAGAGGGCATATGCTACTCTTTAGAATATACTGCAAAAAACAGAGAAAAACTATATTTAAAATTTTAGTGTTGATGTCACACTTTTGGAACCAAGATCAAATTACCCCTCATCTACATAAATTATGAAGCTGAAATGGAAGATCCTCGTCTACCAGCCTTGAGAAATATTTTTTCTGTGCATTTGAAAATTAGCAGTTGATAAGTTGCACCGGATGAACCTACCTGATAACCCTATTATATTTTTTGATAAAATCAAGGAATTATATACAAGTCCTTGCTAAAATGTAAAGAAAAAAAAAATAAGATTAAAAAAGAGTCAAATGTTATCTCCTTTTTGATTGTAGTATATACACATTAATATAGTGTTTCCCTCAGGATTGAAAAAGGGCAGGGTACCAATTGAAAAATGGCATTTTTTGGCACGTACAAAATTATAGAAAAAAAGGTCATTACTTAATTGCGTGTTGCGTTGAGCACCATTTTCAGCACTAATAACAAGTATGATACATGTATGTTTTGGTAAATGTATGAATCATCTTAAATAAGGCTACTACAATATCTTGTATTAATATAACATGATATCAAGGAACTATAGAAGGATATACTATAGTTCCTTGATGATGATATTGTAATAGCCTTATTATAATACATGAAACTATTGTAGTAGCCTTATCATCAATCAATTATAAAGTAATTAATTCAATAGTATTTGATAGTTCAAGTACCCTTACAAGTGCGGATCCAGCGGGGGGTGGGGGGGGGGGGGGGGGGGGGGGGGGGGGGGGGGTGGTCGGGGAATTTTCAATATATATATACCTATAGTAAACTGTACTGTGAAAATTTAATCAAACTAGATCTACATAAACTTACAAGCTGGGTGACAAAATATAGAATCTAAATATTATTTAATAGGAATATGAATTTAATGTTTACAACAATTCTCATTAACAAAGCATGTTACAAATGACAAATAATTGTATTAATGTCCGCGTGCACAAATCATCCTCCATCCAATATAATTACAGCGATGGTGAAGTGTGACGTAATTATTTTATGACGTCACGTGTTGTTCATTATACGTAAGCATTCAGTCGGAAAAGGTTTTTCGACTTCCACACTCGTTGAGCCTACTCAGACTTTCGATTCTACTAGGAACAAACATAGTTTAACAGTTCATGTTATTCTGTCATTTCTAAACGAGAATTATACTGATGATAACATATTTGTCAAGATGAGCGAAGATTTGGACAAACTGCAATCTGCCTTGCAAAAAGCAGCACTGCATGGGTGGCAGGCAATTAAATTTCAAGTTTCATTGTTGAGGTGCAATAGTTTGAAGAGTGATTTTACTAAAGGTGGTGCTACAGCAGCAGATTTAAAAGCCTCTGGCACGTTGCATGACGCGATCGCAAAGTTTCTTTACCCGAGTGATGCTCCTCAAGAGCACACCCCTGTCAAAATTTATGGAGATGGCAATTGCTTTTATAGATCAATCTCCAAAGTGCTTTTTGGTCACGAAAACAGACATACTGAGTTGAGCGTCAGTACAGTATATGAACTCGTTAAGAATATAAAATTGTATGTCTCTCAAGAAAAATACAACACAATGAGCTCATCGCAAACAGATTTACAGTATGTTATAGAATCATCTGTATCGGACGACGCTCTCGTTTATCAAAATTAGGAAAGGTCTCTCCAGAATGAGGTGCTAAAATCAATCAGAAGTGGGGAATATACTTCTATTGTATATTTCTTTGCAGCTGTAAATGTAATAAATCGTCCAATATATAGCATTTACCCACTGGTTCAAAACATTGCTGTAAATAGAAGTGTACACAATCAAAGGAATGATCCAATTCCCCGACAGGATGATCCCACAGGTCTCCCTATCTATATTATGTGGACACATACAGAAACTTCTGATCTTGAAAACTGGAATCCAAACCACTTTGTAACATGTTTTCCAAATTCACTCCTCAGTTTGAACGATGATGAGCCTCCTGGACGGTGGCTTATACGGAAGAAACAAACCAGTTAGAGAGGACAGAATCGGGACAAAAACAGGAAAGTGGCGACAAGAATACTGCAGCAGACAATAAAGAAACGGGTCACTTGGGAGAAAAAGACACGCATCCAAATCATGAAAATAGGAATGATTTGGGTAAAATTGTCAATGGAACAATTGATTTATCAAAATTGACATTTGCAGAGAAAATACGCTTTGGAGAAAACCAGAAAAATCCAGATCTGTTTTTAAATATGAAGCCCCAATCTATTTCCAAAGGAAAGGGAGATACGAAAAAGTCTTTTGTCTTTTCAAAGTTCATGGATGAGACAGTATAAATGGCTTACATATAGCCATATTTTGGATGGCGGTCTGTATACTTGCTCCGTATTATTCCCTCAAAAGAGCTTGAAAAGTAATAACACATTTGTAACAAGGCCATTCACCGCATACAAAAAGGCCCTTGGAAAAAACTTCTCCCTCTCAAAACATGAACATTCCACGTACCATAATATGGCAAGACTCGACTACCAAATCCATTCTTGAAAGGCCCACATCCTCCTTACCATACAAAATAAACAAACAGAACCAGGCAATCTATGACCGTATTTTTCAAACTTTTGAGGAAAATTGTTCAGACAATAGTACTCCGAGATGATAACACAAGCGATGCGTCAAATAAAGGAAATTTCCTTGCAATTTTACAGCTTTTTATCAGAGTACGATGAAGAGCTTAAGCTTCACTTGGAAACTGCAAAAAAGAATGCAACATACACTAGTAAGACAATACAGAATGAGGTCATACAGATTGTTGCAAAATATATCAGAGACAAAATAATAGATATCCTTAAGAAAGGCAAAGGTTTTTACTCTGTTATTGCAGACGAAGTAACGGACAAATATACAAATAAGGAAATTTTGGTTATTTGTTTGAGATTTCTGGATACGGGCAAAAAATCTGCAGTCATTAGGGAAAAGTTCTTTGACTTTATTCAGTTAAAAAGAACCACAGGTGAAGCTATAGCAGAGAAGATAGTTGAAACGTTTCAAAGCAATGATATTGCAGTAGATGCAATGGGTGGACAGGCTTATGATGGGGCTGCAGTTATGTCATCGGAAAAACAGGGTTGTCAAGGACGAATTAGTGAGAAATATGATTGATGTAATTAACTCAGTTTTTTTTTTCTTTGATCAATCTCCGAAAAAACAATCGTTTCTTGAGCATATCCTAGAGGTTGAAGGCTCTGAATATGTGAAGAAAAAATTAGTTAGACTTTGTAAAACCAGGTGGGTAGAGAGGCATGTGTGTTTTGACACATTTTATCATCTCTTCGGTTACATTGTCAAGTGCCTACAACGTATGTTGAATCCGTTGGGTGAAAGCAGCAATGAAGATTGGTCATGGGATAGACAGTCAAAGATAACAGCACAAGGATTGCTCACATCACTGACAAACTTCACGGTTTTGATTGCTTTTGTATGTGTCAGATATGTTCTTGACACAATAAAACCTCCGACATTGAAGCTTCAAAAAAGAGATGTTGACATCTTAGATAAAGCTTGTGAAATGCTTGATCATCATGTCGAGAAAATATCTGAAATACCTAGAGAGGTGGACATCGAATTTGAAACATGTTTCTCTGATGCCACACAAATTGCAAATGACCTAGAAATAGAGATCAAAGTTCCTAGAACGTGTGTAAAACAACAGCATAGAGCAAATGTTAACACAACAGAACCAAAGGAATATTTAAAGTCTACATTGGCCATTCCATTCCTTGATTATTTACTCCAAGAGTTAAGATCTCGCTTCCAAACCGAAGATACATCAGCATATTCTATATGCTCTTTATTACCATCCAACATAACTGAATTTGGCGAAGAAGAGCTGACGAGATTTCTGATCAGCTGATGTTCTGGGAAACTGATCTTGACTGCATTTCGTCCCAGGATTTACTAAAGGAAATTAAAGAATGGAAAAGGTATTGTCATAAATTGGAAGTCGATCAATTTGACAGCCTCATTGACCTGGTATCCCTTTACAACGAAGTGGATGAAGACATGTTTCCAAATATGAAGACACTTATTCACGTAGGTTGTGTTTTACCGATTTACCGAAGCAGAGATCTTTTTCTGGGCTCAGGAGAATAAAGAATTATATGCGCAATACAATGCATGAGGAGAGATTAACTGGACTGGCTTTGATGCATTTACATCATTCAATGGATATTGAACTTGATGATATTGTCCAGAGATTTATTAAGACAAGCAATAGAAGGCTTTTTCAGTCGAGCGTAGTCTTTTCATCTGAGTGTGCTGAATGAGAATGACCCACAAATCTAGCCAATAAGAATAAAGATGTTTCTTAACTTGAAGACACCCTAGTGGTTAAAACTCGATTTTAAAAAAGACAAACTATAAGTATGAAAAAAGAAATATATATAAAAAATAAAGCAATGGTATTAAAAGTCTAGACCTATGTGTAAGAACAGCTTGGCTTTTCAATACATGGTTTAATATGGATAAGAAGAAAAAAGAGAAGAAAAAAAAGACGGTTCTAGAAGTGGAGACCTCCGCGCGGTTAGAACTGGAAACGTTTAAAAACGAAACGGCTAACATCCACATCAATACTGTATGAAATTCAAATTAAGACCCCCCTGGGAAAAAATCCTGGATCCGCCCCTGCCCTTATAAGAGGAATATTATATTTACACAATGCTTTAATTTATGTTAAAAATTTAAACCGTTTTAAGTGGGGAATTTTATTTGTTGAAATAAGATGCTGAAAACCGGGGGTATCCAACTATCCATTAATGTGCATTTCAAATATATGTTTCTATCCTCTGCATTGTTTTCTGCTCTTTCAGAATAAATAGGTAAAATGCATCTATTCATGGAAATTGACTATGTGTGGCTTTTGAGTTTGGGAGAGTCTATTTAAAATGCATATGGAGTAAAGGGTTGAAAAATCTTTTTATTATTATAGGAAGCACTTAAAAACAAATTGTAAGCATGATTATTTACGACTATGGGCCCTTTATAAAATTTGTGAATTTCTTGTCCCTGGTCGCAGGGTTTGATGCTGAGAGTGGGGCCTACTTTACTAAATCTATATAAGAGAAATGGACAAAAAACATTATTTCTTATGACTTATTAGACTTAAGTGAATGTTTTTTACAATCAGGTGACTGTTTAGGCCCATTGGCCTCTTGTATTAGCTCACCTTAGCAAAGCTCAAGGTGAGCTATTCTGATCACCTGTTATCTGTCATATGTCGTCCGACAAGTTCTTGAACTGGCAAAATCGAGTTATTAAGTCAGAGTTATGGCCCTTGAAACATTAAAAAAATGCCCTATTAGACCTTGTGTGCACTCTAGCACCTGTACTTCACTAAACATGCACAGTAGTTATATAACCATAATATCATGGACAAGTTCTGAACTGGCCAAACCAAATCATTAATGTCGGAGTTATGGCCCCTGAAACATGCACTTGTGTGCACTCTAGCATTCACATTTTTCATTTCATCTTCACTTTTATTTATTTGCACAGTTGTCATACCATAATATCATGGACAAGCTCTTGAACTGGCTAAATCAAATCATTAATGTCAGAGTTAATGCTCTAGAAACATTAAAAAATGCACTATTATGCCTTGTGTGCACTCTAGCATCCCCATATTTTATTTGATCCTCACTAAACTTACACAGTATTTATATAACCATTCTGATCACCTGTTCTCCGACTGTTAACATTTTAAGCTCTACTGGCCAAAGGCTAGAAGTGCTTATGCGATGGCGCGATGTCTGTCGTCCGTCGTCTGTCGTCTGTCGTCTGTTTCTCTGAAACCACTAGGCCAATTAAACTGAAACTTCACATGCATGTTTCTTTTGCATAGGAGACTATACAGAAGATTTTTTTTTTTCAATCTGAAATTCAAGATGGCCGCCATTACTAAAAATAGTCAAAAATTTAAAAAATCTTCTTCTCATGAACGGCACAACAGATTCAAAATGTTTATGTAGTAATGATGACCAACTATAGTATTGTTAGATTTGTTCAAATGGTGTCCCTAGGGTTAAATATGACCCTGCACTGAGGGTTCAATTAGGGGACACATGTCATTATAATATATATATTTTTTTTTTATATACTGGAGTCACCCTGAGGTCGGTCTGTCGGTCTGTCGGTCGGTCGGTCTGTCGGTCGGTCTGTCCGCAATTTTCCTTGTCCGGAGCATAACTTGAAAAGGACTGGATGGAATTTCATCAAACGTCATACAATGGTAGAATATAATGAGAGGAAGTGCAGTGTACAAGAAACATAACTCTATTCTTGCTAATTACAGAGTTATTGCCCTTTGATATTTTTTCTTGTCCGGAGCATAACTTGAAAAGTACCTAATGGAATTTCATCAAGCTTCATACAATGGTAGAATATAATGACAGGAAGTGCAGTGTACAAGAAACATAACTCTATTCTTGCTAATTACAGAGTTATTGCCCTTTGATATATTTCCCTTGTCCGGAGCATTACTTTTAAAGTACCTGATGGAATTTCATCAAACTTCATACAATGGTACAATATAATGACAGGAAGTGCAGTGTACAGGAAACATAACTCTATTCTTGCTAATTACAGAGTTATTGCCCTTTGATATATTTCCCTTGTCCGGAGCATTACTTTTAAAGTACTGGATGGAATTTCATCAAACTTCATACAATGGTAGAATATAATGAGAGGAAGTGCAGTGTACAAGAAACATAACTCTATTCTTGCTAATTACAGAGTTATTGCCCTTTGATATATTTCCCTTGTCTGGTGCAGTACTTTTAAAGTACTTTTAAAGCCATCAATGATAACAGTTTAATAAAGTTCATGAAAGAACCAAGTTGATGAATACATGGAGTTCGAGCAAAGGAGGTTCGATATTGTATTCCTAGTGCTCTTGTTTGTTTCTTATCCATAAAATTGTTGTCCCTCAACATAACTCAAAAAAGTATAACGTTTATTGATTGCCATGAAAGCTTGTACACTGCACAATAATTAAAAAGACCGTTTTTAATTTTAACAAAACCATAAAAAAATTAACAATACAAACAACTCAATCCATAACATTCTCTTTTATTAAGAATTTCTTTTGTCTGGAGCATTACTTTAAAACTATTGGATATAATTTAATAAAACTTCATACAATGGTTAACCATTTTCTGTCATGGCGGCATTCGGGGGTATTCATCACTACAGTGATAGGTCTAGTTTTTTTTAAAATGGAAATGATTTTGCCTGTATCTTTACAGAAGCATTGTTTTGTGAAGGAGGTTCAGATTTATAAAAAATAATGGGTTCCACTGTCTTAAGGGGTCAGGAGGGGCCCCAAAAGGGTAAAAATTGGGAATTACTAAAATTGTTTTCTTAAGAACTGGTATGTCAGATTTGTTCATATTTGGCATAAATTATCCCTATGTGTAGGGGTTTGATTGCAGATAAGAATTAAGGGGCTAAAATTTATAGGGACCCTGTAAGGAGATTTAGAATTTTACATAGGGATACTATGGGAAAACAAAAAATTCTCTTTTTCTTTCATCTCTTCTGAAACCACTAGGCCAATTAAACTGAAACTTCACATGCATGTTTCTTTTGCATAGGAGACTATACAGAAGATTTTTTTTTTTCAATCTGAAATTCAAGATGGCCAGCGTTACTAAAAATAGTCCAAAACTTAAAAAAATCTTCTTCTCATGAACGGCCCAACAGATTTTCAAACTGTTTATGTAGTAATGATGACCAACTATAGTATTGTTAGATTTGTTCAAATGGTGTCCCTAGGGTTAAATATGACCCTGCTCTGAGGGTTCAATTAGGGGACACAGATCATTATATTTTTTTTGTTTTTTTTTTTAAATGGAAATGATTTTGCCTATATCTTCACAGAAGCATTGTTTGGTGAAGGAGGTTCAGATTTATAAAAAATGAATGGGTTCCACTGTCTTAAGTTGTCAGGAGGGGCCCCAAAAGGGTAAAAATTGGGAATTACTAAAATTGTTTTCTTAAGAACTGGTATGTCAGATTTGTTTATATTTGGCATAAATTATCCCTATGTGTAGGGGTTTGATTGCAGATAAGAATTAAGGGGCTAAAATTTATAGGGACCCTGTAAGGGGACTTAGAATTTTACATAGGGATACTATGGGAAAACAAAAAATTCTCTTTTTCTTTCATCTCTTCTGAAACCACTAGGCCAATTAAACTGAAACTTCACATGCATGTTTCTGTTGCATAGGAGACTATACAGAAGATTTTTTTTTTTCGATCTGAAATTCAAGATGGCCACCGTTACTAAAAATAGTCCAAAACTTAAAAAATCTTCTTCTCATGAACGACCCAACAGATTTTCAAAATGTTTATATAGTAATAATGACCAACTATAGTATTGTTAGATTTGTTCAAATGGTGCCCCTAGGGTTAAAAATGACCCCGCCCCGATATTTCTATTGCATAGGAGAATTTCAAAAAGTGCTATGGCCACTATGAGTCAGTAGAGCATCCTCAGGCCCTGTTGGACCTCTTGTTGTTGTGTTCACTCATAATCATAATATCTCAGACAATTTCTTGACCTGGCCAAATTGGATTATTAATGTAAGAGTTACGCCCTTGCAACATTAAAATATGCACTATTTGATCTTGTGTGTACTCTAGCATCCGTATTTTTCTTTCGATCTCACCAAACTTACAGAGTAGTTATATAACCATCAGAATTTTTATCTTTAACAAGGTTTTGGCTCACCTGAGCCGAAGGCTCAAAGGTGAGCTTTTGTGATCGCCTGGTGTCCGTTGAAACCACTGGGCCAATTTTGATATAACTTCACAGTAATGTTCCTTGGGTGACCCTCTACCAAGTTTGTTCAAGCCATCTTGATTCATCAAAAAACATGGCCCCCAGGGGGCGGGGCAAGTTTAATTAGTAAAAACTTAAAAAATCTTCTTGTCAGAAACTACTGGCTCAATTTTAAAATCATTTCACAGAAATGATCCTTAGGTGACCCTCTACCAAGTTTTTCAAGCTATCTTGATTCGTCAAAAAACATGGCAGCCAGGTGGTCGGGTTAGTTCACTATATAAGCTATAGTAAAAACTAAAAAAATCTTCTTGTCAAAAACTACTGGCTCGATTTTAAAATAATTTCGCAGAAATGATCCTTGGGTGACCCTCTACCAAGTTTGTTCAACCCATCTTGATTCGTCAAAAAACATGGCGACCAGGGGTAGGGGTTAGTTTACTATATAAGCTATAGTAAAAACTTAAAAAATCTTCTTGTCAGAAACTACTGGCTCCATTTTAAAATAATTTTACAGAAATGATCCTTGGGTGACCCTCTACCAAGTTTGTTAAAGCCATCTTGATACATCAAAAAACATGGCCGCCAGGGGGTGGGGCAAGTTTAAATAGTTAAAAGTTAAAAAATCTTCTTGTCAGAAACTACTGGCTCGATTTTAAAATAATTTCACAGAAATGTTCCTTGGAGGATCCTTCAAGTTTTTCAAACCGTAGTGATTCGTCAAAAAACATGGCGGCCAGGGGGTGGGGTTAGTTTACTATATAAGCTATAGTAAAAACTTAAAAAATCCTCTTGTCAGAAACCATCAGATCAATTTTAAAACAATTTCGCAGAAATGTTACTTGGGTGACCCTTTACCAAGTTTGTTCAAGCCGTTGTGATTTGTTAAAAAACATGACCGCCACAGTGAGGTGCTAGTTTACTATATAGGTAGCTATAGGTAAAACTTCAAAAGCCTTCTTGTCAAAATCTACTGACCTGATTTCAATGTAATTTCACTGACATTTACCATGGGTGAACCTCTACCAAGTTTGAACTCTTCTACGCATTTGTTACATCTTCAAAACAAATCAAAATTCTAACTACTTGCCCATGTCGTTTTTCTTGAATTTTGAGTGTACATGTATTATATAATCTACTTAAGTTGGGTGACTCAAGGTCAGTCAGGTGAGCGATATAGGGCCATCTTGGCCCTCTTGTTTTTCAGGTTAAAGTTTTTAATCAGGTAAGATATCTATGCATCCACTCATTCAATATGAATGAAACATCACAATGTCATGTGTTTTCAGCATCATCAATGGAATACACAGAGACAAGAACTGTAACTCTAGGTTGCATTTTGGCAGAGTTAAATCCCTTTTGGACTTAATTGGATAAATATTGTCAGAGCTTTGACTCTTGAATTTTCATAAAGTGTATTTGATGTTGTGTGCATTCTAGCATTCACAGTTTAAGGGCCGTGCTTTGGCATTTTTAGCTCACCTGAGCCGAAGGCTCACAGGTGAGCTTTTGTGATCGCCTGTCGTCCGTCGTCTGCCAATACAATATGCATATTGCTCAGAAACAAACCGCAATAAACTGGTATACAGCTGGTACATTCAAAAATGGACTTTTTGACCATGAGTGCCCTCTACCACCTGCATTTTTAATTTAATCGCCACGAAACTTACGCAGTAGTTATTTAATCATAATATCTCTGATAAGTTTATGAACTGTTCAAATCGGATAATGAATGCCCTTGTTATGGCCCTTGAATCATCAAAAATTGCAAAATTTGACCTATTGTGCACTCTAGCACCTTCATCTTTAATTTGATCCTCACCAAAATTACACAGTAGTTCTTTATCTATAATATCTTCACAAATTGGTGAACTGGTAAAATTGGATAATTAGTGTCGGATTTTGAATATATTTTATTTTGTGTACACTCTAGCTGTCTTATTTTAATAAAACATACACAGTAGTAAATATCTCAGTCAAACTTTTTTAACTTTGTAAACTTTGTTGAACTTGCAAATCAGATACTTTTTATCAGAGTTATGGTCCTTGAATCATCAAAATTTATGCTATTTGAACTTATGTGCATTCAGGCACTTAGAGTTATTATTTGATCTTCGCCAATCTTACACAGTAATTATATAACCTTAATATCTTAGGTAAGTTTTAGAGCTGACCAATTCAAATATTGTTGGAGTTATGGCATTTGAATTGTCTAAAATTGTGTTTTTTGAAGTTTTGTGCACTATAGCACCAGTCCTTCAGTTTTCTTATAGAGTAGTTATATGTCTATAATATCTCGACTAACCAAATTTAAATGTCTGAGTTACGTCTTCCGTAATAAAAAATTGCCTTCATTTCTGCCACAGGTGAGCTGTTTTGGGCCAATCTGGCCCTCTTGTTTTGCGTGCTCGCTAGCATTCTTAGTTTTCATTTGATCTTAATTAAATTAACACAATAGTTATATAACAAAAATACATGTATCTCAGATATGTTTTTGAACTGGCTAAATCAGACTATTTTTGTAGGAGTTGTGGTCCTTGAATCATCAAAAGTAATGCTATTTGATCTGATGTGCACTATAGCACTCTCAGTTATCATTTGATCTTACACAATAGTAATATAACCATAATATCTAAGACAGCATCTAAAATTTTAGAGCTGGTCAAATCAGTTAAATATTGTTGGAGTTAAATATGGCACTTGAATTTTAAAAAAATTGCAATATTTGAAGTTATGTCTGCTCTAGGAATACATGTACTATTGTAATAGTACACACCATTGTACACCTCCTAACCCCCTCAAAAACAGTGTCTGATAAACCAAATTTGTTTATATTTGGTATAAATGATTTATATTAGCAATAGTTTTAAGTTTGTTCAAATATTTAAAAGGGGCTAGGATCCATTGTGGTCCAGTATTTAGACTAGTAGGGATTCTTTAAATAATACTTTTCAGGTTGTGGTGTTCCCCTTGATCCACTCTACAGCCGTGTAAACACAAATGTGACAGTAGAGTTCAGTGTAACTACACCTCCTGCAGGAAGTTCCACAACAACATACAGAGTGTATGACAATGACAACACTACCATCCTACAAGTTAGATACCAAAGTGGAACAGCGACAGTTACAGAAAACGGAGTAACCTTTACAGGAGATGCCGACACAGGAGATATAAAGTTTATATACAGAAACATACCACAGAGTAAAGCTGGACAGTTTACTATAAGGAGTACAACAGGAGTTGTTATACCTGAACAATGTGTTATACTTTACATACTAGGTAAGGTCAGATATGCTCCATTATTTGTAGTGTAATTCTTTAAATATATATATCAATATAATGTAAGGTATAAAAAGTGGAACAGCGGCGGTTTAAAAAATTACTAACCTTTACAGGAGATGCGGACACAGGAGATATAAAATTTATGTACAGAAATATACCACAGAGTAAAGCAGGACAATTTAGTATAAGGAGTACACACGGAGTTGTTATTTTTGAATAACATTTAACACTATAATTTTTTTTATAAAGGTTTCTTTAGATAATGTTACAGTTTGGAATATCCATATGGTCTTTTTCACTAAAAACGACATCATTGTGATAATAGTGTTGTTTTTCAATATACACTTGAGTCAAATTTCTAATTGGTGACCCACATCTTGTTAGCATTTCTCAATAATGGAAATAGTAAACATAACAACTAGAAGTAGACCATGTACAAATATTTATTGTTATTATTGTGTGAACAATTCATAAAAATAACGAAATAAATGAAAAAGTTACATCACTGTAAAGAGCATCACCCTCAATTTGAAAAGTCACGTGTTTTAACATTGGCTTTATTAGAATGAATATGAAATTATGTTAATAACACAGTCAGGAAACACATAAAACAATGATTATTATCCAGTAATTAGATACGTTTGGTCATTATTTTTCTGAAATTCGTAATTAAAATGAGTTTCCGTCCAAAAAATGCGTTTTCTATGAAATTTGAATGACAATTTCACTTTATTGTGATTTTTAGCACGACTATTCGTAGAATAGGGGGGCTATTGTACTCACCCTGGCGTCTTCAACCACTTATTTGATATGAATGAAGCTTCATGTGAGTGCTCAGCATCATCAATGGAACTCACAGACATAAGAGCCATAACTCTGGGTTGCATTTTGGTAGAGTTATGGCCCTTTTTGGACTTAATTTTTCAGGTTAAAGTTTTTTATCAGGTAAGATATCTATGCAACCACTCATTCAATATGAATGAAACTTCACATGTGTGTTCAGCATTATCAGTGGAACACACAGACACAGACACAAGAACTATAACTCTGGGTTCCATTTTGGCACAGTAATGGCCTTTTTTGGACTTAATTTTTCAGGTTAAAGTAGGTATGCAGTGTTTTTTTTCACCATTTTGGGAAGATGACCCATACCCTTGGAATTGGGAATTTTAGTGGCATTTTCATTAACATTGGGAAATTTTTTTACATTAAATATATTTATATATTTATAAAAAGTGTACACTTGCTTATCAGGCCATTTAATTAAATAATCAATGTCATGCTAAATTCAGAATGGGGAAAACTTTCTTTATTTTATCAAGGAAGTATGGCAAGTTTCAATTTACATTTTTGAAGCTTTCAGTTGGGAATTTTTACCATTCAGTTGGGAAAAAAAGATACTATTTGCCATTGGGAATATGACCCAATAACGGCTATAAAAATGGCCGAAAAAAAACACTGGTATGATATCTATACAACCACTCATTCAATATGAATGAAACTTTACGTGTGTTCATCATATCAATTGAACTCACAGACACAAAAACCATAACTCTGGGTTGCATTTTGGTAGAGTTATAGCCCTTTTTGGACTTAATTATTCAGGTTAGAGGTTTTTATCAGGTAAGATATCTGCAACCACTAATATGATATGAATGAAACTTCACATGGGTGTTCAGATCTATGGGTTGCATTTTTACAGAGTTATGGCCCTTTTTGACTTAGAAAATTTGGTTAGAGATTTATAAAGGTTGAAGTTTTGATTTGATACTCATTTCATCATCCTATCATTGGATATGCTCTAGGAAACTCATAGAGAAAAAGTTTGTAGTACAAGGCCTTGATCTTAGATGTTTGACAAATGGGGTCAGTTTGTGGTCTTCTCTCAAATTTATTCAAAACCATGACTTTGGGGGCAAAATTGGTCTGCCCTTTAAATTTTTTTTTGGCCAATAACGGGTAAAAAAATTCACTTTTTATGCTTCCCCAAAGGGGCATATAGACGCCGCTTCATACGTGCGTGCGTGCGTGTCACCAATTCTTGTCCAGGTTATTTCTCTACAACCTCGGGTTGGAATTTTATGAAACTTGCTAGAATGCATCATTTCCAAGTGCAGATGCGCATACTGTCTTTGTGTTCCGGTTCGATGATTTTTCACGGAGTTATGGCCCTTTGATTCTGTTTGTGACCAGGCTATTTCTCTACAACCTCTGTTTGGAATTTTATGAAACTTGCTAGGATGCATCATTACCAAGTGCAGATGCGCATATTGTCATTTTGTTCCGGTTAAATGATTTGTGAATTAATTCTGTTAAGTACAGAGCCACATATTGTTCCTGCTATACAGTTTGGTATTCTTAAACCAAGTAGCCCGTACAGAGGCAAACACTCACTTGGGGAGCATCCATCGGTTCCACCGATATTTTCTTTTTTTTTTTTTTAATTTGTTGCCCCCCCCCCCCCCCCCCCCCCCCCCCCCCCCCCCCTAAATTTTTAGGGTGGCATATAGTAATCGCAGTGTCCATCCGCCCGGTATTTCATGTCCAGCCTGTAACTTTGTCATGCATAGATGGATTTTGTTAATACTTGCTACAAATGATCAACATAACATGACGGCATGTCACCAGTAAGACCCACATCCGTACCTCAAAGGTCAATGTCACAATTTGAGTTTGTTTGACAACACTTTGAGTCTGTGTGAGATTTCGTGTCCGGCCTGTAACTTTGTCATGCATAGATGAATTTTATTGATACTTGCTACAAATGATCAATATAACATGATGACGTATCAGGAGTAAGACCTACACCTGTACCTCAAAGGTTAAGGTCACAATTTGAGTTTGTTTGACAACACTTTGAGTCTGTGTTAGATTTCGTGTCCGACCTGTTACTTTGTTATGCATAGATGGATTTTATAAATACTTGCTACAAATGATCAACATAACATGACGACATGTCACGAGTAAGGCCCATACCCGTACCTTAAAGGTCAAGTCACACTTTGAGTTTGTTTGGCAACATGATAGTCTGTTTGGGATTTCGTGTCTGGCCTGTAATTTGGTCATGCATTGATGGATTTTGTTAATACTAGCTACAGATGATCAAAAAAACATAATGATGTGTTGCCTGTTACACCCACATTTCCCACCTCAAAGGTCAAGGTCACAATTTAACTTTGATGACACTTTCTGTCTGATTGAGATTTGGTGTCCTGTCTGAAACTTTGTCACCTATGGATAAATTTCAATAACACTTGGCTCAATTCATCAGCATGACATGACAACATGTGTACCTCAAAGGTTAAGGTCACACTTCAAGTTTGTTTGACAACACTTTCAGTCTGTGTGAGATTTCATGTAAGGCCAGTAACTTTGTCGTGCATTGATGAATTTTATAAATACTTGCTGCAATTGATCAACATAACATGACGGCATGTTGCACTTAATACCCAGACTCCAACTTCAAAGGTCAAGGTCACAATTTAACTTTGTTTGATGACACTTTCAGTCTGATTGACATTTTGTGTCTGGTTTGTAACTTTTTCACCTATGAATAAATTTTAAAAACACTTGGCTCAATTCATCAGCATGACATGAAGTGTCACGCGTAAGACCCACATGTGTACTTCAAAGGTCAAGGTTACACTTTGGGTTTGTTTGACAACACTTTGAGTCTGTGAGATTTAATGTCCGGCCAGTAACTTTGTCATGCATAGATGGATTTTATAAATACTTGCTACAAATGATCAACATAACATGATGACCTGTTGCACTTAATACCCAGACTCATACTTCAAAGGTCAAGGTTACAATTTAACTTTTTTTGACAACACTTTCAGTCATTTCTTGTCCGGTCTGTAACTTTGTCATCTTTTGATTAATTTTGAAAACACTTGGCTCAGTTGATCAACGTAACATTATTAAGTGTTGCATGTAAGACCCAGAACCTTTCCTCAAAGGTCAAGGTCACACTTTCAATTTGTTTGATATTGCGTGTCTGGTCTGTGACTTTGTCTTTAACTTGGCTCAATTGATCAAGATGACATGACGACGTGTCATAAGTAAGACCTAGACCTGTACCTCAAAGGTCAAGGTCACACTGACTTTATCATACATGGATGGATTTAAAAAACACTTGGCTCAATTTATCAATTGATCAACGAATAATCTGTAACTTTGTCTTACATTTATGGATTTTAAAATAGCTTGACACAAGTTTGTGATCAGCATGTCATGATGATGTTTCACCTGCGTTTAACTGTTGAAAAACTCAGACCATTACATCAGATGTCAAGGTCAAGGTTACACAAAGGTCAAGGTCATGCTTTAAAAAAATCCCATGAAATTGCATGTCTAGTCTGAAACATCAGTCAATTACTCTTGATATTCATGGATACATACATCGCTACCTATTACAACATATATTGTTATTTTTCACAGACCATTTGGGGGGCATGCAACACTTACCAATGACATTTCTTGTTAAAGTTTAACCTTTTCATGAAAGGGTATCAGCTGTGATAAACTGTGCATGCTGGTACAAGATTATTTCAACACTATAGATTCATTTTCATGAACTGGCACTGATTTGTTGCCCTCTGAGGTGAAGTTAGTGCATAGCCCTATATGTCATGCTGAATAAAATAATATTACGGCAAGACGAGCCATCCATTCACTTTGTTGTTTTCAAAAAAACATAACTGTTGATAATGAAAATGAATAGCGTTGGTGAATTATTTTGCTAATTTATTTTTAACAAATAAGCAATGATTATAGTTTAATTTTACCACCCCTGAGTTTTAATTGTCTTCCATTTGGTACTTATTTCCTGAAAAAATGCTCTTGTTTTAGAACAGCATCGATATAAACAAGCGCACTGTTCCTCCGACAGCTCTTGTTAGTTTTGGGGTTACAACTTAATGGTTGAATGTATAGTTTTCATAAAAATTTCAAGAGGCCTTCCTTATTAAATGCAGTATTCAAAACAATATAATTTATATATTTGTAACAATTTCAAGCTTAGGAAAGATATTCCAAGAAATTCAGGCGGCTAATTAGAAATTGGTAATGTATATATAAGCAGACACTGAAATATAATTTATTTCATATTAATGTCTTTTGGTCATATAATTTTTGTTGAACAAAGCTTTAAATTAATATATGTTCACATATTTTGCAAAAACCATGGGTTGTTCTGGAAAATAAATAAATATTTTAAATTGATCCTGTTTTGTTTTCTATAGGTACCCCCACTACCCCCGCTGTAAGCATCAGCCAAAACCCTGATGTAGGAGGGGACGTAACTGTAACATGTAGCGGTAGTACATCTACAACATCACCCACCAGAGATGGACTCAGGATGACGTATTCCTGGACGATAGATGGATCATCTAATCCTGTAAACAGCAGATATATCTACACCAACAATAGGAACCAAGTGACAGTTTCTTCTGTTGTATCTAGTGATGCCAACAAACAGTTCACATGTAAGGCTACAGAAGATGTGACTGGAGGTCTGACATCAGCAAGTAGTGGTCAAAAGTCATTTGCTGTATATTGTAAGTCAAATTTATTATGATTTAATGTGTTTAAAAGTGTTGGGTTGACAGTGGCAAGAAGTGGTCAAAAGTCGTTTGCTGTATATTGTAGTAAAATATCCCAAATTTCAAGGTGTTAATTTTTGTGGGCAGTGCTTTAGTAACTGCACTCAGTGCTAACCTGATCTCCTAACACGATGTTTGAACAATTGTGTTTCCTTACTACAAATCTAATAACCACCCCATAAGTACCCCACTCCCATACAGAAAAGAGTTCCATGGCTTTTAACGATAACATCAATATGTATAGATTGTAGTTAAATAGATCATTGGTATACAAAAATGTATTTACAGTCAAACCTGTGTATGTGGCCACTTCTATTAAGCAGCCACTTGTCTTAAGCAGCCACATTTATCATTTCCCATTTCTATGTTTTCAGAGCAAATTTACCTGTATTAAGCAATCACCTGTCTTAACAGGCCACTTTTGCTCCTTCCCTTCACTGGCTGCTTAAGACAGGTTTGACTGTAGTATAAATTGACGTTTATCCAAGGCATTTGGACTTCAATGATAACGTCATTATGCACAGCATGCAGTAATATTTACTTACACACTAGTACGGGTAACCAATTGTATATCGATTTCTTGTTATTAAACAGCATTAAATAATAGTAGTGTCAAAGGTTGCAAATCAGGGTCACAACATATACTACTGTGAAATTATTAATTTTCATGGCGGCTTAATTTTCGTTGATTTCGTGTTGGGCCTTGACAATGAAATTAAATCGCAACAAAATGGCAGAATTGTGTTACACCTGTCCTGAATAGAATTTACATGTACCTAAAACGTAGACCTACTTTTTTCGTGTTTCTTAGTTAGATATGTATGTTATAGTTTCTATTTTAGTGTGCACATTTTGCTATAAGATCTATTGAAAGTCAAATTTAAATTTTAAATATTTAATTTAGTGCACTAATTTATTTAATTATTTAATTGAGTTAAATTATGATAGCTGTATTAATTGACAAATTAAACAAAACTTATGTTGATGTTTGAGGTTAATTTTGTTAGTCCTAATCTTCCAAGAATCTCAGGAGTGAGTGCAGTCACGTGACATGAGAATATCAGACTTCAGAGAGATGGGATCATGACTCATGGAGCAGTAAGAATCACTGGGTGGGTAATTGTGTGGGCGCCTGTGATTCTTGGTATCCTAATCTACCAACCAGAATCCTAGGAGTTTTTGGAGTCCATGATTCATGGTCATCAGTTCTAATGATTCAGTCATTTGAAACCAATATGAAAATAAATATCCAATGTCAGGTATTAATTTAACTATATTCCTTTAATAAACAATCCATACATACATGTATAATTACCAAGTAACAATCTAGACATAATAAATCAAAATATGAGGCAAAGGAATTCTCCTTTTGAAAGTACATATATGTGTAACATTGACTAGAAATTTAAATTTTTTTTTGAACAACCAGACATTTTTGTATTCGCTATAATATCATACAGTAATAGAACAAGCAGTACATGTTCATTCTTAAAACTGAAATTTGGCACATTGTCCTTTGAAATTTGGCACCTTTGCTTTATAATTTTTCTTGTATTTGTACATTTCTGCAACATTCTGTAACTCATAAATGAGTATCTTTGTCTATACTTAAGATTGTTTTACTAAATAAACTATTGTTTGTGACTTCCCTCTTATAAAGTTTTCGAAAAACACAATCTGTTTTCCAACCAGCAGTTCTTAACACTGTGTCGATTGGTACCTTTTCAATCACTGCACTAGCTGCTGCCCCTCTGGTAAAGTGTGCACTGAAAATAGTCAGGTCTATATCAGCATTTTGTAAAACTGATCTATTTTGAGATAGTAGAAATACTAACTCCCTTATGCGATTTTTTGGAACTAAGAAACACGTTTCAAACGTTTATTAAACAGCACATTCTGTTTATATATTCTTAAAATAATGCTACCACACACAAATTTGTTTTAAAAGGATAAGCCTCAATGTAGATCTCTTGTAATGATAGCCAGTCCAAGATTGCTTTAGCGAATCCTCAAATCTAATCTTGATGTACCTTCCATTTATGTCAACACTTCTTATATCAATGTAACACAAGGACCGACTTCTCTGTCCTGTACTCAATGCCAAACAGTTGAGCAATTATCAATTGTAACAGCCGTGGAAACCATGGTTGGATAAAGAGTGGAGCAATAAATACTTCTCCTCAATTTTTTGAAGTACCGCTCCCAGCACATTAAAAGGTGTAAACATATAAGCATTAAAATCATTCCAGTTCAGCGAAAAGCTGCAGGATCAGGTAAGAATGAAACATATACAGTCTAACCTGTATTAAGCAGTCACCCAAGGGAAATGGTCAAACTGGCTGCTTAACACAGGTGGCTGCTTAATAGAGGGTCCATATTTTTACGGAGAAAGTTGAAGTCATGATGTTTATCGAGATAGATAAAAAGGAATCACACATGATGGTACATGTACCATGCCTGTAAGTTGTACTGGGGGTAAATGAGAAAAATCTGTAGGAAGAAAATATCTGAACTGTCACTATTTTATATAGAAGTTCATTTAAATAAATAAATAATTGATGTTATAAAATTAAAAATCATTATGTTTCAATTGAGCATAAAATAAATCCATATGAATTTTTCATTTAGCAGATGCCGTACAATCCAGTAAATAAGTGCGGCTCGTATTTTCCATTACCTCGAGGTTACGTTAGTACATATTCTGATTCTGTGTTTTATCGACACCTCTTCCGAAAATTTAGATGTTTTATTTCATCCAAAGTCAAAACTTTCTTTTCGCAGCAGTTATTGTATACGATATGCATCGGGTCAATTGTATTATGATATGAAAAAATATTGTTTTTTCTTTTGCATTTGCACCCGCTTTCATAGCCGATAAAATTTAATTCAATTATAATTTAAACAAACTGACCAATTGCAATTATCTTTTTGATCTTACCTAGTTCTATAACTGCATAAACACCTAGGTGAAATTTGCTTCCAATGTGTTTACACGCGACAATAAACCGAAATAAAACTACCGTAAATACACACGCTTAAACAGTCATGTACCCAGCCTAGGTAACAGTTTCGCTAACGTCATAATCTCGCTATTCTATTTGCTTATTAGACCGTATATACGTACTCCCGCTCTGGGTAAAGTGGTGTGTTTTCATAACAGAAGCAGAAGCGTTTATTGATCACGGGATTATACAGTATGATCGGAATAGCCAAAAGTTGTGACCGTTAAGTGATAAGGGTCAGCCCCTACATCTGACCGCTTACACCTGGCCGCTGACTGCTTATGGGCATTGTTTGGGATGAAATAGACTGAACGCTGGCGGCGTTAAAGAGGTGACCGTTTAATACATGTACTTTATATAGGATATTTACACAGGGGATTTTGAAGTGGCCGCTTAACACAAGTGACCGCTTATAAGAGGTGGCCGCAAGGACAGGTTAGACTGTATCGGCATTCTACAGTTATTAGCAGCCGCAAACATATCAATGTTACATTACTCATATCTGTCCATAATAACACTGAAATTGTCGTTGTCTAATGTCCATTCCATGTTTGGATTTAGTTTTTGTCTACTCAGTGCATCAGCATGAATGTTTAAAAGACCAGGTATGTGAAAAGCAGTCAAAATTATATTATGCACTGCACACCACTTCAGTATTTCTCTATTGAGATCATTGAGGTCACTTTTTCTGTCCCCCCATTTTGAATATATATATTATTGCAGTTGTGTTACCTAAAAAGATTTGGACATACTAATTGTCAGCTCTACTGGCCAAAGGCCAGCAGGGCTTATGTCAGGCCTAAATAAAAATAGTGTTTGTTTCCCCTTGCGCGACCGACCCACGAAAAAAGCACCGACTGAAAAAATTTTATTTGAGAACATTTCTGAGTTGTTTTTTTTTAATTTTCGACCGCTCCGGGCTTGTCTTAAAAATCGGACAAGCGAGTTTTCACAATACACAGGTCTGCAAATATCTCTATTCTATGCAACACATGTGAAACTGTTGCTTATAGACCGTAACTAATCAGTAGAAACAATTGACCCCCGCGGTGTTTACCGCATGCCCGATATTGCGACTTCGGAAAACCGCTCATGCATATTCAATTATCTATTTTTATTCCTCTAATGTGATTGGGGGATAGCTTTGAGCATAAATTAATCTATTTTAAATAACGGCTATGATTGGTCGGATATCTACGACCACGGTACACACAGCATTAAGTTCTGGTATTTTAATAAATATTTCGTAGATTTACAATTATTGGAACTGCATGTATGTAAATTTTCTTCTGTGACCAGGGGCCGGCAAAAGCACTCGTCCTGACGACTGGTTTTTGTCTGCGGACGAGTGATTTTTGCCAGTAACTAGTCCGTCGTACGAGTAAACCTTTTGGCAGAGATCGAAAAATAAACAATCTGAAAACTGTAAAAAAGGTAATGATCCAAAGTCGTTACGGTATTTATTCTTTCTATATTTCAATGCTGTAAATATAATTTGTAAATTTGACATTTAACGATCATCAACGATAACTTTATCATGCAATTTCTTGTCGGGTCCCAAGGACATTTTCTTTAGAAACCATTCGGCATAATTTTTTATAAGGTATCGAGACGCGCATGCGCAGCTTTTTAATACCAGTTTAAAAATCAGACTTTTCGGTCTTCGGAATATTTCCCGGTCTCCGGAATATTAACAGTCTTTTTGCGTTTTACATGTTACGGAGGCTTGAATGCATTTACTTTTACCCCAAGCTGTTTGTATTCGGAACAAAAGCGATATATAAACATCAACAAACTTAATGTTTATTGCATGATCATAACGGTTAAAGCTAGTGGTGTACTTACTGTAAATGAAGTAATAAAACTATTTATGGTAAGATAAGGTTATCACAACGTGCTTCCAAAATAGACACTATTTTACTATAACTTTTTTGGACAAGTGAGTTTTCCATACAGATGAGTACTTTTTACCAGTCCACTTGCCTGACAGACGAGTGCTTTTAAAAGCTTTTTCCGACCCCTGTTGTGAAAACGTGAACGTTGATATTTAAATCAAGTATACGGTAAAGAAAAATGTGGCAGGGGTATTATAGTAATACATTTATTGCTTTTTGGTTCTGTGGTTTCAGGGTATAATTTTCTTTGGCAATCATGTCATGATTTAAATATAGTATTGAAAAAACAATTAAGATAAATTGTCTTTTTAATATTTGAAATATAGTTTACTAGTTGCACTTTTCTAGATCATAGACTGCCAAATTCTCTTGGATGAATTGAATAGCTTTGTAGACTTGACATTGCCATTGTTGTGTGTTATGACATTTAGTAATCATAAGAAAAGAGAAAGATATTTAAAATAATTATTCGAATTAACACCTGCTCCCACACTGCCACAGAGTGACAGAACAAATATGATAGTCAATAAAGAACAAAGACAAAATAAAACTTAATACGTTGGTCATACTTATAGAGACAAAGTCAGTTCTCCCTGAATTTCTCTCACTTCTCCTGGTCTTGTTCAAACTCTAAAACTTGTGATTTACACATACATAATGTTATAGGGAGCTAACCGTACATTAATATTAATACATTTAGGTCTATTTATGTTTAATTATTTTATATTTTACCGCAAAGTGTATTGGTAATAAAAATCTGGGCAAGTAAATCTTTGATCAGGGCAAGTTCGTACTACTTCTGGTAGTTTATTTTGAAAAACAATGTTCAGAAACTGTATTATTATATAGAATGACTAATACTAGAAAATTTGACTGCAGTTACTAAAACTGCTGCATTTAAAAATGCCAATGAACTATATTAAATAATGCCAACAGATTAATACAAGTTTATTATTCTATATACAGTTTCATTTTTTGATATAGTTCTGTAGGCATTTTTAAATGCAAACAGTTTAAGTAACTGCTGTCTGATTTATTAATACTAGTCATATTGTATACAGTTTCATTTGTCAATCAAAATAATCACAGTTCAGTTTATTATATATAAATGTTATACAAATACATGATGTTTACAGATTTTCTTAGTTTTCAATCCTACACTTTTACAAGCAATGCAGTTAGTATTGAGCACATTTAAAACATGTAATATAAGTTATGTTGTTGTATTGGAATAGCCATATCAGGTAATAAAATGTTGAGTTTCTTTGTTTATCAATACATGTATGTTTTTTATGGATTTCAAAAAAAAAAAAAAAAAGCCTACCTACCTACCCAGTTCTAAAATCTAGGGTCGGGCAAGGGGAAACAGAGATATTTTTAAGTGTGGCCTCATGGTAAATTGTCCATCGTCCTTCCATCAGTCTGTTAACCTTTTACTTGTAGACACGATAGTACCTTCATTTTTCATTGAATCTTAACCAAACTTGCACAGCAGTTATAAGATCTTGGACAAGCTCCTGATCCAGCATCATTCGACCACAAATGCCCCTGCCACAGGGTTTATAAGCACATTTTAAAAAACATTTTCATACTAGGTTGTTTGTATATAAAGATAAAATGTGGAAATCGTTAAACTTTACAAAAAAGTTGTTTAAAATGTACGGATGCTACTCTATCTGAAAACCTTTTTAGCTCACCGGGACGAAGTCCAAGGAGAGCTATTGTCATGACCATCGTCGGCGTCATCTGTAGACACTTTTTGGACTTAGACACCCAGGTTAAACTTTGTGTTTAGTTGCGTTTAAGTTTAAGATATCTATGCAACCACTCATTGGATGTGAATGAACCTTCGCATGTGTGTTAACCATCATGTTAACCATGTGGCCATGATCATAAAAACAACTAGTTTCTAGTTGTTGTAACTTGTTGCCAGAAGTGACACAATCGTTTGATGTTAAATTGTTTTGAAATTGTTAACTTAAGTTGCAATTTTGATTGAGAAATTTGTGTGAAACAGGAAGTAAAACAGTTTACTGTTTCAGTAAAGTATGTATTTTTTTACCTCCATGTATTCAATTTAATTAAGTTTAAAACTAGTCATCAACCCCCAGATTTTGAAAATGACCCTTAGATTTTTAGTCAGTGGGTCATTAATGACCCAAAAAAAAATTGGAGCTGGATAAAACACTGGATAGCAACCCCATTTTTTATTGAATCTTAACCAAACTTGCACAGCAGTTATATAAGCGCAAGATCACGGACAATTTCTTGAACCAGCATGATTCAACCACAAATGCCCCTGCCACAGGGCTTATAAGCACATTTGAAGTGAAACTTTAAAAAACATTTTCTCTGAAAGTTCAAGGCCTAGACCTTAGATATTTTACGTGTTGCATTGCATGGTAGTCTCCTAAAAGATTTGTTGAAGAGGAATTAACAAAAGAAATTTCCTCTGAAATGTTCATCTCTCCATTTGTTGCCAGTAGAGCGATTCAGGCCCTCTTGGGCCTCTTGTTATGATTTGCAAAAAGTTGTTGAATGGCGAGATATGCAGCCTTCAATTCCAAAAATTTATATGATGTTTCTTGTCATCCTCAGACCAAATTCCACTTATGTCTTGTCCATTTTTAACATCTCGTGCCCCATTTCCTGTTCTGCTGCTATCAGATTCGATTTTCATACTAGGTTTTCCTAAAATAATAGGTTTATAGGTTTTTGCAACATTATCAATCCACCATTTTAAACAATTTTTGCTAGAATTTGACAGTTTCATGTAATTATTGAGATTTACTTGAGCCTTTTAAGCTCTACTGGCCAAAGGCCAGAAGTGCTTATGCGATGGCACGTTGTCCATCGTCCGTCATCCGTTGTCTCCAAAGTGTGTTAGCAGCACTTTCTCTGAAACCACTAGGCCAATTAAACTAAAACTTCACATGGATGTTTGTAGTGCATAGGAGACTATACAGAAGATTTTTTTTTTCGATCTGATATTCAAGATGGCCACCATTACTAAAAATAGTCCAAAACTTAAAAAATCTTATTCTCATGAACCGACGAACAGATTTTCAAAATGTTTATGTAGTAATGATGACCATATACAGTTTTGTTAGATTTGTTAAAATGGTGTCCCATAGGGTTAAAAAATGGCCCCGTCCCGAGGGTTCAATTATGTGACACATATTTTTTTTTTTTTAAAATAAAAATGATTTTGCCTATATCTTCACAGAGGCATTGTTTGGTGAAGGAGGTTCACATTTGTAAAAATGACTTGGTTCCACTGTCTTATAAGGGGTCAGGAGGGGTCAGATTTGTTTATGTTTGGCATAAATTATCCGTATGTGCTATGGCCACTATTAGTCAGTAGAGCGTCCTCAGGCCCTCATTGGCCTCTTGCAGTGCTCCAGATAAGGTGCGTATTTGCGTAAATAAGCATTGAAATTTACAGAAAAAGCATTGAAAATAATTAATGTGCGTACCGGTACGCATAAACAATTGAGTTGAAGCATTTCACTGGCGATCTTGTGCGTATCGTATTTTTGAAAGACCTGGGTTATCACAACTGATGTAGACACCGTGAAATAAACAAATCTAAGGGAAGTAACTTCTAAGCCATTTGTCTGGTTTCCGAGCGTATTCCGATAAACTGAACTGTTTATTGGTAAAATGCAGAACCAGACTAACTTATACAATATAGTTATTGCCCGTAGATCGTTGTCACAGAGACGCACATGGGAATATGTTGAGTAGATCCAAGAGTTCTGAAAAGGCCTGTTATAAACGTAAGATGACAAACTTAATGTGTATCTATTATTTATTCTAATGGCATCGTCTGGTTCTGCCGTCAGGAGACTCAAAAAAAACCCATAGAAACCCAATCTACTAATTTATTCCAGTTTGATTGCCCTTAGGTTAAATTTAGCTGTTACTGATAGTATTAAAAAGTGTGACATCCTAAAAAAAGATGACTGTTAGCCAGTTGGAGACGGTGTAAATAAGTTCCTCGCTATAGAGAATCCAGTTCTTTTAAATTTCAATGATTTCCCCAAAAACTGTTACAAGTTACATTCCTCAGAGCAGGCTTCAGGCATTATGACAGTTTTCTTGCAAATAGAGGTAAGTTTTGAAAATGTCAACTTTAAGCATTGTATTTTAATTTAGGGCGTAAAATAAGCATATGGCGAATAACTAATCAGAAAATACTCTTTCAGTTTCCATTTTAAGCATTGAATTTTATTTTAGGGGTTAAATAAGCATTGGGCCAAAAGCTTATCTGGAGCACTGCTCTTGTTTTAATTCACATCTTTTTGTATTTCTAATGGTTTATAGTACGAAGGAGCATATAGTACCCCAGCTTCACTTGCTATTAGTTTCCCAATTATTTTGGCAAATTGTCTAATTGTTACTTCTCTTTTCCTTATATATTAGAACTCTGATTAGTAATGTCTTCAGCCTTGCGTGAGGTTAGTCGGACGGTCATATCTAAAGAGTTTAGCAAAAAAAACGACAAATTCTTTAGAAAAGCCTCAGATTTCTCAGGGTGAATTGTAAGGCCCGCGCTGTCAACCAAGTCAATCTTGTCTTTCACATTTTGTCTACAACCATCAAAAGTGTATCTTTGAAGTGAAGCGTCATCAATATAATAATGCAATGTTCAGTTTTTTGTTATGTTGAGGTTTCAACAATTTTGTAAAAACTTTTGGCGCACTACTTAAAACCATTTGGTAAACATGTAAATTGATATAATCTGCCCTTCCATATATATCATATATTTGCAATAGGTATACTATAGTAAGCATCTTTAAGGCCAGTTTTTGTAAAGAAACAATACTTAAAATTAGAAACAATACTTAAAATTAGTGAGCTTTAATATTTCCATTTTAAAATGTTTCTTCTCTATATATTACTTTAGATTACTAAGATTCAAAATTAATCTACGTGACCCATCCTGTTATTTCCACCATGTCATGGACTGTTTCCTTCATAACATTTTTTTCTCTTAATGTAAATGATAATTTGTCAGTTATGATATTTTCTTCATTAAAATGTATTTATTTTCTGGAGCACTGACTACAAGTGTCAGATTAAAATTCAATATGATACCCTTAACTAACAATTGTCAAAAGGGATGCATCACTTCTAATATTTTTCCAATTTTCAACAAAATTTGTTATCTTTCCAGCCTGAAAGGTTGCTGGAGTGTTACAAAGCTTCACGGTACATACATCAGATATTTTTTTCTGGTGTCCCTGATGTCCCTTCTGGATCTTTTTGTGCAGTGAGTAAGGAGGCCATGTTTGGCTCCATTTCTCTAAAAAAGAACCCTGCTCTTTAGTAGATGAGCTTAACTTTTGGTGCCCAAATCTGCCAAAAGATTTTTCTCTATTATTCCTGTGGTTATCCTTGTAGGGTTGATAGTTTGACTTCTGTTACACCTAAGACTTGTATTGTACCAAACTGTTTCCCATATTCCTGCTGTCATAAGTGTCTGTCAGCTGTTTGTTAATGTTGTCCACAAACAATTGGGTAGCCGTAATTGGAGACGATTCATTACACAGCACTCTATATTATGTATTGATGGCAGGCATAATTAATCCCTTCTGTTGGTATGACAAATCTTTATGTGCATACGCCAACAAAGTAAAGGTGTCCATACCAATGTTAAACACTTCTTCAGGATCTGTTGTTTCGACCTGGAGGGATTTGTTCATTACCTGAACTAATGGTATCATATCTTTAGTATGTTTGTGTTCTCTGGAACAGAGTGTTTGACAATTTTATTGGTTTGCTTGCTAATCCAAACCAATTTCTTTACTTTTGGCACTTCCAGATAATCACGGTTTTCTGGTCATTCATACTTCTTCAAAAGTTCCCTTACATTTTCCCCTTTGTGCAATGGTCTATTATTGACTGAAGACCCTGGTTGACAGTTTCTGCCAGTTCACTGTCCACTTGTGGTCCATAAATGGGAACTAAGAAACAAGTTTCAAATGCTTCTTAAACTGCACATAAATGGTCTCATTAACAAAACTTTGGCCCCTTGTATTAAGTTTTTCTCGGATTCTGTCCAGTGATGATGAAGATTCACTGGTTTCCATCTTCAGACAAGCTTGTATCATACTCGGAACACAATTCATCAATCACAGACATTGTGTGATTATCACTCTGTTCTGCCCGTTTGTTGATAGATTTGCATAGAAACTCACACACATTTTGTGTTTGTAACACTTGCTTCTGTATTATTGCTGCAGAAAAATTGTCCCTAGGCGCAGCCATGTTGGATCCCGGAAGAACTATGGATGTCTCATTTGGCGAGATCTTGACATACTGGTAGGCGTATCTACTTGGTTGATAAACAGCTGCCTGCACATTGGCAGTTTCTTTGTTTGGGTTAATGGCACTTTCAGTTTCTCAAACTCCAGACGAAATTGTCTGAAGAGATAGTTGAATTTGCATATTTTGGTCCATTGTTACATTGGTAACAACTTCGGAATCGGAACGTGTCTAAAACCAACATGTTGTCCGTGATCTGTTTTTTTTCTTCGCGAAAACAAATATATCTTCTAAATATCTTCACTAAACAGAGCCATCTACATTAGATGAAGCTAGGTAGTGGTTTAATATAACTGTTTGTTTCCACAATAACCTGTATATAGATTTTATTTATAACCACAAAATCCATCAATAGTTTTTTTTTTCTCTTGTAATAATTTTCTCTAAAATTTTCATTAACACTAGAAACCTTGTTCTGATATGCTCATGTCACGTGACAGAGCTCACTCCTGGGATTCTGGTTGGTAGATTAGGATAACAAAATATTTCATCTGTTCCCCAACATAAAATTTAAGTGTCGATATCAGAAGGCGTATGTTTACTCACTTGTGTTATATTTTCATCACTGTGGAAATTGCTAGAAATAGACTGTTTCTTGGAAGAATATGTCGATTACAATAGCAGACGACACATTTCACGTCAGCGTGATATATTTTTCCAACATTGTTTTGGGTAGGTTTTTCCAGCATTGTTTTAGGTAGCAATATTTAAAAAAGAAAATATGCGTGTGATTAAATACGAGACAGATTTCTAGTATTTTTTTTTAAAAAGTAGCCTATTATAAAGCTATTGTGTTTTTATTTTTTTTACCTACTAAATTACACTTTCAATTTATGGCACGTCCTCCCAAATTGTTGTTTTTATAACAGTTTGATAAAACACCAAAACGCCGGCTAATTGACACCTCTCCCTACAATAACCCCATGTTGTGAGGAGCATTTATGTATGTGCAGGCATTGACAATTTTTATGTCCCCAAAAATTTGGTATTTCGTGTCCGGCCCGTAACTTTGTCATGCATACAATTGTCATTGCTACAAATGATCAACATAACATGAACATTTGTTGTGAGTAAGACCCATACCTCAAAGATCAAGGTCACGAAGAAGAAGAAGAAGAATATTTTATTGATTTAAACTATACATAGTTGAGTAAATAGCATGCACACACTTTCACACACGCACGCACGCACGCACGCACACATACATACATACACTCTCGCACCCCACCACACATATTCGCTCTTATTATCGACATTTCAATACTCATATCCATTAGATATTGTTTAATATACCGTATATCGTCGGCCATAAGTCAAATTTTTCAGACTCCAAAATCACTCTCTGAATCCCTACTCGACTTATGGCCCCGTCCTAGTCCCGAGTGATGATTTTTTTTACCAACGGTCAGCTCCTACTGAAGTTTTGAACGTCGAATTTCAGTTTCAGCAACAGTCTATATGAACAATGACACCAAAGTGCAGAATTGAATTACACTCTTGTCAATCAACTATGCATCTCGCAAACACAAAGGATGATTACGTCATACGTGGAAAGTTACTTTGTTCATGGAAAACTCTGATTGACAGTTGAAAAAAATGATCGGTTTCAATTAGACGCTTGATGTTTTAACTCTATGCAAGGGAAACCTTGATCTTGGTCAGCCCAACGATTGCGTTGCCTAGCAACCTATACGATGTTGGCACGGGGTGTAAACATATATGCCGAAAATTGCCTTGGGATATTTGGGTCAGAAGTAACCGATTATTGCAATTTGCATTCCCACATATGTGGTGACACTTATCCACGGATTACAGAATATACCAAATATTCAACAGAAGACTGCATTTGTTTGTCGGCTGCATATTTGCCGTTGATTCGATAACGGTACATGAACGTATACTGGCGTAAGGTCAGTTGTGAGTGCAGGCAATCGCTACTGTAGGAATTTTAATATTTAGGTGACCCAAATCTCACCCACTTCCTTTTCGAAAATTCTGGGTCGACTTAAGGAAGGGTCAATGCAAAAAATTGAGATCTGAAGGTCAAAAAGTCCCCTTGACTTATGGCCCGACTCGCCTTATGGCCGACGATATACGGTACTCAAATTTTCTTTTACATAAAATAAGTTTTTTGAAGATGAACACATTTATCAGTTATTTATTATGGAACGTTTTACAACTGCTTCGTATATAAATTTGCTTGATTTAACAATTTCCGATTTATTTTTTGATTGAAGAAGATTAATAAACTTAAACATATTTGGTCTACGGATATAATGCTTATGAATATATTTGCATCTAAGTTCATGGTAAATAGAACATAGTAATACAAAATGAAATTCGTCTTCAATTTCAGCACTGTCACACATCTGGCAAACCCTTTCATGTCGTTCAAGTCTTTCTCTTGAATACCTTCCTGTTTCAATTCTTAAATTGTGAGAAGATATACGTTATCTTGTAATACAACTTCAAAACTTTCTGGTGCTTAACATATTTAAATATTGTTCATATTCAAAGTTTGTTTTAAAAAAAATTGTATAATGTTAATACTCTATTTGATTCTAGATCTGAACTCCATTTTTGAACAAAACTATCCACAAGTCTTTGCTTAAATAACGTTGTAAAGTGTTTGTGATTTAAAGACATAGGATTATTCCACGCATACATGAAACCATTTTCGAGTAAAATAGATTTTACACGATACACCCAATTTTTACAACCTTTCTCGCAATACTCTAACGCAGACATATATACATTTTTTATGATAATATTTTCAGTCATTAGTATCTTAAATCAATACTTAATAATTTTGACATATCTATTTATATGCAATGGATAGCGTCCTAATTCCCCATAAATACTTGCATTACTGGTTGAAGATTTAACACCTAAGACTTGTTTACAAAATTTTAAGTGCAGACGCTCAATATCTTTTGATTTAGTAAAACCCCATATTTCGCTAGCATAGTTAAGTATAGACGTTACAAAAGCGTCAAATAATTGCATGGATGTCTTTGGATTCAACTCATACTTTTTTACCTTGGAAGATAAAAGGTTCATGGCCTTTGCGATTTGCTGCATATTGCTTGTTGATTCAGTACAAAGGAGCCTGTATAATTAAAAATAACACCTAGGTAATTAAAATCGTCGACGACTTCCAAAATATTACCGTTATAAGACCATTTTTCATTGATATTTACACTACCTCTTTTATGGAAAACTACTATTTTAGTTTTTCTCTGTATTAACCTCTAATCCCCATTTTTCACAGTATTCGTGTAAAGTGTTTAGGCTGTTTTGGAGATCTGCTATACTCATACCTACTAGGACCATGTCATTGGCGAATAATAGCAGTATAAGTGTTATGTCATTAATTGAAATACCACTTCCAATATTGCTTTGTAAATAAATTTCCAAGCGCGAACATTATAGGGGAGGCTATTTCTCCTTGCTTTAACCCGACCGATATATCGAAAAGATCAGAAAATGTACCGCTATGTTTAATGCACGATTTAACGATAGTATACATTGCGCGAATGATTTTAAGCATTTTACCGTTTAATCCTAACTTGTGTAATTTAAGCCATAGCATATTCCTATTTATAGAATTGAACGCCTTTTGGAGATCAATGAATGCACAATACAGACGATTTTTATTGTTTAGTTTTTTTTCTATAATGTTTTGTAAAATAAACACCACATCAACAGTAGATTTTCCTTTTCTAAACCCGAATTGTGCGTCAGATATGATATCATTACTGTCGCACCAAGATACAATACGCTTATTTAATATGCTGGTAAAAAGTTTTCCCATGCTGCTGATAAGTGTTATCCCTCTGTAATTATTAACATCATGTCTGACCCCTTTTTTCAATAATGGTACAATATAACCTTTGGTCCATTCTTCAGGGAAAGAGCCCGAGTCGAATATTGCATTAAATACATCGGTTATATGGCCCGCTAATATATTCCATGTAGACAGTTGTATTTATTTAAAATAAAATCGCCAGAAACTACCTTATTTTTGCTTAGAGATCTCATAATTGTCTCCACCTTCGATATAGTTACAGGTTTGTCTAATTCATCATAAACAGGATTGTTATCATCAAAATTGTGATTTTCATTAAACAAATCTGCTTCATCACTTTTTGAGGTCTTTATTTCTTGAAATAAGTTGAGAAAATAATTGTAAAAATCGTCTATTTTGATATTTGAATTGCTTGTTCTGTTTTTCGAGAATAACTTCCATTTGTTTAAACTTGTATGCACGTTGTTTTTTCTTGACCAGACATTTAAAATTAGATTTAGGGTCAGCCAGTTCTATTCTATTAACGTGTGTTTTATTTCTATTAAAATGGAATAACGCATCTTTATAAAGTTGCTTAGTAATTTGACAGTCTTCATGAAACCATTTGGTAGTGTCTGAGTATGTAGGTACGAATCCATTTTTGATATTTAATTGCTTTTTAAATAATGGGCCCCCTATGTCATTAAGAATACAGGTAAAATCTGAAACAGCTTTGTTTATATTGTTTGGCTCTTGGTTATTTATGTTGTTTATAATTTTGTTAAAACTTGATAAAGCGCCAATTATTCTGTTACGAAACAACTGTCTGTAATCGTCATTCCATTGAACAGATTCATGATTTATCGAATTATTATTAATATTGGACATTTTCCCCTTTATAGTAAAAAGTAGTGGTGCATGATTGCTAAATTCTGTAAACTGACCTACCTAAAAAATATTTATAACGGTGAAATCCCTTTCCTTTAATAAGATGTAATCTATTACGCTAGATGCGTTTCTGTTAACATAGGTATATGCCCCCACTCCATGATCCGCTCCTAATCTACCATTCGCTATACGTAATGACGTTGATTTACAAAGGTCTAGTAATTTAATGCCTTGGGCGTTACATTGGCTATCTTGTGAGAAGCGTTCTAAAGGAGTATCTGGTATTTAATTACTTGAATCGATTTCATCAATAGCCCTATCGAACAGAATGTGATCTCTTTTATTGGAAACTCGCGCATTACAATCACCAGCAATAATAACCCGCCCTAAGGATTCATAATGATTAATGTCATTTTGTTATATTTGGAACAGATCTGCATCGACGTTATTAAAAGCAGGCGAGTCCTCACCCCACATATATACTCCACATAAAAATATATCATCATCATTATCAAAAAACAGTTTATCAAGTTTTAACCATACCATAGTATCAAATTGATTTTTAACAATAGAAACACCATTTTTAACCACATTTTTTATATATATTACCAGGCCACCGCTATTTCGTTTTGCTCGTTTATGTCTAAATTTCCTGTAAAAGTTGTAACATGAATATTCTGGTAAATCTATTTCACTATCTTTGGATGACCAAGATTCTGACAGAATGATTATGTCATGCTTTAATAAGATATCTGTAAAATCACTGTTTTCTTTTTTACTGTCCGTTAAACCGTTTATGTTCCAAACAAGAACACTGAGTTCACCCTCGGTACCATCCTATGCTCTCACTGGTTTTCCGTTTATGTACAGTGTGTCGTAGCTGATCCAGGCGCGGAGACTATCCTGTTTGGCCTGTTTGAGCTGCGGGGCTAGTTTTCGTCGTTGGTTAATAACTTCCGGCGGAAATTGTTCATGTAAGAAGAAACTGGTTTTATTATGACGACGTGTCGCATGTAAGACCCACACCCATACCTCAAAGGTCAAGGTCACACTTTGAGTTTGTTTGACATCACTTTGAGTCTGTGTGAGATTTCGTGTCCGGCCTGTAACTTTGTCATGCATGGATTGATTTTGGTAATACTTGCTACAAATGATCAACATAACATGACAACGTGTTGTGCATAATAACTAGACTCCCACTTCAAAGGTCAAGGTCACAAATTTACTTTGTTTGACGATGCTTTCAGTCTATTTGAGATTTTGTGTCCGGCCTGTAACTTTGTCACCTATGGATAAATTTCAAATACACTTGGCTCACTTCACCAGCATGACATGATGATGTGTTGAGCGTAAGACCCACACCCATACCTTTAAGGTCAAGGTCACACATTGAGTTTGTTTGACAGCACTGAATCTGTATGAGATTTCATGTCTGGCCTGTAACTTTGTCAAGCATAGATGGATTTTATAAATACTTTTGAAGCGAACTTGCAGCGATGAGGGAGTCATGCCGTGAGCTACAAACGTTTCGACGCCGGCACTCGTACACATGTGGGCCATTTTAAGTATTCCGGACTCGTGTGTGTCAAAGGCAACGAGAGAAGAACTTTAACCTTCGCTTAATCCAAATATCATAACTGATATTTATTACTACAATAGAAACGGGAGACACCACATTTAACCAAGGTGATAAACGTCTCCCAGACACATGGTATTCACGACAAGCCTCACTGGTGTATATTATCAGTTTCTGACACTACCCATATTTGGGAAATAATAAACACTACTTCTCATCATAATCATTTTCATCATCATCAATACCACATGTCTCTCAGGATAGACAAATAGCTGGTCCATAGTTAGCTCTCCAACAGAATACACGGAGACTCAAACTTGTAATGTACAATCAGACCTACACCGTTGCCATTTTACCAACCCACGCATCAAGAACTGGAACCCATATTCCACTTGTGGTCACCATGACAACCAATGCATTCCGACATGTTCAGTACAATTTGACCTCTGCGTACTTCACATGACACTTTCCGACTTGAACCCTGGAGTCAACGTGAACGTGCATGTGAATCACATAATCCCGACTATGCATCCCTCATATAGAATTTAAAGTACAAAATCACTCAGACCGGTGCAATCGCATTATCACACAAATACAGACTCCAGCGAACATGTACACAAAGTGATCTCATTTTGACCTTCACTTTAGCTGATAAATGAGCATGAATGAATCGACGAGTTTATAAACAGACCAAGTAAAACACAATAGAAGTTTTCTTTTTATAAATAAACAATTTCATAATTTACTAAAAGACAAAGACGGTCCGCGTGCGGTTCATATCCAGACAAGGTCAGCATATATGATCGTACGATTACTTCATCTCATCCCTTTCGAGGACACCTATAAATATTTAATTCGAACAGGGGAACAACTCTTTATAAAAGGGGAACAAGGACTAAGTTCGACACAAGGATATCAATTTACACATTTAATTAAACAATAAAAGTAATAATGAACAATGCACAGCTTATACATAAATTATTAAATAACAACCAGATTTCTGCTCTATAAACCGACCATACTGCAACTAAATTATGTGGTTTACTTTTAAACAACTTCAGGTGTTACAGGCTTTTAGCAATAATGTACACGTATAGTATTAAATAAATGATTGAACGTACATGTATTTTATTGTCAAATAAGTAAGCCTAATATCAATTAACAAGTCTAAATAGTTGCTGTGCAGTCGGCTATTACATAAATATTTGTACAAGGGTGGAATGAATGAATACTGGTAAACGTGTTTGTATACCTATGAGATAAAAAACGGTTTCCTAAGAGTATCATTAAAGGGCGAAAACATTAATTAACATGAAAGAAATACGACACTAAAATATCAAATATTATTCTGATTATATGCGGACTACCACAGACATAAGTCTACAAAGAAAAGGGGGCATCTTTCCATGAGAACATATTTTTGCATGTTCCAATCAAGGAGATTGAAACTAGACAAACGCGCTTTCATCTGAACTAACTGGGCCAGACTGAAGACGCTGTACCTACTTAAATATTAACATTAACACCATGCCTAACCCACATCGGTTACAGCCAACAACCATGACTGCCCCCCAAAAAAGACAAATAGACCCACCAAGGTAGTATGACCCGATGCTGTCGAGTTATAGACTCAAGTATTAAACATCTCTAAATTGTAATACTCTATAACCAGGTGGGGAATCAAACTTATGACTCCAGGACTCATGTCAGAAGCGCTTCTGAACTAACCAGTCCCGGCCACAGGTGCTGCACCTACTCTGATATTAACATTAACTCCATGATAACCTACATCGGTTACAGCCAACTACCACAAAAAATGTCTCAAAAAAAAGATATAGACTGAAGGTAGATTGACCCAAGGCTGTCTAAGGCAAACCCTAGAACGTTATACACGCCTAAATTGTGATATAAGACTTAAACACAGAAAAAGAAGCCGCATCATTAAGATGTTTCACTTGTTCATTTACAACATTAACATACTAAATAGATTTCAAGGGATACTGCACTATCTCAGGTGTCAACTTCGTATATTAACAAAAGCAATGTTAAAGCATTACACAAGTTTATAGTCAGGCCGCACCATCTCAGGTGTTTCACCTCTTTATAAACACTCATCCCACCCATCTTAATGCTAACAACACACCCTGCTATATTCACCACAGAAATATAGTATTACCAAAATTCACAAGTCAAATAACACAACCAATGACCACCAAATCAAAATACATAAAACAATTGTTCTAAAAAATTGCCCTGACCCCAAAATAAATCCTTTAATAAACCAAAAACCCCTAGACAAAAATAAATAAAACAACATCCGAATTTCGGAACCGCCATCTTGATCCTCTACTGCAATTTCGAATTCCAAAAGAAAATACTGCTCGAAAATCCCGTAAATTTGTATGAACAGTATCATTTGTTGACCAAATAAACATTTAAGTAAAATAAAACTATTTAAAATAACATATTTCCCCCCCCCCCCCCCCCCCCCCCCCCGAACTAAAATCCCGCCAGAGTCTGAATTCCTGACCTTTCTACACCATGACTAACCTGTTTGAATACTCTGGAAAAAGTGACACTAGTGTTCACCCGCTCTCACTTAAATACCCCACAGACGTATCCCAAACAAGGCAAAGTTACAAAATACAAACAATTTTTAACATTCCAATTTTACACAAATTACTAATATAATAAAACACTCGTTCACAGTAATATTCAATAAAAATGAATCAGTTCCACAATTATTTTAAATACAGCGTTAAAACTCAGATCTTTCAAATATCGGCACTGCCCGTAAACCATCGGGAGACACCGTATTCTCAATGGTTCTAATTCCAAAATGAGGCTGCCAACACAATGATTGTCGCTGACACCGTGTGGAGTGCAAAATCCTTAATTAAGTACACTTAGAAAATAACTGGAAATATTTAACTTGCATGTATATATAATACACACTCAGTTCTTTATACAAACCGACTTTAACCGGGATAGGAGTAAATTAATGGACTTTGGAGCGATTAAAGAATGGGATTCCCCAAAGCTATACAACAGCGTCATAAACATCATACATTCCACTGACGTTTTATGTGACGTATTGACCTCACGCGATATTGTCATAATGTAAATAAACACAGACTATATCCAAATCAATATCTGTGAATAAATTGGGGGAACATTGTGTTTCATAAAAATCTATTTTCCTGCACAGGAGCAGTATTAAACTTTATCAAAATGTGAATAATGACAATAAACTCATCAGTACCAAAAGTGCATAATATTATAACGTTAGTAAATTGATAATAACATGTTTTGTATGGGAGTCAAAGAATGTCAATAGCAGATTTAACAACTGAAAGTAGATATAGGTCAAGGTCACACTTTGAGTTTGTAGTTATATAACGATAATATCCTGGACAAGTTCTTGAACTGGCTTAATCGGATTAGTGATGACAGAGTTATGACTCTTGAAACATTAAAAAATGCACTGTTTAACCGTGTGTGCACTCTACCACCGGAATTTTTCATTTGATTCTCACCAATCTAACACAGTAGTTATACATGTATAACTATAATATCTCGGTTCAGATTAATGGCCCTTGGGGACATTTCTTGTTTACATCCCAGATGTTCCACCCTCATCAGTACTCTAAGTGCTTTGATTTTGAGTAGAAGTAGCATTCATTTCATCAACCTATCTTGTTTTGAATGTTTGTCATGATGACATTATTGTGTTTTTTTGCTGAGCCCGCTTGTGGAGAACTTGACATAGCTGTCACAATGTGAGAGTGCGTTTGTTCGGTCTTGTCCATGGTATGACTAATTCATTCATTTTTGAAGTACCTTGGCACAAATGTCACCATAATGAGATGGAGGCCTAACTTACTAATTACCTCCTCTTAGTGATGGTAGCAAGATTCTTATTTTGTTGAAAATGCTAAAAATGGTCATATTTCTTTGTACATGTGAGAACATTGGAACATTTTCATGGAACAAGTTTGGATGACATTGAGTACTGTTGAATGAAGATATAGCAGTTTAAAGATGCATAGTGATACACTGCTAAAAATGGGCAAAACTGTCAAAAATGAAGGGGTGTCATCAAACCATCAAAATTTCCTTCATATTTCGACCAACATAGGACCATTGCTCCAGATATGCACTTTTTGGGGATATTTAAGCTTTGAAATTTCTGAATAAAGCATTGAAATTTAAATTAAGGAGTAAAATATGCATTGGTTATTCTCAATTTCAGTGATGATTAGTTTGTTTTAAATGGCAATTTGATAAGAATGTTCATTTTTACCTTAACATTTTCGATAATAAGCATTGCGTACTAATTTAAGGGGTAAAATACTCGTTTGAAGAAAAGCTTATCTGAAGCACTGTTGGACTATCTATAGAAACAAGACACTATAAATTAGAACCATTGACAATGTACTCAGTATTCCAGAAGTGGATTTCTCTATAAACAGTGCAAAATTAATGTGTGTGTGAGATGTTAAAAGACAAAGTCACACTTAGACGTTCAAGGTCCGAAATAGGTACACAATTTCGAGTCCTCTCCATATCTTGTAAACCACTTGATAAGATTTTGAAATAACATGGCACAAATGCACATCATAATCAGATGATGTGGCATGCGCAAGACCCAAGTCTGTAGCTGCTCAAAGGTCAAGGTCACACTTAGAGGGTCAAGGTCAGAAATATATACAAAATGTCCTGTCCACTCAATATCTTGTAAACTACAGATTTTAAAATGACATAGCACAAATGTTCACCATTATTGTCCATAGAGCTCACACTTGGAGATTCATGATAATAAATATGTAAAAGTTTATGTACCCACTCCATATCTTTTAAAACACTGAACAGATTTTGAAATAACGTGGTTCAATTGATCACATTGAATCTTAACCAAACTTGCACAGCAGTCTCCGTCACAGGAATTATATATACATTTAAATTTAAAAAAAACAACACACTTTAATCTGAAAGTTGAAGGCCTATATCTCAGATACTTCTCATGTAGCTTTGCATGGAGGTCCCCTAAAAGGTTTGTCGAAGTCGGGTCCGTAGGATAAAATTTGAACTTTAACCAAACTTGCACAGCAGTTCTATAACCACAAGATCTCGGATGTGTAACCAGTGTGATTCGACTACAAATGTTCCCGCCACAGGGCTTATAAGCAAATTTTAAAGAAACCACCACAGGGGCCACTGTTTAGCATAGAGTTATATAGGGGAAATGTTAAATTTTTTGTGTAGATGTGATAGCACCCCCCATTTTTCAACAATTTTTAATCGAACTTGCACAGAAGCTATATAATCACAAGATCATGGATGAGTTCTTGACAACCACAAATGCCCCCGCCACAGGGCTTATAAACCCATTTTAATAGAATTTAAAAAAAAACATTTTTAATTTCAAGCCATAGACCTTAGATATTTTACATGTAGCATTGAATAGAGGTCCCCTAAATTGGTTGTCAGGTTCCCTAGTTTAAATTTGAACTAGCGGAAATTATATCGTGGTAAATTGTCTATCTTCCATATGTTAACCTTTTTCCTGCAGATGTGATGGCACCTCAACAATATTTTTCAACAAATCTTGACAAAAATTGTACAGTACTTAAGTTATCATAAGATCTCGGATGAGTTCTTGGAACAGTGTGATTTGACCGCAACTGCCCCCCCACCACAGGGCTTATAAGCATATTTTAAGATGGCCCTGATAATATTCAGTTTACCCATGTATCCACTGTGTATGAAGAAGAAAAACAACAGTAGATTACATCATCTGTACAGCTGATTGCTGCCCGACCTGTACATATAGATATTTGTTTATTTTTTCAGATGGCCCTGACAACATTCATTTTACCCCTGTAGCCACTGTGTATGAAGAAGAAGAAGGAACAACACTAGATTCCATCAGATGTACTGCTGATTGTTACCCGAGTTGTGCATACACGTGGACGAAACTTAATCAATCTTCACAGATAGGTACTGACGATACACTGACCCTACAAACACTTCATAGCTCTGAGGCAGGTACTTATAGATGTACAGCCAATAACCCCGATAGGACTGGTAGGCCTGGGTACACAGGGACTAAGGACGTCATTGTTAATGTTATATGTAAGTATGATGCCTACTAGTTCACATTTTGTGGAATGTTTACAGTAATAATGTTGATTTTATTTCAACAATACTGCCTTAAGGACGATTACTATAGTTTTTCATGCACACCATCTCTGTGCACAACAGAAAGCAATTTTGTTGAGACCTGCCAGGGTCACTACATACCGCTATACTACAACTGACCCTATTTCGGATGGCACAGTTATTTACAAACATGCCTAAAATTGATCTCTTATATTCAGTTCAATCTATGAAATATGCATACTGGTATGAAATAATTGTTTATAGTAATTTAACCTGAATATGAAATATAAATGAAATCTTAATATGTTTAGATGTTGGCTGGCAGTTATTTTTTATTCAGAATGTTATTCAATTCCTTACAATCCTTTCTGTGTATAATAATTTTGGATACAGTAAAAGGTACAAAAGGGTAACTGCATTTTAAGCTCACCTGGGCTGAAGGCTCACAGGTGAGTTTTTGTGATCGCCTGGTGTCCGTCGTCTGTTGTCCGTCGTCCGTTGGCCGTCGTCTGTCGTCCATCGTTAACTTTTAGCTTCTAACAACTTCTCCTCTGAAACCACTGGGCCAATTTTGATATATATGTTACTTTACAGAAATGTTCCTTGGGTGACCCTCTACCAAGTTTGTTCAAGCCATCTTGATTCGTCAAAAAACATGGCCGCCAGGGGGCGGGGCAAGTTTAATTAGTAAAAAATCTTCGTGTCAGAAACTACTCGATTTTAAAATAATTTCACAGAAATGTGTCTTGGGTGACCTTTAACCAAGTTTGTTCAAGCCATCTTGGTTCGTCAAAAAACATGGCGGCCAGGGGTGGGGTTAGTTTATTATATAAGCTATAGTAAAAACTTAAAAAATCTTGTTGTCAATAACTACTGGCTCGATTTTAAAATAATTTCACAGAAATGTTCCTTGGGTGACTCTCTACTAAGTTTGTTCAAGCCATCTTGATTCATTAAAAAAACATGGCGACCTTTGTTCAAGCCATTTTGATTTAAAAAACATGGCCGCCAGGGGGTGGAGCAAGTTCAATTAGTAAAAAGCTTAAAATCTTCTTATCAGAAACTACTGGCTCGATTTTTAAAAAAAATTTCACAGATATGTTCCTTGGAAGAACCCCCACCAAGTTTGTTCAAACCGTAGTAATTCGTGAAAAAACATGGCAGCAAGGGGGTGGGGTTAGTTTAATATATAAGCTATAGTAAAAACTTAAAAAATCTTCTTGTCAGAAACCAGCGGATCAGTTTAAAAACAATTTTGCAGAAATGTTCCTTGGGTGACTCTTTACCAACTTTGTTTAAGCCGTTGTGATTTGTTAAAAAACATGACCGCCACAGTGAGGTGCTAGTTTACTTTATAGGCAGCTATAGTAAAAACTTCAAAAGCCTTCTTGTCAGAATATACTGACCTGATTCCAATGTAATTTCACTGACATTTACCATGGGTGAACCTCTACCAAGTTGGAACTCTTCTACGCATCTGTTACATCTTCAAAACAAATAAAAATTCTTGCCCATTTTGTTTTTCTGGAATTTTGAGTGTACATGTATTATATAATCTACTTAAGTTGGGTGTCTCAAGATCAGTCAGATGAGCGATATAGGGCCATCTTGGCCCTCTTGTTTAATTAAACTATTTATTTTTTTTTTTTTGTAAGGAATAGTTCAATTGCATTTATAATACCATTATATTGAATAAAATTAGTGTTTATATTAAACATTTCTGTAAATTCTTGTTCTGTATACAAACTGCCATTGTCTTTTATTAAGGCATTTAAATATATAATGCCTTTACTGTACCATGTTTTACAAAAATAGGATTCTCTTCCAACTAAAATATCTTCATTATAAAAAAGTGGTGACCAGATAATGTGATCTGTTGTCGGTTTATTTAGTGTTTGATATAATGCTTCAAGGACATCTTTCCAGAACAAAATCTTTATTTTGTCTCTTTGTTTACTTAAATATTTACCAACAAAATTTATTAGATCTTTCAAATTTCCTTCCATTGTTATCAGTCTTCTTATCCATGTTATTTTTAGTGCTAAAATAAATGCTTTTATGTTAACCATATGTAATCCTCCATCTATGTAATAATTGTTTAATAAGAACAATGTTTTTATTTTTTGAGGTGGCATATAGTAATCACAGCGTCTGTCCGTCCTTCCGTCCGGTATTTCGTTTCCGGCCTGTATCTTTGTCATGCATAGATGGTTTTTGTTGATACTTGGTACAAATGATCAACATAACATGACGACGTGTCGTGAGTAAGTCCTACACCCGTACCTCAAAGGTCAAGGTCACAATTTGAGTTTGTTTGAATACACTTTGAGTTTGTGTGAGATTCGTGTCCGGCCCGTAACTTTGTCATGCATAGATGGATTTTAATGATACTTGCTACAAATAATCAACATAACATGATGACGTGTCCCGAGTAAGACCCACACCCGTAACTCAAAGGTCAAGGTCACTATTTGAGTTTGTTTGACAACACTTTGCATTTGTGTGAGATTTCGTGTCCGGCCTGTAACATTTGCATGCATAGATGGATTTTATAAATACTTGCTACAAATGATCAACATAACATGACGACATGTCGCGAGTAAGACCCACACCTTTACCTCAAAGGTCAAAGTCACAATTTGAGTTTGTTTAACAACTCTTTGAGTCTGTGAGATTTTTTGTCCGGCCTGTAACTTTGTCGTACATAGATGGATTTTAATGAAACTTGCTACAATAGATCAACATAACATGACGACGTGCCGCGAGTAAGACCCACAACCGTACCTCAAAGTCAAGGTCACAATTTGAGTTTGACAACACTTCGAGTCTGTGTGAGATTTCGTGTCCGGCCTGCAATTTTGTCATGCATAGATGGATTTTTATAAATACTTGTTATAAATGGTCAACATAACATGACGACGTGTTGCACTTAATACCCAAACTCTCACTTCAAAGGTCAAGGTCACAATTTAACTTTGTTTGACAACACTTTCAGTCATTTTGACATTTCTTGTCCGGTCTGTCATCTATGGATAAATTTTAAAAACACTTGGCTCAGTTGATCAACATGACATAATTAAGTGTCATGCTTCACTATACATCGTCTAATTTTCTTAAGCCACCCCTCATCATCTAATTATACATATTCTTATTAGTAAGACAATATGCAGATGAGAGGAAGGCGATACATAGACAAATATGTCATATACCCAGTAGAAGTGAATGAGAGCATGAACAAATGTGTAATTCACTCACTAAACGAATATACGAACGAATAAAAGAATGAAAAAACGAATGAATGAGCTGACGAATGAACGACAGAACATATGAGTGAATGATTTATAGAACTTAATTTATTAATGAAAAATGCATGATGGATAATTGAATGAAAAATATATGCTTATTCAAATCGAACTGTTATGTTGTCATGTTATGTTTGTATGTACGTATAAATAATAAACGGGTCACAATATGGCTCAAAAAAAAAAAAAGTGTCACATGCAAGACCCAGAATCTTTCCTCAAAGGTCAAGGTCACACTTTCAATTTGATTGATATTGTGTGTCTGGTGTGTGACTTTGCCTTTAACTTGGCTCAATTTATCAAGATGGCATGACGACGTGTCATAAGTAAGACCTAGACCCATACCTCAAAGGTCAAGGTCACACTTTTAGTATGTATGACAACACTTTGAATCTGTTTGAAATTTCAAGTCCGTCCTTTAACTTTATCATACATGGATGGATTCAAAAACACTTGGCTCAATTTTTCAACAATTGATCTGTAACTTTGTCTTACATTGAGAGATTTTAAAATAGCTTGACACAAGTGATCAGCATGTCATGATGATGTTTCAGCAGCATTTAACTGTTGAAATACCCAGACTAAATTGTCTATTTTATTTATAAATTCTTTTTCTAACTTGTCAGTCTCTTTCTTTTTAAAACTTGAATAAGATATTGGCTTGCCTCTGATTTCCTTTCGTAACGTTTCAAGAAATAACTGATCGTTTATAATAAATTCTATTTTATCATTTGCAATTTGTTTAATATTATTAAACTTATATATGGGTAATGCATATTGTGCCTTAATTTCTTCAATTTTATCATTTATTGTATTTAAATATTCTATATCATTTAACAGACTGTTATTGTGCTTCCAGAGACCTTCACAGGGTTTAAAATTGAGAAATATTTAAAATAACCATTGAATCTGTAGCTAGATTCAATATGACAACCAATTACCGAAGACAGTAATTTTTCTGACACTAGAAAAAAATCAAGCCTATGTGTTATTGTCAGTCACTTCAATTATTAATTATTATATTCTATTTTGTTTGATAATGTAGAACTTGGACCCAAAATAACACTGATATGTAGGGCACGCTATAGATGCAAGCATTTAGATTGAGATTGAAGATACTAATTAGTTTTGAACTTTTGATAGACGACACTGTCAAAGATTCGCATACAGCAGGCTAAAAATAGAATTGTTAACATATTTATGGGCATTTAGCGACATCTATGCAGGATAATGACGATTAGCGGAAGTAATTCTCAAGATACAAGTTTTTAAGGAGTGGTCAGTTTACTTTGGGAAGGCCAGGTGGACGGTCATGGAGAATTTCAGTCGGTTAACATTAGGGAGACCAGCTGTTAAGATGGGTTTTAGATGGTTGGGTGTTGTAGAAATGCAAGTTGGGTTGCATGGTTGATTATGATAATGATTGGTGTTTAAGTAGGAACTGAAACTAAAAATGGGAACATACTTTGAATCATATTTTGAATTATTTTTCTTTCCCTCCTACATGTTTCACTATCGCACATCATTTACACATAACGCACGATTTTCTATATACATTTATTTCTTATATTGTTACAACTGTCATTTTAAACTTTAATGGATTCTATTTAACACATGTGCAGTTTCTAAAATATAGTTCAAAATATGATTTTTTATTGTTTGTATCAGAGTAATTGTAGTAATCTAATTCAGGTCTTGTACAATGTTGAAATCTCCGCATAGGACATACATTTCATTATTATATACTTCCACTTTTATCAAAAAGATTATCAAAGAAAAATTGGGAGTCTTTATTGGGTCCATATAAGGTTATAAGAGTAATTCTATTATTATCTACAGTTAAATCTGCAATTATGTAATAACCTTCAGGGTCAGAGGCATGTGCATGTATATTATAGTCTTAGTTTTTATTGAATAAAATCAGACAGCCACGACTAATTGAACAGACCGAGCAGAATAATTCTGAATAAATAGTATTTTCTATATAAGTAGTTGAGTGAATATCTTGTAAACAGTATGTCTGACAGTTTTTTTTGCTTTTAAGTAATCAAAAGTCTTTTGTCAACAGAACCTGCAAGACCCTGACAATTGACAGTTAAAATTTTAAGGTCAGTCACCATTGTGTCAAAATCTATATAAAATGTAGGTTTTATGTATGACCTAGGCATAGAGGAATACTCAAACTAAAAAACAAAAGTGATAAACATATTAATGCTGTGATTAATATATTGTGAAAAATTGCACAACATTTTGGTGTTTACAAATTGAAAACAGTTTGAATGTAATTTACAATTATTGATACAAAAGTTTATATATATATTTTTAAATCATTAAATTGTGTCTCCCTGTAGACAAAAAAAATATTGCTGATCAATCAAAAAAAAAACATGTGCTGTCTGTATTAAAATCAGTCATATCTTCCAGTCTTAGATTGCATATTACTAGCCAGACAGACAGTCAATTGATTTATTTTGTAACTTTATAGTTGGTTTTAGTTTTAACAATTTAATAAAAAAAAGAAACAAAAAATAAAATGAAACCAAAAAAACTCAATTATTTTAGCATGTCAAAACATTAAATTTGATTCTACCATAACAATTTATGTTTAGTTTTGTATTACCACATTTTTAGTGAAAATTATTTTTTATTTTTTATTAAGAATGTGTACAATCATGTACTTTGTTTTTAATAAATATCCAATTACCTATACAGGTGTGATCTAGTCCGCTATTAGTGTATGAAAAAGGGACATTATTTAATTCAAAGTGTACCAAGTATATTTAATTTATGGTTTGTTTTTTCGTTGATGTTTATTTAAAGCTAGATTTTTAGTTTACCTGAGCCGAAGGCTCACAGGTGAGCTTTTGTGGTCACCTGGTGTCCGTCGTCTGTCGTCCGTCGTTAATTTTTGGCTTCTAACAACTTCTCCTCTGAAACCGCTGGGCCAATTATAATATAACTTCACAGAAATGTTCCTTGGGTGACCCTGTACCAAGTTTGTTCAAGCCATCTTGATTCGTCAAAAAACAGTTTGTTCCAGCCATCTTGATTCGTCAAAAAACATGGCCACCAGGGGTGGGGCAAGTTTAATAAGTAAAAACTTAAAAAATCTTCTTGTCCGAAACTACTGGCTCGATTTTAAAATAAAATCACAAAAATGTTCCTTGGGTGACCCTCTACCAAGTTTTTTCAAACCATCTTGATTTGTCAAAACATGGCAGCCAGGGGATGGGGTTAGTTTACTATATAAGCTATAGTAAAAACTTAAAAAACCTTCTTGTCAGAAACTACTGGCTCGATTTTAAAATAATTTCATAGAAATATTCCTTGGGTGACCCTCTACCAAGTTTGTTCAAGCCATCTTGATTCATCCAAAAACATGGCCACCAGGGGGGCGGGGCAAGTTTAATAAGTAAAAATTTAAAAATCTTCTTGTCAGAAACTACTGGCTCGATTTTAAAATAATTTCACAGAAATGTTCCTTGGGTGACCCTCTACCAAGTTTGTTCAAGCCATCTTGATTCGTCAAAAAACATGGCGGCCAGTGGGTTGGGTTAGTTTACTATAAAAGCTATAGTAAAAACTTAAAAAATCTTCTTGTCAAAAATAACTGGCTCGATTTTAAAATAATTTCACAGAAATGTTCCTTGGGTGACCCTCTACCAAGTTTGTTCAAGCCATCTTGATTCGTAAAAAAACATGGCCGCCAGGGGGTGGGATTAGTTCACTATATAAGCTATAGTAAAAACTTAAAAAATCTTCTTGTCAGAAACCACCAGATCAATTTTAAAACAATTTCGCAGAAATGTTCCTTGGGTGACCCTTTACCAAGTTTGTTCAAGCCGTTGTGATTTGTTAAAAAACATGACCGCCACAGTGAGGTGCTAGTTAACTTTATAGGCAGCTATAGTAAAAACTTCAAAAGCCTTCTTGTCAGAATCTACTGACCTGATTTCAATGTAATTTCACTGACATTTACCATGGGTGAACCTCTACCAAGTTTGAACTCTTCTACGCATCTGTTACATCACCAAAACACATCAAAATTGTAACTACTTGCCCATCTTGTTTTTGTCTTGAATTTTGAGTGTACATGTATTATATAATCTACTTAAGTTGGGTGACTCAAGGTCAGTAAGGTGAGCGATATAGGGCCATCCTTGCCCTCTTGTTTATTATTCTTTCTAAAAAAAGATTTTAGAACATAAACTTACATAAACTATCTTCCTTTTCCAAATTATGCTTAAATCCATGAAAGTAAAATTCATCATTTAAATCCATTTAAAACACATTATAAACAATAAGAATAAATTGTTGTTCATAAGTGATGCTAAAAGTGATAAATGATAAATCCACTGACGCCATTTAAATAGATATATAAACATTTAAATCCATTTGAATTAGCATGAAAACACATATTATAAAATATAAGAATGAATTATGGTTTGTAAGTGATACTGAAAGTCCCTCTTAAGTTCTAGTTGAACTACTGAAATCAAATCAGCTTAAATACATTAAATGAAGCTGTAAAACAATTAATCAATAATCCAATTTCATTTAGCAAAAAACACGATACAGAAAATCCCACTAAAGTTTAGAAAGCAGGGGAATACTGGCATGCTGAGAAGCCAAAGATACACTTTAAATGGTGCTAATTAAACATAAACAATTGCAATAAAAGTCAAATCACATTACTTTTTTATTTGTTTGTTTAACATCAATATTTAGTCTATAAACAATTTTAAATGGCACCATGCTAAGTTGAAAAGTGACCAAAAAATGTCAATTACAATGCATGTTTTATTTTATTTCAGTGCAAAATTGAGTCCCATGTACACCTAAAATGGCTCCATTTTAAGTTAAAATATGAAAATATCAAAGTCGAAGGAGGTACACCCCCTCCCGTTCCCACCCCCTATGGCGCATTCTTACCCCAGCGCCTGAAAAAAAATCCTGGGGAAGGGCCTGCTATAAATAGCAGCTGCTGTTTCGGAGCTTTCTTGTGTACAATGTGGTATGGCTTCAATGTATTTAGAGTAGCTGTCCACCACAAGCAGTATATGTTTGTACTTGACCTTTGTGGTAGGTAATCCACTCAAAATATCCATATGTCATCGGTTTAAGATGCCTTCCACTGGCTGTTGATGCAAGGGTGGAGGTCTTGCATGGTAGTCACGCTTTGTCTGTTGACATACTTTACATTTTTTTTACAAACCGTTTAATGTCTTCAAACATGGGTGGCCAGAAATATTTATTTCATAGAGCAGCATAATGTCCTCTCAAATTCCTGGTGTCCTCCGCCCGCAATGCGGTCATGGTAAGATCGCAGAAGATCATCCCATAGTATTTTGGGAACAGCTATTTGTTTTACTAGTTGCTCTTCTTTAGGTACCTTCTTACATCATTTAGAGTAAAAGTGTTTCAAAATATTTTCCTCTATCTCTAAGTTGAAGGACTCTGCAACAATTGTCCTTGCCAAAATTAGGTCTTCTGGTAGTTCACTGTTCAGTTTGTATTTGTAGATTGGAGCAAAATCCGGACATTGTTGTTGGAGTTTGATCAGTTCTAGCATCGGAACTTCAATATAAGAAACCCCATGTGGCTGCAAATTTACGACCACTGCTTCTTCAGATTCCCCTTCATAGACAAAAGTTACTTGTGTGCATTCCTTTGTTGTAGTATTATCTTCCATCATACACACAAATCTTCTATGTCGGTTGATGAAGATGGCTGAGTGTTCTTATACACCTGTTTTGATAAGCAGTCTGCTGGGTTTTGTTTTCCAGATTTATGTATAATGTTAAAATCATACACTTGTAGAAGTAAGCTCCATCTGCCTTGTCTCCCTTGACAGTCCTTGATGTTTTGTAAAAAATTAACATATGTTGTCAGTATAGAGAATTTTTGACTGGCTAAGTAATGCTTATAATTTTGGACTGCTTCTACAAGCGCTAGTGCCTCTTTATCAGTGAATTTATCACGTTGGAATTTTATGAAACTTGCTATGTTTGTGTTTCGGTTCGATGATTTTTCACAGACTTATGGCCCTTTGATTCAGTCTGTCACCAAATTCTTTTCTGCTCTATTTCTCTACAACTTGTGGTTGGAATTTTATGAAACTTGCTAGGATATGCATCATTACCAAGTGGAGATGTGCATATTATCGTCATGATGCTATTTCCCTTCATTTTACCTCTGGTTTTAATTCTGTAAAACTAGTTAGGATCTGCGCATATTGTCATTTTGTTCCGGTTAAATGATTTGCGAATAAGTTCTGCGAAGTGCAGAGCCACATATTGTTCCTGCTATACAGTTTGGTATTCTTCAACCAAGTAGCCCGTACAGAGGCAAACACTCACTTGAGGAGCATCCATCGGTTCCACCGATATTTTCTTGTTCACGGAGTTATGGCCCTTTGATTGTCTGTGACCAAATTCTTGTCTGCGCTATTTCTCTACAACCCCATGTTGGAATTTTATGAAACTTGCTTGGATGCATCATTACCAAGTGCAGATGTGCATATTGTCTTTGTGTTCAGGTTCGATGATTTTTCACGGAGTTATGGCCCTTTGATTCTGTCTGTAACCAAATTCCTGTCTGCGCTATTTCTCTACAACCCCATGTTGGAATTTTATGAAACTTGCTAGGATGCATCATTACCAAGTGCAGATGCGCATATTTTCTATGTGTTCTGGTTCGATGATTTTTCACAGAGTAATCGCCCTTTGATTCTGTCTGTAACCAAATTCTTGTCCGCGATGTTTCTCTACAAACTCTGGTTGGAATTTTATGAAACTTGCTAGGATGCATCATTACAAAGTTGGAATGTACATATTGTTGTCATTATGCTATTTCGCTACAACCTCTGGTTTTAATTTTGTAAAACTAGCTAGGATCTGCGCATATTATCATTTTGTTCCAGTTCAATGAGTTGCGAATGAGTTCTGTGAAGTGCAGAGTCACATATTGTTCCTGCTATGCAGTTTGGTATATTTCAACCAAGTAGCCGCTACAGAGTCAAACACTCACTTGGGGAGCATCCATTGGTTCCACCGATATATTCTTGTTTCATTTAGTAAATGTTAAGAAAAATAAGTATTTGTAAACAAGCTATATAATATTACGGTAGGTGAAACTGTTTTATTTTGTAATTCAGTGATTTTATCCTATATAAATCACTATTTCAAACATTAAGTTATCAAAAAAAAAATTAATTTGGAAACTGTATATTTCATCAAAAACCATTTTAGATAAAAAATAATAATGGTTATACATTATCTTAATATTCCTCATATCAAACACACTTAAAGCTACATGAAATTATAAATATTATAAAATCAGTGAAACTGATTTTTTGATTCAGTAGTATTACTAAATGTTTTTAAAATTTCACTGTTTCAAACAGTTGAATTCACAAAAATACTTCACTGAGAATATCTATATTTCATAAAAAAGCATAAAATAAAACATGGTAACAACAGTTCCTTTTCTCCTATTCCTGCTCATAGAAGTTACAGGTTTTCCCCATTGAGGATCACTTTATCTTCCATGTCACATGACAGCTTTCTCACGTGTCATTTTCCATGACAAAAATATTTTAAAACTTGATTTTGTCCTAGGAAGCCGTAAAAAAGAGATAGACTTAATGTCAGAATAATGGCGTCAGTGTATATATTTATGATGTCTTGCTTACTTACAAGAACAAGGTCAGGGTAAAAGTTATATTTGGAGTGAATGATTTAAATAAACAATGTGCAGAGAGATAACAAGATTAATTGCTGGTACATACTTCAGTATGTACTTTTAAATGTCCATTTCTTCATATACCAGTATATGTGAAATTTTGGGTGTTAAACAAGCATTTAAAAAGTAGAATAATTTCGTGATGAAAGCCATAATTAGAGCCTATGATCTTGACATTCAGATTTAATGATTTTATTTAAAGAGTTATGACCCTTTATTCTTTTATTTACAACTTAGCCTACAGCTATTGAATAACAGGACCTACCACCATGAAATACAGGGACATGTCTTCAGGCAATAATAGCCTTTTTTTGTTATGTGTCAGTTATCTCAAGGTCAATGTCGTTTCAGTTACCCCTCCTCAATATGTTGTACTTATACATTATTTTTTTCTTAATTCTTTTTCTTCTTGCTTTCTTCATGTTCCATGATGCCGCCCCACACCTTTCCTACAACCATATCAAATTTCCATCTGGCTCATTTATTTCTTCACTTATTGTTTAACTTTTGCCTTGATTTTATTTCACACAATCATGTCCTTCAGCACAAAAGAAAAAAAATCATATTATAATATTTGTTTACATCTCGGGCATTATGATGTGCTGTTCAGTACCCACATCAGCAGGAAATATCAATGTTTCTTTATCAGATGGACCAGAATCGTTAGCTTTAAGTCCATCCCCGACTACATACATAAGAAATGAAGGTACCAGTCTACAGGATATAACATGTAGTGACACTTGCTACCCTGGCTGTACATACACATGGACAAAGGCGGGCAGGACTGATACCATAACCACAACTGGTGTGCTGTCACTTGGTCAGCTGAACCGTACCGAGGCTGGTAACTACACCTGTACAGCCAGAAATCCTGACAGATCAAACAGTCCACAGACAAAGAAGACAGTGTCACTGAATGTGAGATGTAAGTTCATATTTAGCTCTACTGGCCAAAGGCCAGAAGTGCTTATGCGATGGCGCGTAGTCCGTCGTCCATCGTCTGTCGTCTGTTAGCAGCCCTTTCTCTGAAACCACTTGGCCAATTAAACTGAAACTTCACATGGATGTTTCTATTGCAAAGGAGACTATACAGAAGATTTTTTTTTCGATCTGAATTCAAGATGGCCACCGTTACTAAAAATAGTCCAAAACTTAAAAAATGTTCTTCTGATGAACGGCCCAACGGATTTTCAAAATGTTTATGTAGTGATGATGACCACCTATAATTTTGTTAGATTTGTTAAAATGGTGTCCCTAGGGTTAAAAATTACCCCACCCCGATGGTTCAATTAGGGGACACGTCATTATTTTTAAATGGAAATGATTTGCATATATCTTCACAGAAGCTTTGTTTGGTGAAGGAGCTTCAGATTTGTAAAAATGACTGGGTTCCACTGTCTAAAGGGGTCAGGAGGGGCCCCAAAAGGGTAAAAATTGGGAATTACTAAAATCGTTTTCTTAAGAACTGGTATGTCAGATTTGTTCATATTTGCCATAAATTATCCCTATGTGTAGGGGGTTTGATTGCAGATAAGAATTTAGCAGCTAAAATTTATAGGGGCCCTATAAGGGGACTTAGAATTTCACATAGGGATACTATGGAAAAACAGAAAATTTTCTTTTTTTCATCTTTTCTGAAACCACAAGGCCAATTAAACTGAAACTTCACATGGATGTTTCTATTGCATAGGAGAATTTCAAAAAGTGCTATGGCCACTTTGAGTCAGTAGAGCATCTTCAGGCCCTCTTGGGCCTTTTGTTTAATTAATTTTCTTTACATTTATTGACTGCAAAACAGATATTAAAACAAATCTGGATAAATTTACATTCTATTGTTCAAATAGGAATTTAAATGGACAAGGTATCGATATTTAGTAAATGACTTTACCATTTGACCAGGTGCAATGGATAAAAAATAGCCCGTTTATGGCCAGGATCTCTCGGAATTCAAGTTTAAATCTGTTGACCATTTCCAACTATTATTTGTGTTGTATTACACCTTAGAATTTTTGCCAATTAACAAAACTAGAAAGGCTATGGCTTGGGGAACTTTATGCATCGTTATAGAGTTTCCTTTTTAAAAAAAATACATATTGATGTCTGTAAAAATGTATCATTTTCACAAGAGCGTAATCAACATATATATTATTTATACGCATTAAGAAACAGTGAGGACTGAATGCTAGTTTGGTCCAGTGCTTTTTGCTCAGGATCTGCCCTCGTATATGCAAGTAGTTGATTTTATATAAACGATTTGCCACATCCATGCAATAAATTAGCTTGTTGGTTCCATTTCACTAATACAATGAGGAGAATAAAAGGGATGTTTGTAAAAACTACTAACATCTATTTAATTTCCAAACACATCCCCTCAAGTGATTCGTTTTGATGTACATCCGGCATCCTAGACCACATTCTTTACTGAGGATGCATGGTTAAAGAATATGTGCATCCTGTCAGACGCATTGCTTCTGAGGAAGCAAAGTTTGAAAAATATATGAGTACGAATCAGGGCTGGTGCTGGGCCTCGCCATTGAGGTTATAATAGTTATTGTGCTAGAATATTTTAAAATATCAAGTTTTCGAATATTTGGTGTAAAAAGTAACAATTCAAAAGTGAGGGTAGGGTAATAATTTTTAAGAAAAAACATTTTTTAAAAGAGATGTTAGTTTCTTTGCTAATATTTTATTTAGCAATGTTGTTGTGATGAAAAAATTCTTTTTATATATCATTTATAATATATAAAATGAAAACTAAAACTATTTCATTGAGTTAAGTAGTTTAACCTAAGGATGATGATAAATTAGAAAATAAGTTTAGGCAATATTTTCATTTTGACCATTACAGATCTAAATTGTTAACCTCAAAAGACACCGTCGTACTGTAAATAAACACTGACCACATCTAAATATGTGTTTTGTATACAAGTTTGAGGATGGCATTAGAGTGGATTCAACAACCGAAAACAAATGAAGGAGGTTGTTAGTGATTCAAAATTTCACATCAAACTACATTTATTTGAATGATTTTTGCCATCAATTAATTCCATGGTAGTTTTATCAATATGTTATAACAGTGCATTGGTTTATAACCATCTGTCTATCTCATGTTAGCAAAATACATATCTAAGTACAGTAATTTAGTTATGTGTATTACAACATTTGCTTTCCACTCCATAATTTTATAATACCATAATATAACCATGACTACTACAAATCAGTTACTGGTATATATTTATCATAGTCATACAATTTAAAATGCTGATTTTCAATATATCACCAAACATACAGTATGCACAACACAAAAATATGTTCCTCAGCATACATTGTAATTAAACTCTCAATACCTCGCATATGAAACTAAATTTACAGCATTTTCATCTGAATAGAAATCAACAATTTATCACCATACAAAAATAGCTTAGATCTATGGTGGTATTCACCAACCATTAGTGAGAATATTCTGAGACTTAAGCTTGAAAATCCAAATTTAGACCTTAGATATCTAGTTTACCATGACATATAGAATAATTGTGAGAGGTTATTTGACTATATATAAGGTGCTCCTACATGCCTGCAATGTTTGGTCTAAAAAAATGATCTCTGTGTTTTTCAAAATTCATTCTTGAGTTCAAGACTAAGAATATTCTTAAGAATTGTTGGTGAATACCACCCCTGATCCTGTAGAAGTATTGTTATTGGACATTTACTTTAATAAACTACATAAGAACATAATATAATTAGTACTTGCATTGCACTCATATACCACATGAGTGTATTGTTCAAATGCTGACTACAACTTTTGTCACCATGGCATGATGTTATATTGCAAAACTGACCCAGAATATCATATTTTTTAACTTCGAGTTATATAGCCATAAATTTGCCACATACTACAGTCGCGGCATGTAAGAAATCAATAAATGTGAATATTCCCGGTGTTGTATAGTATTTTGACCCCTCTGTGAAATGACCCCGGGGTAATATTACTATATAGTAAAATGACCTGGTGTCATTTTACCATTATAGTAAAATGACCCCCCCCCCCTCCCCCCTGATTTATTACCAATAAAGTTACTTTCATCTTAGTTTAAGGACTAATTATTGTTTATGGATACATCTCTTGATAAATAATTAAAAAAAAAAAAAAAAAAAAAAAATTACACGAAGAAAACACTCACATGTGTAAAACAAGACCATCCTATTGTCTAGATATCTAGGTATGCTCTATAGCAGTTATTATTGTTTGATTATACCTATATCCCTTTACTGGGAAAGTGAAATTATTTGATATTTATCCATATCATTATAATCACTAAAGAATAATTAGTGCGGTGGGAAAGGGGGAGGGTCACTTTACTATGACCGTTGTATAGTGATCCCCCCACCACCACCTTTTTATGTTTAGTGATTATCACATTAAACATGTGTTTTGTGAACATAATTTGTTTAAGCATTCATGAATCTCCGAGAGCTTAATCACAACAGTTAAATTTAAAAAACAACTGACCATGACCTTGTAAAGTGACACCCCCACACACACCCATCTTTTTATATTTATTGATTATCACATTTTATTTTTTATACCCCGGACAAACGAAGTTTTGAGGGGTATATTGGAGTCACCCTGTGGTCAGTCTGTCGGTCTGTCGGTCCGTCTGTCCGTTGCAATTTTCCTTGTCCGGAGCATCACTTGAAAAGTACTGGATGGAATTTCATCAAACGTCATACAATGGTAGAATATAATGAGAGGAAGTGCAGTGTACAAGAAACATAACTCTATTCTTGCTAATTACAGAGTTATTGCCCTTTGATATTTTTTCTTGTCCGGAGCATAACTTGAAAAGTACTGGATGGAATTTCATCAAGCTTCATACAATGGTAGAATATAATGAGAGGAAGTGCAGTGTACAGGAAACATAACTCTATTATTGCTAATTACAGAGTTATTGCCCTTTGATATATTTCCCTTGTCCGGAGCATTACTTTTAAAGTACTGGATGGAATTTCATCAAACTTCATACAATGGTAGAATATAATGACAGGAAGTGCAGTGTACAAGAAACATAACTATTCTTGCTAATTACAGAGTTATTGCCCTTTGATATATTTCCCTTGTCTGGAGCATTACTTTTAAAGAACTGGATGGAATTTCATCAAACTTCATACAATGGTAGAATATAATGAGAGGAAGTGCAGTGTACAAGAAACATAACTCTATTCTTGCTAATTACAGAGTAATTGCCCTTTGATATATTTCCCTTGTCTGGTGCAGTACTTTTAAAAAACTTTTAAAGCCATCAGTGATAACAGTTTAATAAAGTTCATGAAAGAACCGAGTTGATGAATACATGGAGATTGAGCAAAGCAGGTTCGATATTGTATTCCTAGTGCTCTTGTTTGTTTCTTATCCATAAAATTGTTGTCCCTCAACATAACTCGAAAAAGTATAACATTTATTGATTGCCATGAAAGCTTGTACACTGCACAATAATTAAAAAGACCGTTTTTAATTTTAACAAAACCATAAAAAAATTAACAATACAAAAAACTCAATCCATAACATTCTCTTTTATTAAGAATTTTTTTTGTCTGGAGCATAACTTTAAAACTATTGGATATAATTTAATAAAACTTCATACAATGGTTAACCATTTTCTGTCATGGCGGCGTTCGCGGGTATTCATCACCTTCAGTGATAGCTCTAGTTTTAACTGTTATGATGAATTTCTTGTAGATTCATGAATGCTAAAACAAATTATGTTCACAAAACACATGTTTAATGTGATAATCTTTAAAAAGGTGTGTTGGGATGGGGTGGGGGGGGGGGGGGGGGTCACTTTACAATGGCCATGGTAAAGTGACCCTCCTCCCCCAATTTTTTTTTAACTGTTATGATAAATATTTCTTGTAGATTCATGAATGCTAAAACAAATTATGTTTACAAAACACATGTTTAATGTGATAATCACTAAACATAAAAAGATGGGAGGGTCACTTTACGATGGCCATGGTAAAGTGACCCCCCCCAAATATTTATTTAAATTTAACTGTTGTGATTAATTTCTTAGGTAAGCATGAAATAACATAGTGGAGTCATTTCGTGAAAAAATTGTTCTTTTTTTTGAGAAAAGTACCCAACTTGGCACAAACATAGAACAAGGTCAACTGAATATTTAAACACTGAGACCCACTTTCAAGATGGCAGATAATCCAAGATGGCCCCAAAAATGGCGCCAAAATTTACAAAATCCATATTTGTCTGTATATTTACAGTAGTTAATGATATTTGATAGCTCCTTAAGACTAATGTTATCAAAACATATTTATATATGTTGATTTTAAGGCTTTTATTGCAAATTAATATTTCAAAATATAAAAATATGATAAATTTAGGCTTAAAATCTTAAAAAAAGCAACAATTACTATAATGCTATTGTAATTTTGCTAAACAATTTCATAGATATTATACAAAATAACAGTTGCAAATTTTATAAACATGCACAAACTAAACTGCTCAAATAATGCATGATATTGAACAAACCGTTGTATATATATATGCAAATTAAATATATCATTATAAATTATATCTAAGTACTGATGTGACCATATAATTTATTTACATTATTTAGTATACTTTATTTTAATCCAAATCTAATGAACTGTATTAAAGGTGTATTAAAGGTTAATATTAAATCAAACAAATTATAAGTTATAATAGCTTTTAAGTGAGTGATATAAAAAAAATTATTTTGGCTTAAAACGTAAAAAATACTAATAGCGGTAATGCCTGTTATGTTTTTATTGTTTTAATGCTTTGCTGTACTGATTCATATACTTTCTATGCAATACAAGTATCAAAACTCTTAAGATAATTAGAGCAGACACAAGTATATATACGTATGTAAGTTAAGGAGGTGATGTTAATTGTGTTTGTTGTCTGAAAACTATCAGTTTATTAATTATTTTATAAATGTAGAATTCAAAAACTTCATGATAAACTTTTCAGTATGGACAATAAGCATAGTCGTTTGTCACGCCAATATGTTGGTATGATCAGCTACATATTCAATCATTAACAAATACGCTCTTCTGCCTCAATCTGTTCACTCTGTTGTCACTGGCTTGGAGGTAATGACTGTTTTAGTGCTCTGAAAATGACAGAAAATGTTTATTCCTCAAAGCCTCCCACTTAAACGTAAACTTTTTCATCTATCAGGCAACTACTTTTACATACTTGTGATAAATGATTTTAGATACAGATGATGGCAGCAGTACACTTTTTTCTTGGTGTTTGAATCACTGCAGATTTTTTTACTGGTCTGTAAGAAGGCAACTTCAGTTTAACAAATGACTCTTGTTGAACTTTTAGTTTGTTTCCTTGTTAACATTTATGACATAAATTTGATGGACAAGATAGCAAAATGTTTGCAAATGGCAAAATTGTAGTGAACAGTAAACAAATCATCATTTTCTTGAGTACCAACAGATCAAGCACATGAATATATTAACAAGCTTGAGATGGAGGAATGTTGGCCTTCTCATATGGGTGGTATTTGGATCTGAAATGGCGAAAGCAGTTAATGAATTTTAGACATCACTGAAAAAAAAAAAAAAATAACATTGAGAAAAGCAAATGTTTAACATCACAAACAAGTAAAAATGTTCAGATTAAATTGAGGCTAGAAGTAAATGACCTATGTGTAGCTATGGAAGCAATCCAAAATCAGTTTGCAGAGCACTCTGGAGATATGTTGGTATAAGATACTAAGGTTTAGTTTGTTTCTCCTTGTGAAATGTGCACATTTGATTAACTCTGATCTAAGAATTAAACCCAGTGTACAACAAAGAAAACACAATAAAGATGTTATTCTTGGTGGCACAATCTAAGTGAGATCAATAACCTGGATGCCATCCCAAAAAGGTTGGTTAAAATGTGTTAAAAGTATAAGAAGAGAACTCTCCAATGTAAGCAAATTTGTTGAGATGAGTATGTGCATAGTAACATGATCTATGATAGGAAACGGGATACATAGAAAGCCCCAAATGTCCTGGTAGCCGGAAGGCATTTCTTGGGGTTGATGTCAAGTGGCTGCTCAATAGAGGTGACCACTTACACAGGTTTGACTGTATATACTAATTTGCTTTGTTTAATTTCATTATTTTACATTATTTTGTATCGTATGTGGCCATATCTTTGTGTAAAACTCGATGAAAATTTAGCAAAAGAATTGAAATATCTAAATAATTGTGATTACTGCTAATTTTAAAGATTTTAGCCAATAATTTGCATTTATTTTTATCTTTTAGAATAATTTGTTGCAATGAAACCATTAAACTTATCATATATAAGTATAATTTGATAAAATTGGTCATGAAGAGTTACAAGATGTGGTAAAATACTGTAAAGTAAGGACATACATAAAATTTGGTGGCCATTTCTGCAGCCATCTTGGATTTTCCCACCATTTTGAAAATCTTACAGTGGGTCTCGGTCTTAAAATAATTAGTTGAACTTGTATTATGTTTATGCCAAGTTTGCTGCTTTTCTAAAAAAAAAGTACAATTATCTCAATATACTGCACCATATTGCTCCACTTAGACATATCCAAGTCATACAACATTAATTTACCTTCCAGGCTACACAAAAATATTTATCATTACCTGTTTAAATTTTCTAAAATTCTTAATCCAACAAATTAATTCATAATATTTCCAACCATCAATAAATAAGTACATGTTGTTATTTTTATGCCTCCCCAAAATTTTTTTGGGGTGGCATATAGTAATCGCAACGTTCGTCCCTCCTTCTGTCCGGTATTTTGTGTCTGGCCTGAATATTTGTTATGCATAAATGGATTTTGTTGATACTTGCTACAAATGATCAACATAACATGACGATGTGTTGCGAGTAAGATCCACACCCGTAATTCAAAGTTCAAGGTCACAATTTGAGTTTGTTTAACAACACTTTGAGTCTGTGTGAGATGTCGTGTCCGGCCTGTAACTTTGTCATGCATAGATGGATTTTGTTGATACTTGCTACAAATGATCAACATAACATGACGACATGTCGCGAGTAAGACCCACACCTGTACCTCAAAGGTCAAGGTCACAATTTGAGTTTGACAACACTTTGAGTCTGTGAGGTTTCGTGTCTGGCCTGTAACTTTGACATGCATAGATGGATTTTAATGATACTTGCTGCAAATGATCAACATAACATGATGACATGTCGCGAGTAAGACACACACCTGTACCTTAAAGGTCAAGGTCACAATTTGGGTTTGCTTTACAACACTTTGAGTCTGTGTGAGATTTCATGTCCGGCCAGTAACTTTGTCATGCAAAGATGGATTTTATAAATACTTGCTACAAATGATCAACATAACATGACAATGTGTTGCACTTAATACCCAGACTCCCACTTCAAAGGTCAAGGTCACAATTTAACTTTGTTTGACAACACTTTCAGTCATTTTGAGATTTCTTGTCCGGTCTGTAACTTTGTCATCTATGGATAAATTTTAAAAACACTTGGCTCAGTTGATCAACATGACATAATTAAGTGTCGCATGTAAGACCCAGAACCATACCTCAAAGGTCAAGGTCACACTTTCAATTTGTTTGATATTGCGTGTCTGGTCTGTGACTTTGTCTTTAATTTGCTCAATTTATCAAGATGACATGACGACGTGTCATAAGTAAGACCTAGACCTGTACATCAAAGGTCAAGGTCACACTTTTAGTATATATGACAACACTTTGAGATTTCAAGTCTGTCCTTTAACTTTATCATACATGGATGGATTTCAAAAACACTTGGCTCAATTTATCAATTGATCAACAATTGATCTGTAACTTTGTCTTACATTTAGGGATTTTTAAATAGTTTGACACAAGTGATCAGCATGTCATGATGATGTGTCACCTGTATTTAACTGTTGAAATACCAAGACCATTACATCAGATGTCAAGGTCAAGGTTACACAAAGGTCAAGGTCATGCTTTAATGTAAAAAAAACATGAAATTGCATGTTTAGTCCGAAACATCAGTCCATTACTCTTGATATTTATGGATACACTGCTACCTATTATAACACATACTGTTATTTTTCAACGACCATTTGGGGTGCATGTGACACTTACCAGTGACATTTCTTGTTCTAAAAATAGATTGTGAAACTGGGAGTTTCTTCACCAGAATAAGAGATAGATTTATTTTACAGCAATTAATATATTCATATAAAGATATTATCGGGTTTTCATAAACATGTGTATTATTGAAATAAATATGAAAATGACTTATTATTTATGCCAAATATGAATGCTATGACGTTTTAAAATGCTTTTTCCCTATCTACCTAGTGATAACTTTGGATGTTTGGAAGTTGTTTGTTTTTTTCCAGTTGAACCAATATTTTATATAATGATAACTTAAAAAAATGAATTAGACTTTTCACACTTGACATTGTAGTAAATGATAATGAGGAAATTATGCAATGTTGCTCTATATTTTAAGTTGGACCAATATTTTGGTTGCTGTGGCAAGTAAATTATGAAAATCTGAAAAATAGTGCCACAAGTTAAAATTGTATTTAAGGAAGATTCATCAAAATAATAGAGAGATTGAAAAGATCTTGACCATTGTTTTGATTTTCAGATGTGTCCAATATTTTGGTACTATGACAATAGAATCTTGCAATACTGGATCATCTTGTTTCACCAATTTAATGTACATACAAGGCATCCAGTGTAGTAGTTACATATTTGCATGCCTACAATTTTTTTTCCAGAAAGAGATTGCCTAAAATTTATTTTTACTTTTATATTATTTCATATTAAACAACAGTTGGACCTGATGCTGAACTTATCAATGGAGAGTCACCATACACCGTTACAGAAGGATATACTGGAATCACTATAGAATGTTCTTCAGACTGCTACCCAAGCTGTACCTTCTCTTGGACAAACATCACAAATAATTCCCCTACAGGAGCAGACGGAGTTATTTCCCTTGCTAAAGTGACAAGATATGATGCTGGAAGATATAGGTGTATATCTAGCAATACCGCTTCACAATACAACAAAGTGGCTACTAGCATGGTGACTGTTGTTGTACAATGTAAGTTATTCCCCATAAAATATAATTATGTGATGTGAAAATATTCCTTTAACATATCATAAAAGAAATATTAAGGAAACCTAACAGTATTTCACATTATTGAAAGTGGAACGTTGTTGTAAATTGTATGTAAATGCTCCACAAAATATAAAAATTGATGTAAAAAATGTCTTTAGAGACAAAAATAAATATGCCTGACATTTTCTCTGACAGTAAGAACTTGTACAATTAATGTTGATATAAATATGGTTTAGTATGAATATTGATGTAGAAAAAAAACCATGTAGATTCATTCGATGAGAACAAAATGTGAAACAAACTTTTAATTTACTATAACAGAAGTTGCTTTTAACCTTTTTAAAATACACACATTTGAAAACAGGATATAATATGACTTTGAGGTTAATAATTGTTTGTAAGTCCCTCGTCAGAGATCAGCAGAGCTAATGTAATAATAATACGTGTATATTGTTGTCTGTCAGTCTTCCTGTCGAATTACATTTAGGCAGATCTCACCAAACTAACTGCAGTTACGTCACCTGGATTTATAGATATTTTGTCAACAAAAGTTTCATATTTTAATTTCCAATGTAATAAACAAAATAATTGTGCAGTCGGTTCTTTGTTCTGTCACCAGCTTAGCGATAACTGATGCAGCCTTGTCAGATACTAAAATTAACTATCACTATCACATGTATCGGAATGTAGAAAGTAAGATTTTTTTCAACATATTATGAGATTTTAACTAAAGTGACAAGTTGATGGTTAAATTTGCCTCCTCATTTTAAAAAGAGTCTTATGTACATTAGCACAAAGCTAGTAATGAATCACTCATAGTAACATTCTGACAAAGTCCATTCAGTGAGTAACAGTAGATATTTTTATGTATTATCATTACTCTCTTTCCGACTTTAAATAACAATCACTACTCTTTGTGTACTATTTGCTCCTAATCTTTTCTTTTTTATACCCACAGATACAAAGTATACGGGGGCTATATAGGAGTCACACTTGTCTGTCTGTCTGTCTGCCTGCCTGCCCTGCCCTGCCCTGCCCTGCCCTGCCCTGCCCTGCCTGTTAGTCAGTCGGTTTGTCTGTGGACAATTATAGCAGCAGCCATTGGCTGGAATTCAATGAAACTTTACAAGGGTGACTGGTACCAAGCCTAGTTGTGCATATTGTCTGCATAATGCGTGAGAATAATTTTTCAATGAGTTATGGCTCTTTGAATTTCCCAGATACCAAGTATATGGGGGATTTAGCAACACTTGGCTGGAATTCAATGAAACCTCACAAGGGTGACTGGTACCAAACCTAGTTGTGCATATTGTCGACATATTGCACGAGGATCATTTTTCAATGAGTTATGGCTCTTTGAATTTCCCAGATACCAAGTATATGGGGGATATAGCAACCATTGGTCGGAATTTAATGAAACCTCGCAAGGGTGACTGGTACCAAGCCTAGTTGTGCATATTGTCTGCATAATGCGTGAGAATAATTTTTTAATGAGTTATGGCTCTTTGAATTTCCCAGACACCAAGTATATGGGGGATATTGCAACCATTGGCTGGAATTCAATGAAACCTCACAAGGGTGACTGGTACCAAACCTAGTTGTGCATATTGTCTGCATAATGCATGAGAATAATTTTTCAATGAGTTATGGCTCTTTGAATTTCCCAGATACCAAGTATATGGGGGATATTGCAACCATTGAATAGAATTTAATGAAACCTCACAAGGGTGACTGGTACCAAACCTAGTTGTGCATTTTGTCGGCATAATGCGTGAGAATAATTTTTCAATGAGTTATGGCTCTTTGAATTTCCCAGATACCAAGTATATGGGGGATATTGCAACCATTGGCTGGAATTCAATGAAACCTCACAAGGGTGACTGGTACCAAACCTAGTTGTGCATATTGTTGGCATATTGCGTAAGAATAATTTTTCAATGAGTTATGGCTCTTTGAATTTCCCAGATACCAAGTATATGGGGGATATAGAAACCATTGGCCCGAATTCAATGAAACCTCAAAAGGGTGACTGGTACCAAGCCTAGTTGTGCATATTGTCGACATAATGCGTGAGAATAATTTTTTAATGAGTTATGGCTCTTTGAATTTCCCAGATACCAAGTATATGGGGGATATAGCAACCATTGGCTGGAATTTAATGAAACCTCACAAGGGTGACTGGTACCAAACCTAGTTGTGCATATTGTCTGCATATTGCACGAGAATCATTTTTCAATGAGTTATGGCTCTTTGAATTTCCCAGATACCAAGTATATGGGGGATATAGCAACCATTGGCTGGAATTCAATGAAACCTCGCAAGGGTGACTGGTACCAAGCTTAGTTGTGCATATTGTCTGCATAATGCGTGAGAATAATTTTTCAATGAGTTATGACTCTTTGAATTTTCCAGATACCAAGTATATGGGGGATATTGCAACCATTGGCTGGAATTCAATGAAACCTCACAAGGGTGACTGGTACCAAGCCTAGTTGTGCATATTGTCTGCATAATGCGTGAGAATAATTTTTCAATGAGTTATGGCTCTTTGAATTTCCCAGATACCAAGTATATGGGGGATATTGCAACCATTGGCTGGAATTCAATGAAACCTCACAAGGGTGACTGGTACCAAACCTAGTTGTGCATATTGTCGGCATATTGCGCGAGAATTATTTTTCAATGAGTTATGGCTCTTTGAATTTCCCAGATACCAAGTATATAGGGGATATATACGTCTCACAAACCAATTAATTTTGTACTGTTCTACATATAGAGATATGCACTTCTGGAACACTGGATACATTACCAATGGTTCTAAAAGTGCCTTATTCCCATAGATAGTCCTCTGTTGGTCCAAATATGCAGAAAAAAACATGGGGTTGACCAGGTTGCTTTTTCACAATTTCGATGGTTTGATGGCACCCCTTCATTTTTGACAATTCTGCCCATTTATTGCAGTGTATCACTACGCATCTTTAAACTGTTATAGCATCATCAAACAGTTCCCAGGGTCACCCAAACTTTGCAGAAATCATGAAAATGTTCCAATGTTCCCATATGCACAAAGAAATATGACATTTTATGCATTTTACCCAACCGCTTTACACAGCTCTAATTTTTTGGGCGTAATAATCTTGCTACCGTCATGTAAGAGAGGTAATTGTTCAGTGAGACCTTGAATAACAACAATTGGCATGACATGTGACAGAAATTTTTGTCAAACAAACCTTTACCATTTCTAAATATAAAAATATGCCTTTTGAATTCATTGCGCAACTGTTTTCGAATTCATGCACCAAAATAAGATGGCGGTCACACATGCATAAATCAGTTTCGGACGACTCGAAAACAGGAAAAACTGCCAAAATGTTTTAGCCATTTTACCTTAATAAAAATAATTCTAGAAAAAGAAATACTTTGAAAATGTCCTTGTATTGCCTCCTATAGTGTATCTATCTGACTGCATATTCATTTTATTGTATATGCAGCATTACATAACTTAAGTGTCAAAATACATGACCATATATGGATAAATAGTTGTTTTTGCTTCAAATAATGCTCTGTTTTGTTGCAAAACTATATATTTGACTTTTTTTTATATCTATAACAAACAAATATTAATGTTTGAAGGTGCCCAGCAATAATTTGCATGTCACTGACACTAACCATGCCCCCTTTTTCAATACATGAATGAATAACATACTTTTGTACATGCATTAGATTCATTATCAACTATGAATATATCCCTTACCAATTGAGGTATCTGTTAGGTATATATTAAATTCCAATACTATTTTGTTTATTTTATCAATAAAAATAGCAAATGAAATTAAAGTATGCATGAAAGTCACTTTAAAGCAAGAAAATGAAACGATGAATGAAAATGAGACAAAGTATGGATACAGCATATTTGGCTGGACCGGTAAGCTCATTGCAAAAAGATGGTTTACTAAAGCGCATCTCTTTACGACAAATTAGTTTGAAATAAATATATTAAAAAATATCGCGATAAGAAATATTTGTCGCGAGATGACTCGTTACTTTACAGATTTTCCAAAACTGGCATAAAAAAGGGCAGTTAAAATAGAGTTGTTGCAATAATTATATGAAAATTAGAAATTGTCATATTGGAGAATGCTACACTGTTGAATGTGGAGAAAAATATTGTACACATTCAATAACAGACAGTGAAAAAACATCATCTTCAATGAGAAAAATCAATATTCTATAGCAAGCATCATGTATTTTTATTTGAAAAAAAAGTAAGAAGAACAACCGAAAGAAATCAGATGATGGTACAAAAGTTTCAAGCACAGGTTAACTAAACGCTGAGAAATTATTACGCGAATCTGTTTCGCGTCATTTCAAAGATGTCGCATTTTACCATTTACCTGAATGTCCAAGAGTAGGTAAATACTGTGTATAAGCCAGACCCAGCCGCACAAATATCAACAATGAGGAGAAAAAAATGACAGTAAAACAAAAATGGCAGTCATACGCCATACCATTAAAATGAAACGCAACAGTTTGGCGGTCGGTATATCGAAAACTGGATACAGAGCTGTTGATAACAAATATCAATGACAAAATAATGAAACAGGAAATTTCTCCATAATTTATGATCAATATAATATTAATTGATAAACAGCGACATAAAAACAATATTGCTCATACGCGACCAACCGTATTGTCTAAAAGCATGCGCTAAAGAGTGGAAACAGTATCGCGACAAATGTTACCATTTTTATGTGGGTTGGGTATGAATTATACATAAATAATGAGTTTCTAACACAAAAAAATGGTTTAACTTACATGAATCATGAAATCTGGATGCAGTGAATGCTCTAGACATGCTTTTGTTGTGATATATTAGCATCACTGTCTCCCTGTGTGACTTTCAAGTGTTTTTAAGTGCAAACTTCTATTCATTTTAGCCAGGATTCTGAGACAGATGTCTAAAATCAAGTCTTATCACATGATGCAGCAAAGCATATTTGCATACATGATCATTTCTTTTTCAGTTAAATAGATGATCTCACTTTGTGTTCCTTCCATTGAATTGAGACACTTCTCTATTTCACTCAAAGTCATCCATTTTTCACAAAAATACATTTATTTTTTCATTTAGAGGTTTCCAATACAGTATTTCCCATAGAAAGTGACATATTTTGAAAAAGAAAGTATATCTGAATCACAAAGATGCAGTTTCCTCCCAGCGTCTACCGAAAATGATCTGGTTCTTGAACGTCTCACAAACCAATTAATTTTGTACTGTTCTACATATAGAGACATGCACTTCTGGAACACTGGATACATTACCAATGGTTCTAAAAGTGCCTTATTCCCATAGATAGTCCTCTGTTGGTCCAAATATGCAGAAAAAAACATGGGGTTGACCAGGTTGCTTTTTCACAATTTCGATGGTTTGATGGCACCCCTTCATTTTTGACAATTCTGCCCATTTGTTGCAGTGTATCACTACGCATCTTTAAACTGTTATAGCATCATCAAACAGTTCCCAGGGTCACCCAAACTTTGCAGAAATCATGAAAATGTTCCAATGTTCCCATATGCACAAAGAAATATGACATTTTATGCATTTTTAAAAACAAAATTACCCAACCGCTTTACACAGCTCTAATTTCTTGGGCGTAATAATCTTGCTACCGTCATGTAAGGGAGGTAATTGTTCAGTGAGACCTTGAATAGCAACAATTGGCTGGAATTCAATGAAACCTCACAAGGGTGACTGGTACCAAGCCTAGTTCTGCATATTGTCAGCATGTTGCACAAGAATAATTTTTCAATGAGTTATGGCCCTTTCAATTTTTCATATATATTTTTTTGTGGTTGCTATTTTTCGGCAACCATTGGCTGGAATTCAATGAAACTTCACAAAACTGATTGGTACCAAGCCTAGTTGTGCATATTGTCAGCATGTTCCGCTCGGTTAATTTTTGTAATGAGTTATAGCCCTTTGTGTGCTCAATTTCTCGGCAACCACTGGCTGGAATTAAATAAACTTCACAAGAGTGATTGGTACCAAGTATAGTTATACCACCAGAAGCATATCGGGGCTATGTTGGAGTCACGCTTGTCTGTCAGTCCTTCCATCTGTCCATCTGTAGACAAATTGGTACCAAGCCTAGTGTTTTCATTTTCATGAAAATATAATTTTCTGTAAAAATTATTTCTTCATTTTAATGAAAGGGTATCAAGCTGTGATAAGCTGTGCATTCTGGTACAAGATTATTCCAACTATAGATCCATTTTCGTGAACTGGTACCGAAATATTGTATATATATATATATATATATATGTATGTATAAAACTGAACAAATTAGAATGTGGAAGGATATCCAGCATTGATAAACTGTATGTGCTGGTACAAGATTATAGATCCATTAGCAAGAACTGGTAATTATTACCATATGATTTGAAGGTAGTGCATAATTGTATCACATATGTAAAACATTGATAAACTAATCTTGAAACAGAAGATCATCTCAACTACAGCTTACACTATATTTTAAATTCTTGCTGGAATTATTTAAAGTAATGTTTAATTTGTAAAATAGTATTGCTTGATGACTAATATTATTCTAGTCATGCAGTTGAAGTATTTAGGGTTATTATACATGATGTGCATTTTTTTTTTTTCAGCCATTTTTGTAGCTGTTTTTCGGTCATGTACCGTATATTCCCTTATTAACGCCCCACCTATTTTTCTGGAAAATTAAAAAATAAAACGTATATGCGAGTTGAGTGCGTATTCGCCCATCTTTCCCAGATGGATTATTTTGTTACACAGACAACAATTAGCGGAGTGTTTATCACCTTTGAACTCTCTAATCCATTGTTTATATCTTGGGTCACTTAACCACTTTTGGTTGAATATACACTTCCCCATATTTGCCATTTAAAACTAGTAAAAATGCCGTCTGTCGATTAAAACATTACAAAAGTCGGAAAATGCGGTTAGTCTTTGTACGCTGAAAGCTCATTGTTCTACGTTGATAAGAGCAAGCGTTCCAGTGATTTAAAGTAAAGAGTACACTGACCATAAATTTGGATATTCCAGTACGCAGACTAGTAGTTTCATACATATTTTCAGCTTTTTTTCATCCTATGTCGATCACTCTCAAATAATTCTGAACCACTTTTTAGGCAATTTAAACCGTTTTAAGGTTTTTTCCACGGCTTTATTGGTTTTATTGTATTTTTAACTGTTGTTAAATTTGCTTTTTTTATCTTTAATAAACGCCCCCACCTTGTAAAATGTAACGCCCCAGGGGCGTTAATAAGGGAATATACGGTATTCCAAATTGCAATAGAATATTTTTTCTGAATTGAGGGGTAAAAATTCCCAGTTGGAATTTTCAAAAACTAGTGAAACTGCCTCAAAAAATAAGCGCAGAATTTGCCATTCTGAATTGAGTACGAAACTGCTTTTTAACTACTTCTCTGCGCATGCGCTTATAGACTGATTTCCTGCACATGGACCGGTTCCAAGCAGATAACTGTAAAGTTTGAAAAATGGAAATACAGTTAAGCAGTCTAGTTTCCTTACGATTCTTGGGCGTTTGATTGATCTGGAGCATGTGTTCTTCCAATCTGATCACCTCGGCCTTTATGCTACGCAATATGCCTCAGACATAATAAGGCGCCATTTTGGAACAACTATCAGTCACATGATGAAATAAAATGGCGGCCCCCTTATGCCACCTTATATACATGTATGTTGAAAATATAAACGTTGGTTAATCAAGACTGATATTTTAAATATCCCTATAAACATAACCCTTGTTGAGTGTATAAATAAAAAAAAAAAATGACAGATACATAATTTGTTACTTTCACATGAATGAACACAGACTTGTAATACAGGCGAATAGCATTGGTGTATTCTAGAGCTATACACGAGATGTATTATATGGAGGATACGGAAATACCCGATGTTTCACGATTGGTGTTCTTCGTAACCTCGACGTTTTAGCATAGACGCTTATTAAGTTTGTGGAAGTGTTTATATGTATCATGAAACAAACAAAACAATGTTGCATAATTCAAATTATTACCTCAAGATATTAAAGGCTCCAGGGTTCGACATTAACCCAAGTCCAACCGACAAAGTCTAGTAAATAGTTGGTTAGGTCGTGTTCTACTGGAGCGTAGGTAGCCGACTGGTCGTGTTAAATTAAAATTAAGAAATCAGTTAAAAAGCACCAAAACCTGAGCTGATACTGTTTATCATTGAATCAATTAAAATGTACCTGCCGACGAGCATGTAATAGAATTGATTATCGACAATTTGTAGCATTATAGCGAACGCGAAAACACATAAAGTAGAATTACTAAGCGGCCCAAACTAAGCGGCATAACTCTAACCTGTTCTAATGACGCAATATATTAAGCGGCGTAACTCTTCCGGGTACGATCGGCTTCAGTTATTTCCCTTCTATATTTTACGACATTAAAAGACCAATTTATGATTTATTGATATTAACAAGGAATAACACCTTTTGACATGTCTCTATTCAATTTTGGCTTCACCGGGGGAAAAAGTCGGGATGATAACAATGACAAAAATACAAAAGGCAGAACTGAAACAAATAAAACTTATGAGAAAGCTCTGATTATGACCAACTTTAAGTACTATGTCCGGAGTCGTAGTTACGATATTGGTCTGGGCTAGTGGAAGTTCGGTCAGGTCTAGTAGTTTTACTGAGTTACTAGCCCGGTGGTCTAGTGGGAATAAAAGTTAATGTCGAACCCTGGGCTCCCGCTAATAAACAACAAACTGTTGACACTTTCTTTTAACAGTCAGCTTTAAGTGTTAGTTTAACACCTTCCCCACCTCCTCAGAAGCCTGTGAGTGTTGAAAATAGCACAATAATTGTCCCATCTGTTACGGACATTTTTTTCTAACCAACACAGGTCAGATACTGATTGTGATTATTATAAACTTGTGCCTGCCTGACAGCATCTTTTTTGCTTTTCAAAATGAAAGCATATAATTATATACATGGCTGTACTTCAGTGCATCCAAGGCTGGTTATTGCTGCAAACTGTGTGAGTTATTATTTGTATCCGACACAACTAAGGAAGTTGAACGGGATGGGACAGCATATTCTAAATGCACTAATGAGAATATGTCTTAATTCTGACAATAGCCTCAACAATTATCAACTAGATGAAGTTGTTGCAGCCTTTAACCCTTTACTCCATAGATCCGTGTTTTCCCACACCAATCACAGAAGGCCTTTGAAAACAGTGCAGGAAGAGTTGAGATTGCTCGTAACAGGCAATCTGAACACTTCCTGCACTGTTTTCCACTCGGTCAGTTTATATAAACATAATTCATCCAATAATTCAAAAGCCTTCTATATTAGGTGTCCAAAGGCGTCTATATGAAGTAAAGGGTTAAGGCACTTAGAACAAGAGATATTGCTCTGTAGAATACCAAACAATACCCTGCTAAATAAAATGTTAAGCTAGATATTTGTTAATGTTTATTCATATCATTACACGTTAAATAGATACTTATCAGTAAGTATAAAGTTATCAGTAAATATAACTGTCAATTAAGCAAGTGTAACAGGTTTAATAAACTTGAGCATATTTCCCTGAATTCTAAAGAAAACATCGCTAAAATTCCCATATTCCAAGGGTATGGGTCATCTTCCCGTTAATGGTGAAAAAAACACTGATGTGCCTTAAGTTAGGTATTGGCACACCTATTGGCCTTATTTGTCAGCATTGGTTAATGAATTTATAAAGCAATTTTAAAGTTTGAAAGACAAATGTAACAAAATGACAAATGCTGAATTAAATAATATTAAGGCAATACAAGCCATCCATTCAATTTGTTGTTTTTAAAAAAAACATAATGTTGATATTGAAAATAAATAGTGTTGGTGAATTATTTTGCTAATTTATTTTTAACAGACAAGCAATAATTATAGTTTAATTTTACCACCCCTGTGTTTAATTGTCTTTCATTTGGCACTTATTTCCTGAAAAAACTGTTGTTTATGAACAGCATCGAAATAGTCGAGCACGCTGTCTCTTTGACAGCTCTTGTTCATTTGATACTCTAGAGACTTATGTAGTAGTTTTATAATCATAATATCTTGGACAAATTCTTGAACTGGCCAAATCGGATAATTAATGTTAGAGTTATGGCCCTTTTAGCATTAAGAATACACTATTTGACCTTATGTGCACTCTGGCACCTGCATTTATAATATGATCCTCACCAAACTTACACATTTATATTATCATATATCTTAGACAAGTTCTTGGATATTAAATGTCAGAGTAATGACACTTGAAACATAAAAAATTGCACTATTGACCTTGTGTGCACTGAAGTAGCCACATTTTCGTTTGATCCTCACCAATCTTGCACAGTAGTTCTACAACCATATTATCTCGGATAATTGGATAATCAAATTCAGAGTTACGGCCCTTGAAACATAAACAATGCAGTATTTGACAGTATGTGCTTGAGCTCCAGCACCTGCATTTTTAGCAAAGCTCAGAGTGAGCTATTCTGATTGCCCTGTGTCTATCATTTGTTTTCCATCTGTGAACTTTTTGTTGTGTGCACTCTAGTACCTGCATTTTTCATGGGCTCTTCACCATACTTACGTAGTAGTTATGTAACCATAATGTCTTGGGACATGTTATTGAACTGGCCAAATTGGATAATTGATGTCAAACATTTTTCAATTGATCCTCTCCAAATTTACACAGTAGTTATATAACCATAATATATGTATATATTAGCTAGATCTAGATAAGTTCTTTAACTGGCCAAATCGTATAAATTTTTAATTATGGCCCTTGAAACATAAAAAATTACACTATTTGACTTTGTGTGCACTGTAGCACATGCATTTTTAGTACAAATAAAGAGAGCTTTTCTGTTCACCCTGGTGTCAGTGTTGGCGAAAAGCCTTTGTTGAAGTTTTGTATGCAAGTCCCTATCTCAGTAACCATTGCATGTATTGACTTGAAACTTTACACAGGACTTCCCAGTCACCAAACCTACTACAATATCTAGGTTAGATAACCCTTGCATGAATATAATGCAAATTATCTCTAGGAAACTACGAACAATACCCTAACTTATTCTTCCAAAATATTAAGATTACCTTTGTAGAAAATCATAAACATCTTGGTGTTACTTTTACACACAACAGACGCTGGGATACCCATATTGATAACATACTGAAAATTTGTAATCGGTAGACAGGCACTGAATCAAATGTATTTATCATATATTCGACCAATTTTAGAATATTCTTCTATAGTCTGGGATGGGTGCTCTGTCAATTGTTCAAATTCTATCGAAAAAATACAAAATGAAGCAGCCCGTATCGTAACAGGGCTTACAAGATCTGTATCAAATGAAAACTTACATAAAGAATGTGGTTGGGAATCACTTAAGCAAAGAAGAGAAATTCAAAAACAGTGATCATGTATAAAGTACATAATAATCTTGTTCCAACTTATGTCGAAGATTTTTCACCACTAGTAGATGAATTATCAAATTACCCATTTTGTTATTCCAAATTGTAGAACAGCTGTTACGAAAAATTCATGTATATCATCTGGTGTCTTTTTATGGAATCAACTAGATAACAGTATAAGATCATCTACATCTTTTTCATTTTTAGCCAATAAAACGGAAACTTCACATGGATGTTTCTATTGCATAGGAGACTAAACAGAAGATTTTTTTTTTCGATTTGAAATTCAAGATAGTTGCTGTTACTAAAAAATAGTCCAAAACTTAAAAAATCTTCTTCTAATGAATGGCCCAACAGATTTTCAAAATGTTTATGTAGTAATGATAAGCAACTATACATTAGTTCAAATGGTGTCCCTGGGGTTAAAAATGACTTCCCCCAATTAGTTCAATTAGGGGACACATGTTATTATAATTAATATTAATTTATTTTTTTTAAAATGGAAATGATTTTGCCTATATCTTCACAGAAGCATTGTTTGGTGAAGGAGGATCAGTTTTGTAAAAATGACTCGGTTCCACTGTCTTAAAGGGTCAGGAGGGGCCCCAAAAGGGTAAAAATTGGGAATTACAAAACTGTTTTCTTAAGAACTGGTATGTTAGATTTGTTCATATTTGAAATAAATTATCCCTATGTGTAGGGGTTCGCTTGCAGATAAAAATTTAGTGGCTAAAATTTATAGGGGCCCTGTAAGGGGACTTAGAATTTTACATAGGGATGCTATGGGTAAACAGAAAATTCTTTTCTTTTCATGTATTTAGGCAAAATTATTATTCAATTTGAGTTCTGAAGTATCATATAGTCATAGGAAATAAGATTTGGCTCAGTAAGGAGAATTGACTTTCCATAAGGGGCCAAAGTGGATAAAAAAAGAGTTAAAATAGAAAATTTCCAAAAAAATTCTTCTCAACAACCTGTCAGTCAAATTTGTTCATATTTGATATGGTTTATCCCAATGAGTATGGGTTTAAAGTTTGTTCAAATCAAGGGTCTTGTATTTAAAGGGCCCTGTAAAGGGACTTTGAGTTTTATATAGAAATACTTTTGGAAAACGGAATATTCTCTGTTTTATCATTCATTTATGACTTTTTTGTATTCAGTTTGAGTTTTGAAGCAACTTCTAGTCAAAACAAATATGATTTTGTTAGATACAAAGGATTGACTTTCTAAAAGGGGCCAGGTGGGGTCACAAAATGATTAAAATTGAACATTGTCATAAATCTTATTTCAAAATTTGTTAATATTTGATTTAAATAATGATTAAGAAATCTAAGTTTGTACAATTCAAGGAACACTGGGATGTATAGAGGCCCTGTAAGGGGTCTTTGAGTTTTAGATAGGAATACTAAGGGAAAATGGAAAATTTTAAATCTTTTGTCCATTTGGGTAAATATGTTGTTTAATTTGGGATCTAAAGCATTGTCTAGTAACAATTAATTTGATTTTGTTAAAAAAAAAAAAGATTTAATTTCCTTAAGACGCCAGGGGGCGTGGATGGGGCAATAAGGTTAAAATTGGGAATTTTTCACAAATTTCCTCTCAATAACCTTTCAGTTTAACTAGTTCATATTAGATATAAATTATCCTTACATCAGGAAGGATTGAAGATTCTGCATATCAAGGGGCTAGGATATATATATAGGGAAAACTAAATTTTTTCATTTTGCATCAATGTGTACAAAAAAACTTCTTTTTAAAATTTGTATCATTTCTGCTCATAACAGATCACTATTAAAGAGTGGAAGATTGAACTTCTAACAAATTAAGGGGCTGGGTTCTGTACAGGGGACTGTATTCCTTTAACAGATGAATGGTATGGGAATTTAAAGTATTTCCTTTTCTTGAATTAAATTTTTGTTCAGTATAGGTGTGGGGGGTATTTATCCATAAGTTGTTAAGATGATCCCCTAAAGAGGGTAAATATTGTGAAATTTCAAAATGTGCTATGGCCACTATGAGTCAGAAGAGCATTCTAATGCCCTCTTGGGCCTCTTTTATAAACATAAAATGCATAGTATAAATGGAAACACACATATTCCTTTAAATATTATGCATGGCAAACGATTTGTGTCTGTAAGCCATGCTAGATTGCAAAATGATTGCCGCAATCTAAATTATGATTTTTATTTTAGAGTTACCCTTCCACCCCCCCCCCCCCCCCACACACACCACACACACCACCCCTTCCCCCCCCCCCCCCCCCCCCCCCCCCCCATTTAATTTTGTTCATTTGCAATCACTACACTAATTATTTTATTTGATGTAATTGTCTCGTTGCGATTAAGATGTTGCTTTTACAGTGGCAGAGACGGTGGTGGCGTCAAACATTTATAATTAGCTCCAAGGTTAAGTTTTCGTTTTTACACTATTTCTCAACAAGTACAAGTGCTAGTACACTCATACTTGGATCATAGTTACAACTATCACCCTGCATCACATTATATACTGCAGATGCTGAGTGTGACCTACATTTCATGGTCCATGGACATTGTTTGATGCTGAATTTGCATTTACCTCCAATGTTAAGTTTTCGTTTTTACACTATTTCTCAACAAGTACAAGTGCTAGGACACTGATACTTGGATCATAGTTACAACTAACACCCTGCATCACATTATATACTGCAGATGCTGAGTGTGACCTACATTTCATGGTCCATTGACATTGTTTAATGCTGAATTTTGCATTAACATCCTATGTTAAGTTTTCGTTTTTACACTATTTCTCAACAAATACAAGTGCTAGGACACTGATACTTGGATCATAGTTACAACTAACACCCTGCATCACATTATATACTGCAGATGCTGAGTGTGACCTACATTTCATGGTCCATTGACATTGTTTGATGCTGAATTTTGCATTTACCTCCAATGTTAAGTTTTCATTTTTTACACTATTTCTCAATAAGTACTAGTGCTAGGACACTGATACTTGGATCATAGTTACAACTAACACCCTGCATTACATAATATAATGCAGATGCTGAGTACTAGGCGGCGTCAAGTTTTTTGTTTCCGTTCAATAACTAGAGTAATTTTCATCAGAACTGAATCAAACTTACACAAAGTGTGTACCTCTATAAAATCTAGGCCAAGTTTGATAACCAGCCAATACGGACCATTATCTTCAGAGTTATGACCCTTTAATTAGTCAAAAATGCTAAAATTGCCTGTTTCCGCTCAATAACTAGAGTATTCTTTATCAGAATTGAAGCAAACTTACACAAAGTGTGCATCTCTGTAAAATCTAGGCCAAGTTCAATAACCAGCCAATTCAGACTATTAATCAAAAATGATAAAATTTACCATATCCGCTCAATAACTAGATTATTCTTTATCAGAACTAAAGCAAACTTACACAAAGTGTGCATCTATATAAAATCGAGGCCAAGTTCAATAACCAGCCAATACAGACCATTATCTTAAGAGTTATGGCCCTTTAAGTAGTCAAAAATGCTAAAATTGCCCGTTTCCGCTCAATTACTAGAGTAGTCTTTATCTGAACTGAAGCAAACTTACACAAAGTGTGAATCTTGATAAAATCTAGGCCAAGTCCAATAACTAGCTAATTCAGACTTTTGTCTTTAGAGTTATGGCCCTTTAATTAGTCAAACAATGAAAAAAGTTACCGTTTCCGCTCAATAACTAGAGTATTCTTTATCTGAACTGAAGCCAACTTACACAAAGTGTGTATCTCTATAAAATCTGAGCCAAGTTCGATAACTAGCCAATTCTGGCTATTATCTTCAGAGTTATGGCCCTTTAATTAGTCAAAAATGCTAAAATTGATTGTTTCCTCAACCAAACGTATACAATTTTTCTAGCGGCAAAGTAAAAATAATCTTTTTTTTTGTTATTTTGATGAAGATACTAAAAAAGTTTGGATTGATGTATTGATATATATTAAATGAAACTCAATTAACAAGTACATTTTTATCTTGAAAATGGTTTACGGTGCCCTTACTCAATTGGTCGCCATGAGGCAAAAAATATTATAAATAAACAAATGATTTATCAGAGAAATGTACAGGTCCATTTAAAATTTTTACACAGCTGAATTTCTCATAATGTTTGATGCATTTTGTGATATATTTGTAGAATCAAACATCGTGTTTAAGAAATTGTTGCTTTCAGTTGAGCATGTGTGACTAAAATGTTTGAAAAACATGGTTTTTGGGGAATTTCCACCTCTCTTGTTTATTATTATTATTATTGTTATTATTATTATTTTTAATAAAATGTGTGAGCTAATTATTTGTGGACCAGACATTGCTGCTTGTCAAATATCATTTACCTCTACCAAATGTCTCTGGGTTCGGAATATTTTCTGATAGGGAGGTTCAGTAGATTGTCACGCTCTCTCTCTCTCTCTCTCTCTCTGTCTTTTCGATTTACAAATATTTCTCTTTTAAACTTGTTATTTTTCAGTTTTTACTGTCTTTTCCATAAAAGTTTAAACCGTAGTATTGCCATAATATTTTTTATTAAACTGTAGGGGAAGAGCCAGGTCTTATATTGGCAGAACTTATGACCCGATCCCATTTCATGATATATTGAAATAAAACATGTTTAAACTGATGCAAATTATTGCCTTTGTTTGACTTAGCAAATCTGTTTAAAGTTTTGCGTGCATGTTCCATCAAGTCATTATCTTACCAATCACTTAATGTATTTGTTTGAAACTTCACACAAGGCTTCCCAGTCATCAAACATACTATAATATCTAAATTAGATAACTATTGGATGACTATAATGCAAAATTACGACCCTTGTTTTACTTTGAAATTCTGGTTAAAGTTTTGCGTGAAAGTACCATCAAGTCCATATCTCACCAACAACTCAATTTATTTGATTAAAACTTCACACATGACTCCCCAGTCATCACACTTACTAAATTAATGAAGCTAAATAACTTTTGCTTGAATATGATGCAAGTTATTGCCCTTGTTTGACTTAGAAATTCTGGTTAAAGCTTCGCATGCAAGTACCATCCAGTCCCTATCTCAGTAACCACATGTATTTGATTAAAACTTCAGACAATTCTTTCCAGTCATCAAACCCGCCAGAGTGAGTACAAATGCCCCAGGACTATTAAGCACATATTAAGTGAAAACTAAGTTCAATACCTGGACCTTAAATATTTTACATGTGGCATTGATTGGTGGTCTGCTAAAAGGTTTGTTGAAGTTAGGTCCCAGGGCTGCCACATGGGTCACTGTTTTTAATAAGTAATATAAGAAAATGTTGTAGATGCATTATCACACCCATTTTCCATTGAATCTTAACCAAAGTTTCTTACACAGCAGTTATATAACCACATAATCTCAGATAAGTTCAGCGTGAGTCAATTACAAATGCCCCAGCCACAGGCCTCATAAGCACATTTTAAGGGAAACTTTTCTTAAAATTTTCTCTGAAAGTTCAAACCAAAGACCTTAGATATTTACATGTAGCATTGCATGGAGGTCCCCAAAAAGTCAGATCCCTGGTGTCAGATTTGGATCCACAGCAAGGGTCACTGAGTTATATAGGTGAAATGTTAAGACACGATAGCACCCCCATTTTCAACTGAATTTTAACCCTACTTGCAAAGATGTTATATAACAATAAGATCTCTAACAAGTTCTTCAACAAATGTGATTTGACCACAAATGTTCCAGCCATAAAGCTAATAAGCACATTTTAATGAAAACCTTAAAAAGACATTATCTCTAAAAGTTTTAAGGCCTAGACCTTAGAACTTTACATGGTAAATTGTATGGAGATCCCCTGAAATTTTGTTGAAGTTTGGTCTTTGTGGAGGGGGGGGGTGGGGGGGGGGGGGGGGGGGAGGGCCAAATATGTGTGTTTTATAGAGAAAATGTTAAAATTTTCATGCAAATGGGATAGTATCCCCATTTTCATTCATACTTAACCAAAGTTGCACAGCATTTATATAACCCACAATTTTGAATACATTCTTGAACCAGCGTGGTTCGACAACAGATGACGCCACCATTTTCTCTGTTGATTTTGGAAACATTTAGTAAACAAACTCTAAACGCAAACGGTTAGACAAGCGTTCTGGTTGCTGATTGGATATTCTAAGCGTTTATCCAATCAGCAACCAGAATGGTTAGCAGGTGCACTTGAATTCACATTTCATAATTAAGAGCGATGTGATCTGGTCATTGATAAATACTCGCCAGATGATCAGTTCAAAGAGCAACTGTAAATAAAAACTTAACTGGTCATTGATATTATTACAACAATAGTTGAAAAAATATTTAAATTATAAATACTACCAACAATAATTAAATGTTGTTGGGGATTTATGGCATCAATTAGTTTGTTAATATTACATATTGACAATGACTGTCGATACGCCGTTTATAAAATTACATACGATATCATTATAGTAATAAATATATATCACCGCAACCATACACAAAGGAATAAAATTATATTCTATTAAGGTTAACATACCGGTTAAAACTTGTAATGAGCCAAAATTGTCTAAACTAGCTAGTCCTGTTTGGGTGGCGATTGTCTTATAATATATACGTCTGCATACCGTTGATAAATTCTTCATATTTATCTACAATTAAGTTCGAAATTTAATAAATCCTGTAGATCATTAAATAATTAATAAAATAAGAAAGTACAATATCTGAATCCATGAAGTTAATTAGTTAAATACACAATTAGTATGATTTATATAATCAACTGGTGTCATCATCAATAAGTTCACCGAAGTATTATTATTCATCAATCAGTCATACATACTAACGATAATCATCAATTTATTCTTAAATAATCGTTTTTTCTTACTCGCCAAAATTACCAGTTCAAAGCGCGAATCAAACAAAATCTTAAACACAAAATATAAACTATTCTGCATTTTGTATAAATTTCAATTCAATAAATATATGTTTATATAGCAATTTTAACATTAACCTTAATTAAGAAGTGCAAAGTAATTAACCCCGTTGCTTGGCCGCATGCTGTGTCATCCCGCCGATTGAAATACAATGTTTTTTTTATAATCGCAGCTTCTGTCCGTCCATCCGCCCGTTCTTCCATCCAGTATTTGGTTTCCTTTGTAATGCATAGATGGATTTTGTTGATACTTGGTACAAATGATCAACATAACATGACGACTTGTCGCAAGTAAGACCCACACCCGTACCTCAAAGGTCAAGATCACAATTTGAGTTTGTTTGAATACACGTTGAGTCTGTGTGAGATTTTGTGTCCGGCCTGTAACTTAAAACACATTGTGACATTGATTAATTAACAGAAAGTCAATATATTAGAAGAATGCAAAACAAACAAATATTTTTTATATTTTAAAAATTATAAATTAAGAAATTTTATTAATGTGAAAAATTTTCAATCTTTATTATTGGACTATATTAAATAGTCTGAATACAATTACTAATATAAAATCTTAGCATGCCATATATATTATTCACATTTATTTCTTCTATTATGTTATGAAAAATGTGTTGCTATGTATATAAAGGTATGTGTATAATGAGAAATAAAATATTTAAAAAGAAAAACAATTTTAAACACACCACACCATTGTTTCAACCACATATCATAAGAATATAGGTCTCACTTTTATGCCCAGAGATTTTGTTAAAAAGGTTTTTAAATTAAAAAATAAGAAATATAAATATAACCGTAGTATGTTTTTATCATACGCGAAAAATTAATCACCCACAACCTTATTAAAGCTCTTTTTATTTAAAAAATCACAATATCTGATTAAGATGTATTGCTTAAATATATATCTAATTCATTTTTTTTTTAAAAAAAAATGAACAGCCACCACAATAGATGTACTCTGAATGTAGATGTATTATCTTGTATAGAGAGGATTTCATTTCCACTCAGTTAGATATTCATATTTTGTGGACTGAAACAAGACAAGTGTTTGATTTTTGTATCCAACAAATTAAAAAACATATTGTTCAGCAATATTCAATAACATAACCTACTATATCTAGTTATAAACAGAATACATACTCTTATTTTGGAAAAGGGACATAACCAGGAACCAATGAATAAAAAAGTCTAAATACACATTAGGCGCATATCTATCAATTATTTGTTTATATTAGCTAGCCTACTCTGATTTCTGTCAATATATATCCCCTCGTATGATGGAAACAGACACCAGATATGCAATAACTAACATATACATATTATAACATTGATCATAAACACTATAAAGCTGAGACCAAAATTACAAGATTTAAATTACGTATTACAGTTCCTTCAGTATATGTAACAATATATGTGTAATGTATAAAAAATATGATGTTCTTGTAGAAGACAACATTAAAAACATAATATTGAAAAAATCCCAAAGTTTCCCCCCAAATATTTCTTTTGGTTTCTTTGGATTTTAAAATGGGAATTTTGTTGCTTTGGATTGGAAAAAAAAGATAATTTTTCCCATTGGGAATGGGGCAGAAATACAGCCCCAAAAATTGGTAAACGAGGGCCCTGAATTATAGCCACTGTCATAAACTGATCTAGTCGAGTGTGAGTCAATGCAGTCGCTAATTGATCTATACACCCATGACTGCAAGCTGTACCAACCCGAAGTGGTGTAACTAAACTATCCAATCACTGACAATGGATTCAAAAGTTAATGTATTAATTCCTTTCTTATTTTATTTACCGGCTATAAATATAAATTTAATAAGCATTTATCGTCAATAAATTGCTTTTAAATGAATTAAGGTGAAATTTTAGCTTTCAGTTTACTATAAGAGTTGTTTATTAACGTGATCAATGTGAGGAACCAAGTTTTCACTTCACTTCACTTCACTCCACTCCACTCCACTCCACTCCACTCCACTCCACTCCACTCCACTCCACTCCACTCCACTCCACTCCACTCCACTCCACTCCACTCCACTCCACTCCACTCCACTCCACTCCACTCCACTCCACTCCACTCCACTCCACTCCACTCCACTCCACTCCACTCCACTCCACTCCACTCCACTCCACTCCACTCCACTCCACTCCACTCCACTCCACTCCACTCCACTCCACTCCACTCCACTCCACTCCACTCCACTCCACTCCACTCCACTCCACTCCACTCCACTCCACTCCACTCCACTCCACTCCACTCCACTCCACTCCACTCCACTCCACTCCACTCCACTCCACTCCACTCCACTCCACTCCACTCCACTCCACTCCACTCCACTCCACTCCACTCCACTCACTCACTCACTCACTCATTTATTTAATAAATGCATAAATTCATTTTTCATTTATACATTTATGAATTTATTATAAACATACGTTTAAACTCAAACAACCATTTTTCTAGTTGGCGTTCTAAAATTATTATTATTTTGGCATGTACATATGCAATTTAGCATTAACAAAATCAATATTTTAAAATATCTAATATAAAACTCCTTTTCAAGAATAACGTTTTCAAACAAACTTAAATCATAAAACAAAATAATGTAGATTATTTTAAACAGTAGATATACGTTTAGTAGTCACTAAAATATAGTTTATATTTTTTTTTTACATTGCTAGAAAAACGCATGTCAAATATGCATTGTATAGATCACAAAGGAAGGCCGACATGACACCGCTGCAATTAATTGATATTAAATTAATAAATCACTAAATGGGCTAGGTCAGGATTAAAGTATCATATTACATCTCATTACTACAAACTCTCAATTTGTTTGGTTGAGAGGAATATTTCTATAATTACTTTGCTAAGTGATTAGAAATCTGGACACGCGTTTAAATGCGACTTTATATTAGGTTTTAGACCACTACTGCTACCATCAGAGCCTCAAATCAATACATTGATATCGTATAGAAATGATTTAGTATTGTCTAAAAATGTTAATCATGCAAATCATGTGAATATCGGTTTCTTCCAACTGTTACGTCTCATAAAAATGCAAGGTCATGTTTAAAATATGATACAGATGTATGAAAAAACAAAAAAAAACTGTTTTAATGTATATTACAATAAATGTTTTATTAGAATTAATAATTTATCAATATCTGTTATATTCACAAAATGTAATCTATTAAAACTACAGTTCTGTCCGTCCGTCAAAGAACATGTTGTTAGTCCGCCGAATAGATGAAGTGATGTGTAAAGACTTGGGAGTGTAGCCAAACCCCTTCCTTTTATCTGCATTCTATAATAAACCTGGACAGTCAGACTGCTAGACTAAATTTACAGGAACAACAACACTGTCACCAATAAGAGTTTATGCCTATAAAAAATAAAATGACAAATACCGACTTCTCCAATATTAAGTATATTTTTATACATAAAAAAAATGACTTAAACATATGAGAGTAAAAAATATGCCTGTATTTTGTTAAATGCCTTGCAGGCAGTCAGTCAGCATTTAGTATGTATTATGATGATTTCAGTACCAGCTAGATGGGCCCGCTTAGCTTAGTTGGTTTGACCTTCAAATCAGGGCCTGTGAGTTTGTTTCCCTGCTCAGCCACTCTTTCCATGTTGATTATTATACAATATTGCATCTCATTGGGATTTGCCTATAGAAATGCATAGTGTGGCCGGGAGGGGATTCAAACTCAGGACCCTTTGATTGATAGTAAGATGTGCTTCCGTCTTAGCCTGGAGTGGTGGCTGTAATATGATGATATTGAGATGATATCTATGATGACAGTTGTGGTCTTAGTGATTTTACTACGCGATGATTCTGTAAATACTGATGATTGTGATAATTATTGTGCTTTTGCATCTGTTGCTACTGATATTTATTAAATTGTTGCTGCATAAATAACAATTGATAATGATTATTATAGATGCTGATGATGTTGATAATGATGATTGATGATAATGATGTATTAGTAGTAGTAAAAGTATCAGAAGCAGCAGCAGTATCGATAGTAGTAATATTAGTAGTGGTAGTACTGGTAGTAGCAGCAGCAATATTTGTAGCAGCATTAGTAGCAGTAGTAGTAGAAGTAAGAGTAATAGTAGTGGTGGTAGTAAAAGTAGTATAAGCAGCAGCAGTAGTAGTAGTAGTAAAAGTATCAGAAGCAGCAGCAGTATCAATTGTAGTAATATTAGTAGTAGTAGTAGTAGTACTGGTAGTAACAGCAGCAATATTTGTAGCAGTATTACTAGTAGTAGTAGTGGTGGTAGTAGTAGTAGTATAAGAAGCAGCAGCAGTAGCAGTAGTAGTAGTAAAAGTATCAGAAGCAGCAGCAGTATCAATAGTAGTAATATTAGTATTAATACTGGTAGTAGCAGCAGCAATATTTGTAGCAGTAGTAGTAGTAGTAGTATCAAAAGCAGTAGTAGTAGAAGTAATAATAGCAGCAGCAACAGTATTATTAGCAGCAGTATTAACATTAGTATTGGTAGTATAGTTGTAGTAGTAGTAGTTATAGTATCAGAAGCAGCAGCATCATCAGCAGCAGAAGTAGTAGTAGTAGTGGCAGCAACAGTATTAGCATCAGTATAAATATTAGTAGGGTAGTGTAGTATTAGCAGCAAAAATATTAGCAGCAGTATTAATATTAGTAGTAGTAGTGTAGTAGTAGTAATAGTAGTAGAAATACACATTAACATATTGACCAAGTGAAACTGAAAAACGGTACGCATGTGCATAACACAAACTGAAATGGTTAAATGTTGTGCATGCGCAGAACAGAAACGGATCAACAGTGTGCATGTGCATTAGCACCTTAAACTGTTAGCTTGTCCATTGAGAATCACAAACATGGTCGAAACGGTGTTAAAATAAAAAAAATCTGTAATAATGCGCTTCCTGTACTGTATAGTATGAGGCCATTAATTTTGTGTATGGGGCCAATTTGACTGGCAGCTTTATGATTTGGGCCATTTTGACTGTACTTCCCAGTGATAAATCTACATTTAAAAGTATTTATTGGCAATAAATTTCTTTCAAATGAATTTATTATATCATTTTTTATAAAAAAAAATTTCACCATCATCATAATAATGCATTGTGTCAAGAATCAAAATATAATTATGGGAATACATGTAATTAAAAAATGCAAGTACGCTGTCAAATCCAAATAATTTTGCTGTTGTCACACCGGTCTTTAAACCATTTTATGCCAGTCAGTGATTTTCATGGTTTTATCAAAATAGTAATTTTATTCAGACTTTGTGTGTGATCTGTTGAAAACTTATTCATGTTACAACTGTTGTTGTTAGAAGGTTTCACTAAAAAAGATCATCATTGTATGTGGTGTTATTAATGTTTTCTCTGAATGAGCTATCTTCTGAATTTAAAGAAATCATTATTTGCATCATTATTATTATACCCCCGACAAACAAAGTTTTGAGGGGGTATATTGGAGTCACCCTGAGGTCGGTCTGTCGGTCTGTCGGTCTGTCGGTTCGTCTGTCTGTCGGTCTGTCTGTCGGTCTGTTCGTTGCAATTTTCCTTGGCCGGAGCATCACTTGAAAAGTACTGGATGGAATTTCATCAAACGTCATATTACAATGGTAGAATATAATGAGAGGAAGTGCAGTGTACAAGAAACATAACTCTATTCTTGCTAATTACAGAGTTATTGCCCTTTGATATTTTTTCTTGTCCGGAGCATAACTTGAAAAGTACTGGATGGAATTTCATCAAGCTTCATACAATGGTAGAATATAATGAGAGGAAGTGCAGTGTACAGGAAACACAACTCTATTCTTGCTAATTACAGAGTTATTGCCCTTTGATATATTTCCCTTTGATATTTTTTTTTGTCCGGAGCATAACTTAAAAAGTACCGGATGGAATTTCATCAAGCTTCATACAATGGTAGAATATGATGAGAGGAAGTGCAGTGTACAGGAAACATAACTCTATTCTTGCTAATTACAGAGTTATTGCCCTTTGATATATTTCCCTTGTCCGGAGCATTACTTTTAAAGTACCGGATGGAATTTCATCAAACTTCATACAATGGTAGAATATAATGACAGGAAGTGCAGTGTACAGGAAACATCACTCTATTCTTGCTAATTACAGAGTAATTGCCCATTGATATATTTTCCGGAGCATTACTTTTAAAGTACTGGATGGAATTTCATCAAAATTCATACAATGGTAGAATATAATGACAGGAAGTGCAGTGTACAGGAAACATAACTCTATTCTTGCTTATTACAGAGTTATTGCCCTTTGATATATTTCCCTTGTCCGGAGCATTACTTTTAAAGTACTGGATGGAAATTCATCGAACTTCATACAATGGTAGAATATAATGACAGGAAGTGCAGTGTACAAGAAACATAACTTTATTCTTGCTAATTACAGAGTTATTGCCCTTTGATATATTTCCCTTGTCTGGTGCAGTACTTTTAAAGTACTTTTAAAGCCATCAGTGATAACAGTTTAATAAAGTTCATGAAAGAACCAAGTTGATGAATACATGGAGTTAGAGCAAAGCAGGTTCGATATTGTATTCCTAGTGCTCTTGTTTGTTTCTTATCCATAAAATTGTTGTCCCTCAACATAACTCGAAAAAGTATAACATTTATTGATTGCCATGAAAGCTTGTACACTGCACAATAATTAAAAAGACCGTTTTTAATTTTAACAAAACCATAAAAAAATTAACAATACAAAAAACTCAATCCATAACATTCTCTTTTATTAAGAATTTTTTTTGTCTGGAGCATAACTTTAAAACTATTGGATATAATTTAATAAAACTTCATACAATGGTTAACCATTTTCTGTCATGGCGGCGTTCGGGGGTATTCATCACCTTCAGTGATAGGTCTAGTTATTATTATTATTAATATTATAATTATTACAACAGTCATAAAATATCATTCAATTGAAGAATGTTTGCGTAATGGGCTATAAATTCTTTTTAAATGAATTTTACACCATCGTATTTTGCATATAAATGATACTGATTGATTTGTATGAATGTGCATCAAAATCCCCATAGTAAAAAATGGCGCATATTTTTGCTGTGCTGTTTTTTTTTCCTAAGCTACTTTTTGTCACGCAGTATTAACAGGTGCACAGACAATCAATTTCCGTGATGCATATTGTCTGAGCAGAGTTTATAGACATGTGCGTGGAAATACACATGTATTTATTGTGTAGTGCCAATCCAAAAGTGAATTTTCACACATTGTACATGCAGACAAGCATAGAAAAATTGCCTATACTGGCGACCTTTGTCCGTGCGGTTATTAGTCAGCGCAGAAATCTGCTCCGATGGAAACAAAAGTATGCTAGATAGTGTGAAGCGATTTTTACAAAAGCAACTGAAAGCTCACCATAATCAGTCAATGTTTCTTGCACAAAACCTAGGTCTTTATCTGAAGAGCCAAGGTCACACTTTTAAGGTTTAAGGTCAGAAAAAGGTAAATCATTTGGTGTCTGCTTCATATCTTGTAATGTGCCAGAAGTGTTAACAATATCGAATAAGACAACATTTTATCACAGGTCTGTACTGGTGGGCTAGACATTGTAGTCCTTTGGGCATCTAGTTTTCATATCCTCAAACAAAGCGTCTTTCTGTCTGTGTTCAGTTTTTATTTTATTGTGTAACCTGTTGTGATACTACTGTATTACATTATGATACTATTATTCTTATTGTATACGGTTTGAATTTGTTTGGATTTTTAAAGTTGCTTTCAACATATTGATGCACATGTGGTGAATAATTTTGTAGACATTGGAGAGAATGTGGATAAATAGTGAACGGAACAGTTAACCCGCCACTTTGTCAAAATATTGAGTAGCGTTATCAAAAATGGTAAACGTAACAAACAGCCAAGTATGTATTGATGTGATGGAGCAATGTTCTTTCTTATACAAATCCAAACATGCAGCATTTGACAATTAATTAGCCATTATGTGCTGTCATTTTCATGTTTGTTGGTGTCAAAAAATGTTAATAAATTAAGAAAAAAACTCATGGCATTATGTTTATGCGCATTCATCATCCCATGCTGTGGCAAAATAAAAAAATCAATCATTATTTTGAAAACTTTTGAAAGCAATGTTGTTATATACAGGCTTATTTTATAACAATTATTGATATAACGGTTGTTTGTTGTGTACGGCAGTCATTCAGCCAGTCTAAACTGTACTTTACATTTTTGAATGTAAATTACACTGGTTTAAATGTTTTCAAATTTTTTCTTTACCATTGACAGATGCTCCAGACGTAACCGCTACAACACAGAATGTGACTGTTAACGACAGTCATGTAGATATACGGTGCTCTCCGTCTGGTGTACCAGCTTCTTATACATACCAGCCCTGGACACAAGCTTGGATCTCTGAAGGTCGTACAATTCCTCTCCTGACACAACTTGGTAGCTCACCCACACTGAACTTGACGGATTTATCATACCAACATTCTGGCGTGTACACGTGTAGAGCTAGTAACGGTGTCACTGAAAGTATACACAATAATGCCGGTCAAGGTGATGTGCACCTCAGTGTCAAATGTAAGTAGTTTGAAGATAGTACAGAAGGTCATTGTATCACCACAATGACAGCTGCATTGGTTAACATTTTATTATTAAAGACAAGTACATGCTATTTTACTGAACCACTGCATTAACATATTGGATATTTGCCCTGGTAGTCCCCTACCACTTTCAACAGAGGGGATTATAGGTTTACCCTCTGTCTGCCCGTCAATGCTGCATCCATCCTCCATCCGTCCAGTGTCTGTCAGGAAAGATTACTCAAAAAATATCCAAGCTAGGTTTGTGAAGCTTTGCATGTGGTTAGAGGGCAATAATGAAACAATACAGGTCATTTTATTTTTCAGTCATACAAAAATTATGGTTGCTATGGCAAGCTGGATCTCAGGATTCAGAAAGTATTCAAGTTGAGTTTGTGAAACTTATCAGTAGGGGACTTGTGTAATGGTTGCAATACTCAAGTGTCTTGTTGAGAGTATAACCCTTTCTAGCTTTACATCAGGTAACTCAAAATGTGCTTTGTCTTTTGGACCAGATGTTGAAAAGAGATTGGGTATTCTACAAAACTGTCACACCAATGATAAGCTCCTCTGACCAAAAGGCTTATTGTAATCTTAGCTTTTCGAAGAAAATTGGGAGATATTGAAATGACGTTTGTTTGTCTGTCTGTGTGGATGCAACTCCTCCCACAGTTTTAACCTGATTTAAATGAAACTTGCTGTACAGCAAGTACATGGTCTGAACATGTACCTGTGGTTTTGGCATTCTGATTTAATCAATTTTGATGGAGTTATGGCCCTTTGTTATTTTAACTTAGATTTTACCTAATACTTTGGACCAACAACCTTGCAGACGCAACTCCTCCCACAGTTTTAACCTAATTCAAATGAAACTTGCTGTACATCAAGTTCATGGTCTAAATATGTGCCTGTCTTATTGGCATTATGATTAAGTTATTTTTAATTAGGTTGTGGCTTTTTATTCTTTTAACTTAGATTTAATGTCATACTTTGGACCAACATCCTTGTAAACGTAACTCCTCTTTAAACCCAGTTCAGATGGAACTGGCAAGTACAAGTTATGAATATGTGCTTGTGACATTAGCGTTTTGATAAGTTATTTTAATGAAGTTATGGCCGTTTGTTTGTTTAATTAACTTAGATTTTAGGTTATACTTTGGACCAACAAACTTGCGCAACTCCTCCCACAGTTTTAACCGAATTCAAACGAAACATGCTGTAGAGAAATTACATGATCTGAATATACGCTTTGGTTTCAGCTTTCATTACATTATTTTTTATGGAGATATATTGACCTTTTGTTTTCTTTAACATTGCGCTTTGGACAAACAACAATGCAGATGCAACTCCTCCAGCAGTTTTAAGTCTATTCAAACTAAACTTGTGGTACAGCATGTACATGATATGAATAAAACGTCTTGGTATTCCAATTCAATGATATTGAGCTTCACTTTTCGTAGAATAGGGGTCTATTGTACAAGCACAACCTGGTTTTCATGGAATTTCCATGTCCCTAATTGTTTATGTAGTGTTAAAAAAGTTTAAAAAAGTAAACGTAGTCTTAACGTAATGTGTTCAAACCACATTTCAAAGCTTCTTAAGTGCTTTCAGAATGTTTCAAATACATAAATAATATCATTGAAATAACAAATAAGTAAAACAAGGATACCTATATCGCCATTATGTGCTTTTGCACATCCTGCGTAATACATTAAATTTGGGATAACTCTGTATTGAATACGGGACCCATGTCGAAAAATTGGGTTAAAAGTTTCATAGCAAGTAGTACTGTAACGAAACTTCTGTGTCTTCGTAACTATTAAAGGGACTGTATGGGATAACTCTTTTTTTCACTAAGGCATAATTATGACGTCTTTTGTACCGATAAAAGTTTATAATTAGCTTGTATACCAGAAACATTAGGCATACATCAATGATACTTCACATACTTCTTGCTACCATGGAGGGGACTGAGAGGGATATGTTGAGAAACTGTTTTGATATCAGGTTGTATTCAATGGCCCCTTTTATACTTAAAATTTTGTTAATGTTTATAGCGAATGCACATATCAATATCTACTAGTCATATTCCAATGAAACATGATTACTCTGTTTTACGCAGAATTATTGTCCAGAAATGTTTTGTGTTATTATTCTTCATTGCTCTTTTGTTTCTTATCCAGCATTCCCGATTATCACAGAACCTGTTGTTCCCAATGGTCAGTACCATAAAGTGTCAACACGTCTTGATGCACCAATCAGCATTTCTGTTGAATACTACAATAATGGTGATGCAGCTAGCGTGAACTGTTACAAACTGGACAATAACTCGAGGCAAATATCAACTGCGCATGCCATAAGTAGTGCAGAACCTTCAACAGTACAGTTGCCTGTCTTTACGCAGACAATAAACACCACAGGAGACAAGACAATCGTCACTTTTACAATAGCAATGGAATCCCAGCTAGGTTGTTATGTTATTGTTATCAAGAACAATATAGGAGAGGGTATCGTTCCTGTACATATTATTTCAGAAGGTAAGAATACCAATATTTGAAAAACGTATATTTTGTTTTGCCTTTACAGCGAAAAAAATTACATTTCTGTCAACAATACAATATACATTTTTACATTTAGCTGTGTTTCTGAGAAACTGAATTGCCTAAAGCCTCCAAATTTGGTCCATAGTTGTATTATGGGTTCTTGAAAAGATTTTGGCCTTCTTAGCCTACAAAATTATTGGTATTACATGTACTAAAACCTTGCATTATTTTCTTGAAGGACCTTGACTTTTGTGGATAATTTACAAAGACTTCAAATAGGTAAAAGTGCTTTATTGGCAACTACAAATATTGACTCTATGTTGTGCACATAAAATAGTGCTATGTAATTAGTCAATGCATTTATTAACCTGATAATCATAAAGGTAGTTCGCGGCACTCCTATCAGATTTTTTGACATCTAGAGTTATTTATCAAAAGTCTGTACAATTGATCTATGAAATCTCAGCTTTCTTTTAAGCTTTGTTTCTTTTAAATATAGTATGCAGTTTTTTGGTGGTACATATTTTTCGGACGATTTTCGCTGCTTTTCCCTTGTAAAATAACCAATATTAAATTGTTTTTAATAACATTATTAAATTACTTATTTTGTACGCGTCAAGAGAACACCATATAATACTAATTTAAAATAGGACATCATCCGAAATAGCAGGCAAACGTCATATGTTTTTAAGTGTTTCATTTTTAATTTGAATTTATGAAAAAACAAGAAATATCACTGTTAAGTGTCACATGCCCCCCCAAAATGGTCTGTGAAAAGTAGCAATATATGATATAATAGGTAGCGATGTATCCATGAATATCAAGAGTAATGGACTTATGTTTCAGACTAGACATGCAATTTCATGTGTTTTTTTTTACATTTAAGCATGACCTTGACCTTTGTATGACCTTGACCTTTGTGTAATCTTGACCTTGACATCTGATGTAACAATCTTGGTATTTCAACAGTAAAATGCAGGTAAAACATTATCATGACATGCTGATCACTTGTGTCAAGCTATTTTAAAATCTTTAAATGTAAGTTACAGATCAATTGATAAATAGAGCCAAGTGTTTTTGAATTTCATCCATGTATGATAAAGTTAAAGGATAGACTCTCAAACAGATTCAAAGTGTTGTCAATGTGTTGACCTTTGAGGTACGGGTCTGGGTTTTACTTATGACATGTCGTCATGTCATCTTCATAAATTGAGCCAAGTTAAAGAAAAAGTCACATACCAGACATGCAATATCAAACAAATTGAAAGTGTGACCTTTGAGGAAAGGTTCTGGGTCTTTTATGTTACACTTAATTATGTCATGTTGATCAACTGAGTCAAGTGTTTTTAAAATTTATCAATAGATGACAAAGTTACAGACCGGACAAGAAATCTCACACAGACTGAAAGTGTTGTCAAAAAACTCAAAGTGTGACGTTGACCTCTGAGGTACGCATGTGGGTCTTACGCGTGACACTTTGTAATGTCATGCTGATGAATTGAGCCAAGTGTTTTTGGAATTTAATCCATAGGTGACATAGGTGAAGTTTCAGACCGGACACGAAATCTCAATCAAACTGAAAGTGTCATCAACCAAAGTTAAATTGTGACCTTGACCTTTGAAATAGGATTCTGGGTGTAACGCGCGACACATTGTCATGTTATGTTGATCATTTGTAGCAAGTATCAACAAAATCCATCTATGCATGACAAAGTTACAAGCCGGAAATGCAAAAACCGGACGGACGGATAACTATTGTTTACACCCCTCTTTATATTCAATCATTGTAGTGAAATAAGTAAAGTTTAACATATGCAAAATCAAGAACTTGAACCAGACCATTTTGACGCAATCAAGCATAAATATTCAAAATTTGTTGTTTTTAAACCTGCTTTTAATCAACCCCGGCATAATGACTAGATGTAATGGTAACATAAATTGTGTTTTATCTGTATTAAAGTTATAATCTAATCACAGGAAATAAAATAAGTAATTTAAAAATGCTATTAAAACAGTTAATATTGACCATTTTATAAAGAAAAAACGGTGAAAATTAGGCGCTAGAAGAGGCTGTAAATGAGATTATGTTGGACCATATTAATTAAAAATAAAGCAAAGAAGTATTGCATGTAAGACCCAGACAAGTACCACAAAGGTCAAGGTCACACTTACTTTGTTTGACAACACTTTAAGTCTGTTTGAGATTACAAGTCCGGTCTGTAACTCTGTCATACATGGATGGATTTGAAAAACACTTGGCTCAATTGATCAATTAATCAACATGACATGACAATGTGTCGCTTGTAACACCCAAAACCTTACTTCAAAGGGCAAGAACACACTTTCAGTTTGTTTGATATTTCATGTCTGGTCTGTTACTTTGTCTTAAATGGAGGGATTTTATAATATCTTGGCACAAGTGATCAACATGTAATTGGGATGTGTCACCTGCATTTACCTGTAGAAATACCGAGAACCTTACATCAGATGTCACGGTCATGGTTATACAAAGGTAAAGGTCACACTTTAATGTAAAAAAACATGAAATTGCGTGTTGAGTCTGAAACATCAGTCTGTTACTCTCTTGTTATTCATGGAAACATTTAAACCCTACCTATTGTAAAATATATTGTTATATTGACAGACCATTTGGGGGCATGTGACACTTATCAGTGAAATTTTTTGTTTTTCCTTAATTCACAATTCGAACATGACAATGCTTTCAAAATGTTCAAAATACATCAATAATGCCATTCAAATAAAAAAATGAGCATTGATGCATTTGTAAAAAAGAAGAAACAAGAGTAATTTATAACCGCCATTATGCGAATACCCCACGGACTTGCATCCTGTTTCCAGTGGCGGTGCTTTGCTCAACCAGAAGGAACTGAAGTGTAATCTTCATTCACAGTCTTTCCAAGGTGCAACAGTTACTGTTAAAACAATTTTAAGTAAAATAGCAATGTTCAAATTACAAGAATTTGCAAGCATTGTCATTTACATAGGAGGAAATGATGCCACAAATTGGAGATCCTGGACGTGAGGAATTTGAAGAAAAGTGACTAGCTAATAAAGCTTATCTAAAGTGAAAATTTGGGTTGTATGATTTACTTGTGCAGTGTATGCCCATGTAGAGATGTTCAAGCAGAGGAAACAAAAAATGTGATAAATACATTCTGTTCTATTTATGGTACAATATATGTAGATGTAAACAGTGGATTTTATGACAAAAATAACAAACAAAGAAAACAATAACAATGATGATGAGGTTGCTGGCAATTTAAAAAATGTGCCTATCAATCTGGGAAGTCAGAATCTGTGAGGAGGCAGCAGTAGATGCACCATGGATACACACGACAGGTTTGGTCTTACCAAGGAACTATTTCAAAGCTACCTGCATATGAGGATTTAAATATGCCTACATTTATTTTAAATGCGGACTATGCAACCATGTTAGACAAGAATTGCTGGAACAAATAGGGACTTGGCAAAATTAGAATAAAAATGGACTTTAACTGTTAAACAAATTCAATATTCTTAACAGCATATGTGAAAACTGTTATAGAACTCAAATAATGTACTTGGGGAGAATGTCAATACTTTCAAAGAAAATACTACTCTGTGTACCTCAAATTATTAGGAGTATAACTTTTCAACTACATAAAATGATGACTGTATATAATGAAACATCATGTGATCAACTTTGACATAATATAAACCGATTCAGCTATTTTGAAACTATGTCATTTTATTTTTGGATGGAACAATTTATTTTCCATAAAAGTATCCCAGTGTACTGTTTCAATGTGTTTTTAGCCCACCTGAGCCGAAGGCTCACAGGTGAGCTTTTGTGATCGCCTGATGTCCGTCGTCTGTCGTCCGTCGTTAACTTTTAGCTTTTAACAACTGCTCCTCTGAAGCCACTGGGCCAATTTTGATATAATTTCACAGAAATGTTCCTTGGGTGACCCTCTACCAAGTTTGTTCAAGCCATCTTGATTCATAAAAAAACATGGCGACCAGGGGGTGGGGTTAGTTTACTCTATAAGCTATAGTAAAAACTTAAAAAATCTTCTTGTCAGAAACTACTGGCTCGATTTTAAAATAATTTCACAGAAATGTTCCTTGGGTGACTCTCTACCAAATTTGTTCAAGCCATTTTGATTCGTCAAAAAACATGGCAGCCAGGGGGTGGGTCAGTTTTTTTTACTCCCCCTGTTTTGTCTGTATATAGCAATTATTATAAGAAGAGGTAATAAACTATTTAAATAAACTTTTTTTTTACTATTATTATACAATATTATCCTAGATATAAGTTTTAAAAGATAATTCATCATAAAAAGAAGAATGATACAATTATAATCAATGATTGAATATTATTCAAATATCAATAACCATTTTAAAGTAGGTGTTTTTCTGAATATAACAGTCAGAGTTTTTATGGTTCAGACAGGGATGGTTTACTGCTTCATAATAAAGCAATACCATATTTTTAGCTAGTTTCATCACAGCAAGAAGTCTGCTTGAAATTTTCAGTGTCAAAGTGTAGTTGAAATCTTGGAGGAGGAGCTTAATTGCTTTTGGGGGAGAGTGCACTGCGACAAAGATTCTTTCAAGTGATATATTTTGGGAAGGCTTGTGTTTTTTAAATTCATAGGAATATTTATTTTGCTGGAACTGAGGATTGTTTCATTCACAATAGTTTAGTCTCATGCTTTTGTTGGAAACCGTTCTCAAACATAACAGGTTAGTTTTGTGCTGGAACTGGATATTTATCTTAGTTTGAAGACTTAGCATCTATAGTAAAAACTTCAGAAGCCTTCTTGTCAGAATCTACTGACCTGATTTTGATGTAATTTCACTGACATTTACCATGGGTGATCCTCTACCAAGTTTGAACTCTTCTACACATCTGTTACATCTTCAAAACAAATCAAAATTCTAACTACTTGCCCATCTCGTCTTTATGGAATTTTGAGCGTACATGTATTATATAATCTACTTATGTTAAGTGACTCAAGGTGAGTCAGGTAAGTGATATAGGGCCATCTTGGCCCTCTTGTTTAATTTGGTAAGTGTTGGTAGCAACCTCTTCTATATATACATTGTCTGTAAACAGGTCTCTCTTAAGAATTACCCCCCTTACGTTATTACATGATGGTATCAAAGTTTTTACACCAAAGAAATTAGAGCTGTGTAAAGCAGTTTGGCTTTTTTTTTTTTGTTAAAATACATAAAATGTCATTTGTGCATATGGGAACATTTTTATTATTTCTGCCAAGTTTGGATGACATTGGGAACTGTTAGGTAAAACCATCGAAATTGTGAAAAAGCAACCTTGTCAACCTCAAGTTTTTTTCCACATAATTAACCCAACAGAGGACAATCTATGGGAACAATGCACTTTTAGAACCATTGATAATGTATCCAGTGTTCTATATGTAGAACAGTACAAAATTAAATGTTGTGCGATACTTATAGCGTAGCATCTCACCACACCAAGTCAAAATCATCTAAAACAATTCTGTCTGATTGTGGCTTTCGAGGAGCCTCCCATGCCGGTGCCGACTTGCTGCTATGGATTACAGCTGACGTAATAATTATGTATGTGTGCATATGAATAAAACATTGTAAGTAAATTTTCTCCGCCAACATTGATTTAAACAAAAAATCATTGCATTTTATTAATTTTGTAGTTGTTTTAACGGACAATAGTATAACACAGTTAATATTATATATCAAGGCACTCTGATACTTTTATGGCAAATAAAAATGCAAATAAAAATGCAAATAAAAATTCAACATAGGTACGTCTCAAACTTGCGACATTTGGGTTGACAGTTAAAACCGTTACCACTACGCTATGGGAACAGACAGTGGTACAAACACTTAATATTGATATCTACTTTATTTTATAGTTTATGTAACAGATAAATCTGCTATCATACTACAAACACCCCTAATACGGAAGGTTCCATCTAAAAATAGAATGACATAGTTTCAAAATAGCTGAATCGGTTTATACATGTAAAGTTACATAATATTATGATGATAGAACGGTTACTTGAGACATTTTTAGGTTTTTTTCTATTTCATTATTTTGGCAAATTTTTGAAACCTTTGATTAAAAGCAGGTTAAATTTGAAAATGTTACTGGTGACCTTGACCAGTACTAACATGGTTATGGTCCTGTTCATTTTTAGCTCGACTATTTGGAGAAAATAAAGAGAGCTATTCTAGAAATTCTGGTTAAAGTTTTGCATGCAAGTCCCTATCTCGGTAACCATTGCATGTATTGCCTTGAAATTTTACACAAGCCTTCCTAGTCCTCAACCCTACTACCATAACTAAGTTACATGACTCTTGCTTGAATATAATGCAAATTATTGCCCCGGTTTGACTTAGAAATTCTGGTTAAAGTTTTGCATGCAAGTACCATCAAGCCCATATCTCACCAACCACTCAATGGATTTGATTGAAACTTTACACAAGCCTTCCCAGTCATCACCTCTACTACAATAACTAAATTAGATAGCTCTTGCTGGAATATACTGCAAATTATTGCCCTTCTTTGACTTAGAATTTTGGTTAAAGTTTTGCATGCAAGTAGTGTCAAGTTCATATTACACCAACTGCTCAATGTATTTGATTGAAACTTTACATATGGCTTTGTAGTCATGAAATTAACTAAATTAATCAAGTTGGATAACTCTTGCTAGATTTTTTTGCAAATTAGGGCCTTTGTTTTACTCAGAAATTTTATAACTCAGCAGTCACTGCATGTATTTGATTGAAACTTCATACAAGATATTGAAGTTATAAGACTTACTCAATTTTGTCAATTTTGTATGTTACATTTTTATTTGCTTGGATTTGTCATCAGTCTCAATCAAATTTGTACTTCTGTGACAAATATTTGAATAGTCGAGCGCGCTGTCCCTCTGACAGTTCTTGTTTTATATGTTTTTGTTCACACAGATTTTGGTGAGATTGTAACTTTGATGACACTTGATAATAGTTCAGAATATTTTGCAGAGGGCAATGTGCCATAACTCTTATCTAAAATATAATAGAATTATCTCCCTTATTGGATCTTATTTTCGGTTATGAAAAGGAGGTTTACTTCTCAGTAAAGGACTTGTTTGTGGAGCATCCATTTGTTCTACTGATACTCTTGTTTTCTGAGTTATAAAATGTCCATACATAATATCATGAAATTAAGAAAATTCATACGAAGTTTATCTATATGTAAATGAAACACCTTTATTTTGTATGAATAATCGTATGAAAGTATCTGTGTTCTTATCTGATATGAAAATAGCTACATCCAGTGTACATGTGTTTGCGTATAGGACATCTTTCTCCTAAAATTGAAATTGGTTGTTCATCTTTAATTGGTGTTACTTGTTTTCTTATTTTAGGACCACCATCTGCTCCTGAAGAACTAACTGTAGATACTCTACATCAAACGCACGTGACTCTATCCTGGGTACAAGGATTCCATGGCGGTTATAATCAGACGTTTGTTATACAGCTTAGTCTGGACAACAACACCTGGTGGAACAAAACATCCATATCTGGTGGTAAGGATACCAGTAGAGATCACATCAACGCCACTGTAGATGAACTCCTGCCTGGGACACAGTACTATGTCAGAATGTTTTCATACAATCAAGAGGGAAAAAGCCCATTTATAAATGCCATTAACTTTACCACAATTGTTAAAGGTAATTGCATTTCTGTCTTTGTGTTTATTTCCCATTATATTTTATGTTCCTTTCTTTAATGCAAAAAAAAAGTATGAAATATTCCCTAAGGATGTTTTATGCATTTGCAATGCAGATTTTTAGCTCATCTTGATCTGAAGACTCGCAGGTGAGCTTTTGCGGTCGCTCTGTGTCTGTAGTCCATCTGTCGTTCAGTTTTGCTTCAAATAACTTGTCTGAAACTGCTTGACAGATTTTCACAAAATTTTGTGTGAAGTATAATCTTACATGAAGCTTCCTCACATTTGTTCAAATCATGAACCTGAAGCCAAAAATTTTGTTAATACTTGCTACAAATGATCAACATAATATGACGACGTGTCGCGAGTAAGACCCACACCTGTACCTCAAAGGTCAAGGTCATAATTTGAGTTTATTTGACAACAATGAGTCTGTGTGAGATTTCGTGTCCGGCCTGTAACTTTGTCATGCATTGATGGATTTTAATGATTCTTGCTACAAATGATCAACATAACATGACAACATGTCATGAGTAAGACCCACACCCATACCTCAAAGGTCAAGGTCACACTTTCAGTCTGTTTGAGTTTTCGTATCTGGCCTGTAACTTTGTCATGTATAGATGGATTTTGTTAATACTAGCTAAAAATGATCAACTTAACATGAAAATTTGTCGCCCATTACACCCAGACTCCCACTTCAAAGGTCAAGGTCACAATTTAACTTCTTTTGATGACACTTTCAGTCTGATGAGATTTTGTGTGCGGTCTGTAACTTTGTCACCTACGGATAAATTTCAAAAACACTTGGCTCAGTTCATCAGCATGACATGGCAACATGTCATGTGTAAGACCTACATGTGTACCTCAAAGGTCAAGGTCACACTTTGAGTTTGTTTGACAACACTTTTTGTCTGTGTGTGATTTCATGTCTGGCCAGTAACTTTGTCGTGCATAGATGGATTTTATAAATACCTGCTGCAAATAATCATCAAAACATAAAGAGTGTTGCATTTAATACCCAGACTCCAACTTCAAAGGTCAAGGTCACAATTTAACTTTGATAACACCTTCAGTCTGATTGAGATTTCGTGTCTGGTCTGTAACTTTGTCACCTATGGATAAATTTTAATAACACTTGGCTTAATTCATCAGCATGACATGACATGTCACGCGTTAGACTCACATGCATACCTCAAAGGTCAGGGTTACACTTTGAGTTTGTTTGACAACACTTTGAGTCTGTATGAGATTTCATGTCCGGCCAGTAACTTTGTCATGCATAGACAGATTTTATAAATACTTGCTACAAATGATCAACATAACATGACGTTATGTTGCACTTAATACCCAGATATTTCATATCTGGTTTGTAACTTTGTCTTACAGTGAGGGATTTTAAAATATCTTGACACAAGTGATCAACATGTCATGATGATGTTTCACCTGCATTTAACTGTAGAAATACCAAGACTTTTTTTACATCAGATGTCAAGGTTACGGTTACACAAATTTAAGGTCACATTTTTATGTGAAAAAATATGAAATTTCGTGTTGAGTTTGAAACGTTAGTCCATTATCGTGGTATTCATGGTTACATTTAAATCCCTACCTATTATAAAATATATCATTATTTCCACAGTCCATTTGGGGGGGCATGTGACACTTACCAGTGACATTTCTTGTTCTTATCATTCTATTTTAGGTATTCTTAGTTCCCTCCCGGTTTTATACTCTAAATGAACTTGAGATAGTTTTGTTTTAAATATATAATTAAATTTAGAGAGACTTCAGATTTCTTTCATAGTTAAAGGGAAAAACAGATTTTTTTCCTCATTTTTTTTAGGTATTCTTAGTCCACCGTTTCTACTATAAATAAACTTGGACATAGTTTGTTCATTAAATATATAATATAACTTAGAGATAAACTTTTTATGATGCCCTTGGGGAGGCATATAGTAATCGTAGTGTCCGTCTGTCCTTCGTCTATCTAAGTTTTTGTGTCTGGTCTGTAACTTTCTCACATAGACAGATTTTAAACAAAACTTAGCATAAATGATCAACATAACATAGCGTTTCATGCATAAAACCCAAACCTGTACTTCATAGGTCAGGGTCACATTTTGAGTGTGTTTGACAACACTTTGAGTCTGTCTGAGATTTTGTGTGCAGCCTGTTGCTTTGTTATACATAGATGTATTTCAAAAACACTTGGTTCAATTGATCAACATAACAATCATGATGATGTATCAGGCCTAAGACCTAGAACCGTATGTCACAGGTCAAGGTCACACTTTCAGTTGAGATATTGTGTCCAATCTGTTACTTTGTCTGCATGAATGGATTTTAAGCTCTACTGGCCAAAGGCGATGGTGCATTGTCAGTCGTCTGTTAGCAGCACTTTCTCTGAAACCACTAGGCCAATTAAACTGAAACTTCACATGGATGTTTTTATTGCATAAGAAACTATACAAAAGATTTGTTCAAGCCGTTGTGATTTGTTAAAAAACATGTCGCTCTGACAAGAAGGCTTTTGAAGTTTTTACTATAGCTGCATGTTTTCGGAGTCCATGCACGTAGGCATATCATTGACATAACATAAAAATAAAAGAGGGCCCAGGATGCTTCCCTGTGGTAGGCCGCACATAACTTGGGTAGATTTTGATGAAACTTTGTTTATCCTCACTAACTGTGATCTTTCGGTGAGATAAGATCTGAACCAATTTATTGATGCGACTCCCATTTCAGAGAGCTTATTACAAAGTCATGTACATAGCATAACGTGGTCAATGGTATCAAACGCCTTCTGTAAATCGAGTAAACCCCACGGGTGAATTTTTAGGCGGGTGAAAATATAATATGACACCGGTATAAAGACCATTTGTATTGTTATGTTTAATGAAATCAAAAAGGTGAATAAGACATGTATCAGTGGAGTATTTACTCCTAAAACCGGACTGAAACTCATACTAAAGAGAATTTTTATCTAAAAAATCCGCAAATTGGTTATATACAGAATGCTCTAGAACTTTTGATATAACATTAAGTATGCTTACTGGCTTATAATTACCAACTTCTAAAGGACTAGACTTTTTGTAAATCGGGCTGACTCTTGCAGTTTTCATTTCATCAGGAACAAAGCCTGAGTCAATAGACATATTAATAATAAAAGTAATAAGTGTATTTAGAAAAATTGCACTGTCTCTCACAAATTTAGGTGGAATACCATCTAAACCAGTGCTTTTAGCAGCATTTAATTTATTACATTCCTTGAAAACTAAATCCTTAAAAAGAGTGTCTGGTGACTTCTTCGAGTTGTAAAAATTCTTAAAAATTTGTGAAGATGTAGTAAAAATATGTATAGGGTGATTGAAGTTCTGACAGATCAAGGGGCTGTGTTGTATAAGGGTTCTGTACGGGGACTTTATTTGTTTTACAGATGAATGGTATGGGAATTTAAAGTATTTCCTTTTCATAGCAATTAAGTTTTTGTTCAGTATAAGTGTGATGGGGGTATTTATCTATAAGTTGTTAAAAAAAAAGGGTAAATATTGTGAAATTTTAAAAGGTGCTATGGCTACTATGAGTCAGTAGAGTGTCCTCAGGCCCAACTTGGGTCTCTTGTTTAAAAAAAAGCACAAATTATCAATATGAAATGATAAGTCACAATTTGAGTCTGTTTGACAACACTTTGGGTCTGTTTGAGATTTCGTGTCCGATCTGTTACTTTGTCATGCAGGGATGGGTTCAAAAACATTTGGTTTAATTGATCAACATAACATGATGATATGTAGTGTGTAAGACCCAGAACCATGCCTCAAAGGTCAATGTCACACTTTCAGTCTGTTTGCAATTTCGTGTGTGGTCTGTAACTGTTTTGCATGGAGGGATTTTAAAATAACTAAGCACAAGTGATTAACAAGACATGACGATGTGTCACATGCAATACCCAGGCCTGTACATCAGATGTCAAGGTCAAGGTCACACTTTAAGATATAACACATGGAATTGTGTGTCTAGTCTGTAACTTTTAGTCAATAACTCTTATAATATTATATTCCCTACTTATAAAACACATCTTGGGGGGCATGTGACACCAGTGATACCAGTGGCATAAAATATTTTCTTGTTTTTATCTTTTTATTTTAAAGAATGTACATCTAGGTCATTTTATGTTCGGCCTGTAACTCATGCATAGATGGATTTTGTTAATTCTTGCTACAAATGATCAACGTAACATGACGACATGTCACACGTTACACCCAGACTCCCACTTCAAAGGTCAAGGTCACAATTTAATTTTGTTCAGTCTAACTTTGCCATGGATGAATTTCAAAATCACTTGGCTAAATTTATCAGCATGACATGATGACGTGTCGCGCATAAGACCCATATGCATACCTCAAAGGTCAAGGTCACTGAGTTTGTTTGACAACACTTTGAGACTGTGTGAGATTTCATGTCTTGCCTGTAACTTTGTCATACATAGATGGATTTTATAAATACTTGCTACAAATGATCAACATAACATGACGAAATACCCCCCACTACATTTTTTTCTACACCCCGTCATTTAAAGTATTGATATATTGCCTAAATAGACAGAAAAAAATATTTTGATGTTTTTTTCAATAATGTCACATTATAGAAGAAATACTATATACATACTAAGAATGAATGGTTGAATGAGAGAGCAACTAAAATAATAATTATATATTACTTCATAATTGCTTGCTTTTTGTACGGTGTGCAGGAGGGTGGTCCTCCCCGACCTCCTTACACCTATAACGGGGAGAATAAACAGACCATCAAATGTTGGTTACAAAAAAAACGCAAAAAAAAAACAAACAAAAAAACAAACATAACATGACGACATGTTGCCCTTAAACCCAGACTCCCACCTCAAATGTCAAGGTCATAATTTAACTTAAATTGACAACACTATCAGTCTGTTTGAGATTTCGTATCCGGTTTGTAACTTTGTCATACATAGACGGAATTTGTTAATACGTGCTACAAATGATCAACATAACATGACGACATGTTGCGCTTTACACCCTGACTCCCACTACAAAGGTCAAGGTCACAATTTAACTTTGTTTGACAACACTTTCAGTCTGTTTGAGATTTCGTGTCCGGTCTGTAACTTTGTCACCTATTGATAAATTTCAAAAACATTTGGCTCAGTTGATCAACATGGCATAATTATGTGTCACATGTAAGACCCAGAACCTTTCCTTAAAGGGCAAGGTCACACTTTCAATTTGTTTGATATTGCGTGTCTGGTCTGTAGCTTTGTCTTTAACTTGGCTCAATTGATCAAGATGACATGACGACGTGTCACACATATGACCCAGTGTCCAGTCTGTAACTTTGTCACCTATGGATAAATTTTAAAAACACTTGGCTCAATTCATCAGCATGACAAGACGTGTCACACGTAAGACCCACATGCGTACCTCAAAGTCAAGGTCACACTTTGAGTTTGTATGACAACACTTTGAGTCTGTTTGAGGTTTCACAGACCGTTTTGGGGGCATGCAACACTTACTAGTGACCTTGTTTTAACTATGTTATTAAAATTGAAGATTTACTTTTTATAATAAATATATACCGGTAGTTAAATTGAAAGACTGAACTTTTTCTTTTTATATATACATATTTAGATCATCTTGGAGATTTTGTTTTAAATATACACCGCAATGTAAACTTGGAAAATTGATTTTTGTCGGGACAGCTTGCGATGAGTTGCATTGTTATTCATGCATTGAGCAATATTTAAGTAACATGGCACAAATGTTCACCCGAATGAGACGAAGTGTTGCCGGCAAGACCAAGGTCCATATTCCAAAGTTCAATGTCACACTTAAAAGTTCAAGGTCAGAAATAGATACAAAATTTTGTGTCCACTTGTAAATCACTTGACAAGATGTTGAAATAATATGACATAAATGTTCACCATAATCAGATGATGTGTCGCATGCAAGACCCAGGTGCATAGCTCAAAGGTCAAGGTCACACTTAGAGGTTAAAGGTATGGTCCATATTTATACCCCCGACAAATGAAGTTTGAGGGGGTATATTGGAGTCACCCTGTGGTCGGTCTGTCGGTCTGTCTGTCCGTTGCAATTTGGACCTTGTCCAGAGCATCACTTGAAAAGTACTGGATGGAATTTGATCAAATGTCATATTACAATGGTAGAATATTATGAGAGGAAGTGCAGTGTACAAGAAACATAACTCTATTCTTGCTAATTACAGAGTTACTGCCCTTTGATATTTTTTCTTGTCCGGAGCATAACTTGAAAAGTACCGAATGGAATTTCATCAAGCTTCATACAATGGTAGAATACAATGAGAGGAAGTGCAGTGTACAAGAAACAGAACTCTATTCTTGCTAAATACAGAGTTATTGCCCTTTGATATATTTCCCTTGTCCGGAGCATTTCTTTTAAAGTACTGGATGGAATTTCATCAAACTTCATACAATGGTAGAATATAATGACAGGAAGTGCAGTGTACAGGAAACATAACTCTATTCTTGCTAATTACAGAGTTATTGCCCTTTGATATATTTCCCTTGTCCGGAGCATTACTTTTAAAGCACTGGATGGAATTTCATCAAACTTCATACAATGGTAGAATATAATGAAAGGAAGTGCAGTGTACAGGAAACATAACATTTATTGATTGCCATGAAAGCTTGTACACTGCACAATAATTAAAAAGACACTTTTTTAATTTTAACAAAACCATAAAAAAATTAACAATACAAAAAACTCAATCCATAACATTCTCTTTTATTAAGTTTTTTTTTGTCTGGAGCATAACTTTAAAACTATTGGATATAATTTAATAAAACTTCATACAATGGTAAACCATTTTCTGTTATGGCGGCGTTCGGGGGTATTCATCACCTCCAGTGATAGCTCTAGTTTGGAAACCACTAGGCAAATTTTGAACTGACATGGCAAAAATTTCACCATAATCAGACAATGTGTCTGTAGCTCAAAGGGCATTTGGAAGCTCGAAGCAAAAAATGTTTACCATAGTAAGATGATGTATCTTGCACTAGGCTCAGGTCTGTATCTAAAAGGTCAAGGTCACACTTAGAGATTAAAGGTCAGGCATACATACAAAGTTTTGTGTCAGATCCATATCTTGTACACCACTTGACAGACTTCGAAGTAACATGGCACAAATGTTCACCATAATTAGACGATATGTCACCTGCAAAAACCAGTTCTGGGCTCAACATTGTAGCCCTTGGGCATCTAGTTTTTGTATATCAATGTAGATCAACTTCGAGATTTAACTGTCTTCAAAGTATAACATTTAACTTTGAGATTAAACTTTCTTTGAAATAAATACAAATATCTTTCATCTTGGAGACTAAAACTGGATATCATTTTACAATGAAACACTCTCAATAAAAGTTACCGGTTGTTACAATAAAATATTTTTCAGTTTTTTGTATTATGATGTGCTGATACAACAAACATTGGCCATATCATTGCCATCTCTATCATTTTGTTTCAGGAATTACCCCTCCAGTGACTCCTGTCGCAGCCATAGTAGGTGGAACAGTAGGGGCAATTGTTGTGATTAGTGTTGTTGTTGTTGTAGTCATCGTTGTTTTGAAGAGAAGAAGACCAACTAAAGGTATTCGTATTTCTTTATCCCAACTTACTCGTATTAAAGTTTCCACATTTTTATGACCCCTCCACTCTCTCTTTAAATCTGTATTGCAAATCAATACTACTAATAACAGCATATCATGACCTCCCCTAAAACCATTATACAGTAGTGTATACTGATAATGGAAAACCATAAGCCCTGCTCTTACAATGTAACACAGCTTTGTATGTACACACTTATTTGTATATTTGATTTATTTCATATTGTTAATATATCAGCAGGTTCTTTAAATGCCCACGATGAAATATAGATATGATTATAAACCAATAATTATAATTACCACAGCTTTCCCGGCTGTCATTTATCGATCAGTCAGTAAGGACAATAATATGCAATTTCATCCGATCAGAACTGATAAAATGATGTTGTAACAATTTATGTTCAGTACAGGTTCCCAACAATTTGGCAGCTGGGTTTGACACCTTTGCACAGTGGGGATTGAGGATACTGGGAGGATTTCATTTTAATGACGTTTTAGCGAAATTCACAATAAAAATATGTTGTAGAATAAATCTAGGTCCTTGATAAATGAGTCATGTTGAACCATTTCATCTATCTAGATTAACTGTAAATCTGTGATTTTGAAATTGTTTAAACAGTGACTCTAGTCACAATGTCTCTAGTTTTAATAAACTTTACAGTTTTGTGAATGCTGATAACTGCCGTTTTTTTTTCTATGTTCAAATTAAATAGAAATATATATAGCAAGAAATATTGGCTTAAAGTCAATTATTTGTTTTCAATCTTAAGATAAGGTGAAAAAATTAAAACATTTTGTTAATCATATAAAATCCGATCGAAATGATAATACATGTTGGTGTGTTTCTATTTTTATAAATAATGTAAAACTATTGAATAAAGTTATTATTTCAAAGTGATGTTAAAATTCAACAAATATAATCAATCAAATTCTTATGAAAGAATTCTGAATATGTAGTTGACATAGACAGGGGTGTTTTGTCACAGAAATTTTGTTTGCATAGTTACTGACAGATCATCTTAATTGATTTGATATTTATGGTAGTACAATTTAAATATTGTAATCAATGCATACCAATTGTCATTAAAAAGTTCTCACAGCAGCACCAGTCGTTTAGTATTTTAAACAGACCACAAGTTTATTTTTCTAACAACTGCTTATAACTGTTTAGTATTTGAAATTGACACATCGTATATAACGACTTTTAACATGAACTTACATAAACCATTGTTGGCATTAATTAAAGCAATCAATACAGGAGATGACAATAACACAAGCCTTTACTTTATACTAATTACTAATAACATTACATTCGTATTCAATTGTAAACATAGGAATACTATAGGAAAACAGTAAATTCTCTTTCTATCATCTATTTTAGGAATTAGTTCAATCATTTTGAGATCTGGATTCCGGAGTAATGATTGATCATTACAGTTGAGACTGGGTCCTTTAAAGGGTATTTAATATACATGGATCAACAGGTGCCCAAAAAGGGATACAATTGCATATAAGAAAAAATAATCTTCTCAAGAACCAACCAGCCAAATTGTTCATATTTGGTATATGGGAAAACAAATAATTCTTATTTATTTTTTCATATATGGGTTCTCCATAGTCTTAGTCCTTTTAAAATTTGAAAGAAGTGACAGGTGAAATCAGACGAGCGACTTTGGCCGAAGTGGGCTTCTTGTTCAGGCTAACTGCCTGATAATTATCAACATTAAATGCGATGTGCATTTTTGATCGGATTAATTGTTGCAGAGTTAATTAATGACTACAAGTTTGTAGCAATTCAAATGAAGCTTAAAATTGAAACTTAACGATGAACGTCAACATGAAGTGGGTCATCCATGGCCGAGTGGTCTAAGGCGCCGTCTCAAGAGCACTTACCTCTCACTGCTCAGGTCATAGGTTCGAGTCCCACTTGCTCCAAAAACTTTATGTGAGAAAGTTTGCCAGTTACTTGCAGAAGGACGGTGGTTCTACTCAGTCTGACTCAGTCTTAAGTCTATCTCCACCAGTAAAACTTGATATTCCATATATATAACCTCAAATGTTAAACCCCCATTCAACATGAAGTGGACATGCAAATACTATGATATCTTTGTGAGCAGATAATTTTTCAAGCAGTTATGCCTCTTTTTCGTGTTTATTGATATATGTTAATGTAGCTATTTAACACAATGTAGCTATTTAACACATCTTCACCTTGTCACTCAAACTCGCCTATATTTTTTTAATTGAAACCTGATAATCATCAACATGATAATCATCAACATGCATATCTTCCGGCATTCAAATTAAATTATTTTTCCAGGAGTATGCGTCTTTTTAAAGTAGAGCATTTTATTTCATCTTAAATTTTTCAATCAAATGGGGATTTTATTTAACATCAATTTGACATGTAAGTGTTGCATTCATTTTGATCGCATCATTAATTTTATAAAGTAAACATGCCCCTTTCACTCAACAGGGTTTCTTGTATGTATATATTTTATATTTATTACTAGAGTTGTAACGATTCACTGATGCATCGATGGATCGAGATTCACCTTTCCGCCGATATATGTATCAGGTGTTAAGTGAAACTTCCAATAGATCGCGATGCAATGCATTCTTCAGACCTACAATGCATCGGTACAATTATCAGATATTGTGCATCACAATTCCATTCTTGATGAAACATAAAAACTAACTAATAAAAACAAACAAACAAACAAACAAAAAAGAACATTTTTTTTTTTAAATTTCATTATTGTCGCAGTTATGCAATGATACAAATAAGTTTTGTTGTTCTCTGTTAATAAAGATACTTTTAAGTTGCATACGAGCATAGTTATTAAATACACCGTATTAAACAATCATGATGATTGCATAAGATACAGTTTAAAAATTAGTATCGTGATGTGCATTGCATCGGGACTTAAATATTGCATTACGCATCGCCTTTTATTTTCACAGGCACTATGTATCGTGATATGTATCGTCCTGAAAATGATGTATTGCGTTAAGCATCACAAATGAAAAAAATGCCAATGTACAGCCCTATTTATTACTAATCTACATTTACTTGCAATCTGTTAAATCCTGATTTAATTAATAACTATTTATCAAATATGAACATAATTATTTTTTTCAGATGGAAGTAGAAAAGGTTTGGAACTAAATGACACGTATGTATTTGATTATTACCTTTAGAATATTTCGTTTTATTTGTTTAAAATATTTCAATATACAAAACAGCTATACACTTTAGCATATTTATGCAATTGCATTTTGAGCCTGTACTGATATCGGCATCTGCTAAAAAGCTAAGGGCTAAATTTTGCTGAAGACTTACATGATTTCTTTTGATATGAAAAGAAATTAAGCATGCTACTTATTATTTACTACTACCAATTAAATTATTAAATCATGACTACTGGCTTCAATCTCATAAACTGTTAACTCATTTCTATTTGTTTTCTTTCAAAAAAAGAGAGGATTAAACAGGTTATCAATCTATGTAGTTTTACAAAGGCCAGAAGCGCTTATGTGATGGCATGTTGTCCGTTTTCTGTTAGCAGCACTTTCTCTAAAACCACTAGGCCAATTAAACTGAAACTTTACAATCATGGATGTTTCTATTGCATAGGAGACTATACAGAAGATTTTTTTTTTTTCGATCTGAAATTCAAGATGGCCACCGTTACTAAAAATAGTCAAAAACTTAAAAAATCATCTTCTAGTTTTGTTACATTTGTTCAAAATTTTTAAAGGTGTCCCTAGGATTAAAAATGACCCCGCCCTGACGGGTTCAATAAGGGGACACAATGTCATTATAATAAATATTAATTTATTTTTAAAAAATCGGAAATGATTTTGCCTATATCTTCACAGAGGCATTGTTTGGTGAAGGAGGTTCAGATTTGTAAAAATGACTGGGTTCCACTGTCTTAAGGGGTCAGGAGGGGCCCCAAAAGTGTAAAAATTGGGAATTGCAAAAATCGTTTTCTTAAGAACCTGTATATCCGATTTGTTCATATTTGTCATAAATTATCTCTATGTGTAGGGGTTTGATTGAAGATAATAATTTAGGAGCTAAAATTTATAGGGGCCCTGTTAGGGGACTTAGAATTTTACATAGGGATACTATGGGAAAACAGAAAATTCTCTTTTTTGTCCGTTAGCAGCAATTTCTCTGAAACCACTAGGCCAATTAAACTGAAAGTTCACACGGATGTTTCTATTGCATAGGAGACTATACAGAAGATTTTTTCTTTCGATCTGAAATTCAAGATGGCCACCATTACTAAAAATAGTCAAAAACTTAAAAAACCTTCTTCTCATGAACGACCCAACAGATTTTCAAAATCATAATGTAGTAATGATAACCAACTATAGTTTTGTTAGATTTGTTCAAATGGTGTCCCTAGGGTTAAAAATGACCCTACCTGGAGGGTTCAATTAGGGGACACATGTCATTATAATAAATATTAATTTATTTTTTTTAAAATGGAAATGATTTTGCCTATATCTTCAAATGGTGTCCCTGGGGTTAAAAAATGACCCCGCCTCTAGGGTTCAATTAGGGGACACATGTTATTATAATAAACTTAATTTTATTTTTTTTAAAAGGAACTGATTTTGCCTATATTTTCACAGAAGCATTGTTTGGTGAAAGAGGTTCAGATTTGTAAAAATGACTGGGTTTCACTGTCTAAAGGGGTCAGGAGCGGCCCCAAAAGGGTAAACATTTGGTAGATTTGTTCATATTTGGCATAAATTATCCCTATGTGTAGGGGTTTGATTGCAGATAAGAATTCAGCGGCTAAAATTTATAGGGGCCCTGTAAGGGGACTTAGAATTTAACATAGGGATATTGCGGGAAAACAAAAGGGGACTTAGAATTTAACATAGGGATACTACAGGAAAACAAAAAAAAATTTCATCTATTTAGGCAAAATTATTATTCAATTTGATTTTCGAAGTATCATCTAGTCATAGGAAATAAGATTTGGCTCAATAAGGAGAATTGACTTTCCAGGGTGGGTCAAAAAAGTGTTAAAATAGAATGTTTTCAAAAATCTTCCTCTCAACAACAGGTCAGTCAAATATGTTCATATTTGATATGGATTATCCCAATGAGTATGGGTTTAAAGTTTGTACAAATCAAGGGAGAGGCCCTGTTATAGGTCTTTGAGTTTTACATAGGAATACTATGGGAAAATTGAAAATTCTCATTATTTTGTCCATTTGGGTAAATATGTTGTTCAATTTGAGATCTAAAGCATTGTTTAGTAACAATAAATTTGATTTTGTTCAATAAAGAGGATTGAATTTCCATAAGGGGCAAAGGGGCGGATGGGGCAATAAGGTTAAAATTTGGAATTTTCACAAATTTTCTCTCAATAACCTTTCAGTCAAACTAGTTCATATTTGATATAAATTATCCTTACATCAGCAAGGATTGAAGATTCTGCATATCAAGGGGCTGGGATATATTGGGGCCCTGTAATGTGACTTTTACATAGGAATATTATAGGTAAAACTGATTTTTTTCATTTTGCATCCATGTGTACAAAAAAACTTCTTTTTAAAATTTCAATCATTTCTGCTCATAACAAATCGCTAAGAGTGGGTGATTGAAGTTCTAACAAATTAAGGGGCTGGGTTGTATAAGGGTTCTGCACAGGGGACTATATTTATTTTACAGATGAATGTTATGGGAATTTAAAATATTTCTTTTTCATAGCAATTAAGTTTTTGTTTATGTATGGGTGTGGTAGGGGTATTTATCTATAAGTTACTAAGACAACCCCCCCAAAGAGCTGAATATTGTGGAATTTCAAAAAGTGCTATGACCACTATGAGTCAGTAGAGCGTTCTCAGGCCTTCTTGGGCATTTGTTTTCGGATATACTATGACCCTGTTTTTGAAAGCAATGGAAAAAAAGAATTTATATACAGGTACAAAGGGAAAATGAAAAATTCCTATTTTTATCATCCATTTGCTCAATTCTAATTGATAGCTTCATATCTGAAGCATTGTCAAGGCTTAGAAAATTAGATTTGGTTCAATAAGGAAGATGAAATTTCCAAAAGTGCCGAAAGGACACCAAAAGGGTTGAAATTGTGATATTTCAAAAATCTTCAATTCAATATTTCTATCAAACTTGTTCATACATATGATATAAATTATCGTTACATCAGCAAAAGATTGAAGATTCTGCAAATGAAGGGGCTTGGTATATAGGGACCATATTTTTTTGTAAGGTGACTTTTACGGGGAAAACTGAAATTTTCCATTTTCGCATTCATGTGTACAAAAAATCTAAAGCATTGTCTGCTCATAGCAAATCTCTATGAATGGGTGATTGAAGTTATGACATATCAAGAGGCTAGGATGTATATAAGGGTCCTGTACAGGGACTGGTTTTCAGCTCACCTGAGCCGAAGGCTCACAGGTGAGCTTTTGTGATCGCCTGGTGTCCGTCATCTGTCGTCCGTCATCTGTCGTCCGTCGTTAACTTTTAGCTTCTAACCACTTCTTCCCTGAAACCACTGGGCCGATTTTAATAAAAAATTCACAGAAATGTTCCTTAAGTGACCCTCTACCAAGTTTGTTCAAGCCATCTTGATTTGTCAAAAAACATGGCTGCCAGGGGGCGGGGCAAGTTTAATAAGTAAAAACTTAAAAAAGCTTCTTGTCAGAAACTACTGGCTTGATTTTAAAATAATTTCACAGAAATGTTCCTTGGGTGACCCCCTTCCAAGATTGTTCAACCCATATTGATTCATCACAAAACATGGCGGCCAGTGGATGGGGTTAGTTAACTATATAAGCTATAGTAAAAACTTAAAAAATCTTCTTGTCAGAAACAACTGGCTCGATTTTAAAATACTTTCACAGAAATGATCCTTGAGTGACCCTCTTCCAAGTTTGTTCAAGCCATTTTGATTCGTCAAAAAACATGGCCGCCAGGGGGTGGGGTTAGTTTACTATATAAGCTAAAGTAAAAACTTAAAAAAACTTCTTGTCAGAAACTAGTAGCTCGATTTTAAAATAATTTCACAGAAATGTTCCTTGGGTGACCCTCTAGCAAGTTTGTTCAAGCCATCTTGATTCGTCAAAAAACATGGCGGCCAGGGGGTGGGGTTAGTTTACTATATAAGCTATAGTAAAAACTTAAAAAATCTTCTTGTCAGAATCAACTGTCTCGATTTTAAAATAATTTCACAGAAATGTTCCTTGGGTGACCCTCTACCAAGTTTGTTCAAGCCATCTTGATTCGTCATAAAACATGGCGGCCAGGGGATGGGGTTAGTTCACTATATAAGCTATAGTAAAAACTTAAAAAATCTTCTTGTCAAAAACTACTGGCTCGATTTTAAAATAATATCACAAAATTGATCCTTGGGTAACCCTCTACCAAGTTTGTTCAAGCCATCTTGATACGTCAAAAAACATGGCGGCCAGGGGGTGGGGCAAGTTTAATTAGTAAAAAAGTCTTCTTGTCAGAAACTATTGGCTCGATTTTAAAATAATTTCACAGAAATGTTCCTTGGAGGATCCTTCGCCAAGTTTTTCAAACCGTAGTGATTCATCAAAAAACATGGTGTCCAGGGAGTTGGGTTAGTTTACTATATAAGCTATAGTAAAAACTGAAAAAATCTTCTTGTCAGAAACCACCAGGTCAATTTTAAAACAATTTCGCAGAAATGTTCCTAGGGCGACCCGTTACCAAGTTTGTTCAAGCCGTTGTGAATTGTTAAAAAACATGACCGCCACAGTGAGGTCCTAGTTTACTATATAGGCAGCTATAGTAAAACCTTCAAAAGCCTTCTTGTCAGAATCTACTGACCTGATTTTGATGTTATTTCACTGACATTTACCATGGGTGAACCTCTACCAAGTTTGAACTCTTCTACGCATCTGTTACATCTTCAAAACAAATCAAAATTCTAACTACTTGCCCATCTCGTTTTTCTGGAATTTTGAGTGTACATGATTGTATTATATAATCTATGTAAGTTGGGTGACTTAAGGTCAGTCAGGTGAGCAGTGTATTGATGAACATATTTAATGGTTAATTAGGTCATCTGACCGTTATGTTTGTTGTGTTTCTTGTATTTTTTAGATTGATTAAATATAGGTCACGCAACACCGTTTATAAAGCTATTTATTGATTATTTACATTGTTGATTGAAAGCTATATGATAATCGAACATAACTCAAGTTAATATACACGTACATCTATAAGTAGGTCATGTTTGTTTTGGTCTAGACAAAAAGTTATGGATATGTGTTGTATATTCACGGATAATCGGGAACATTTTGTGCTGAATGTGTTTTGTTATCCATAAATTATAACTATTGAACTGGAGATATTAAAATTTACTGGAGTTGTTCATCACTACTCAATTCTTTCGATTTTTGAGAAATATCAGAATATGAAGGTTTGTTTGTGAAGCTTTCATATAGGTTGTTCATGTTGATAACTTTTATGTGGAGATGTGGAAAGGAATCCTGAACCACCACGTTACCAGTTTACAAAATGTCCTGGAATGGATATTTTCACCAGGGTCATCAAATATTCAGTCAGTTTTCACAGGGAAGATGGTGTGTACCATGGTGTTTGCATTTTTTCAAATGCATTATTAAAACCGTTTGATAGCTACTGTTGGAAAAGTATTGATATGGACTCTGTATTGTATGCAGGAGATTATTTATACAGATACACAAAAGAAATATTAAACACACCACACTTTTATAAATCCCAATGAATTGCCTTTAAACATATCAGAAATCAAATTTTCCGAACGTACATTTTCGAATTAACACCAGCAGCGAGCCTTCCCTCAGGTCATTTAGGCCTTTAATATTTTTTGTGAAATTAAATCCTTTTTTTTATTAAGTCAATACGAGCCATCCATTCACTTTGTTGTTTTCACAAAATCATAACTGTTGATAATGAAAATGAATAGTGTTGGTGAATTATTTTGCTAATTTATTTTTATCAGATAACCAATAATTATAGTTTAATTTTACCACAACTGAGTTTTAATTGTCTTCCATTGATATAGTCAAGTGTGCTGTCCCTCCCACAGCTCTTGTTTTTATTTATTTTTGCATCCATGTGCACACTTTTTAGCTCTCCTGAGCACAACTCGAGGAAAGCTATTCTGATCGCCCTGTGTCTGTGAACTTTTTGTTGTTTGCTCTCTATCAACTTCACCAAACTTACATAGAAGTTATATAAACATAATATGTTTGGACAAGTTCTTGAACTGGCCAAATCGTATAATTGATGTCAGAGTTATGGTCCTTGAAACATAAAAAACAAACTATTTGACATTGTGTGCACTCTAGCACCTGCAGTTTTCATTTGATATTCACCACACTTATACATAGTTATACATATCTATAATATCTCAACTGACCAAATTTAAATGTCAAGTTTATAATGGCCTTGCATTATCAAAAAGTGCCTTCTTTTGGCATTGTCTCCTATGTCACAGGTGAGCACTTAATAGCCAATCTGGCACTCTTGTTAATTTGATATTTTCTTACACAGTAGTTATATAACCAAAATGTTGTTGACAATTTCATGAACTCGACAAATTGGATAATTAAAGTCAGAGTTATTGCCCTTGGAACATAAAACATTGCACTATTTGACCTTGTGTGCACTATAGTACCTGCATTTTTCATTTAATTTTCTCCAAACATACACAGTAGCTTTATAGCCATACTATCTCAGACAAGCTTTTAAGCTTGCCGAATCGGATAATTATTGTCAGATTTATGACCCTTGAAACATTTGACCTGGTGTGCACTCTAGCACCTGCATTTTTAATTTGATCCTCACCAAACTTACACAGTAGTTATATAACTCTAATATTTCGGACAAGCTAGGTCTTGAACCTTATAATTGATGTCAGAGTTATGTATGGTCCTTGAAACATAAAAAATGCACTATTTGACCTTGTGTGCACTGTAGTACCTGTATTTTTCATTTGATCCACCAAACTTAGTTCTTAAACAGGTCAAATTGGATAATTAAATTTGGTGTTATGGTCCTTGAAACAAAAAATACACTATTTGACCTAGTGTTCACACTAGCACCCTCATTTTTAATTTGATCCTCACCAAACTTACACAGTAGTTATATAATCATAATATCTTGGACAGGTTTATAAACTTGTCAAATTGGACAATCAATACCAGAGTAATGGCCCCTGATTTGTCAAAAATTGCACTATTTGACGTTGTGTGCACTCTAGCACCTTCATTTTTAATTTGATCTTCACCAGACTAACACAATGATTATAAAACTATAATTTTTGAACAAGCTGTTGAACTGGCTAAATTAAATAATAAATGTTGGAGTTGTGACCCTTAAATATTGCGTTATTTGTCATTTTGTGCACTCAGTTTTTACAGTTTTTATTTGATTTTCACCAAACTTACACAGTAGTTTTATAACCATAACATCTAAGACAAGTTGTTGCACTGGCAAAATCGGATAATTAATGTAGCAGTTATAATCCTTGAACCTTCAAATTGTATATACACGTACTTTATTTTGCGTTTGCTCTAGCACTCTCAGTTTTCATTTGATCTCAATGCAACTCACATAGTAGTTATATAAACAAAAAATTTCAGACTGGCCGAATCAGATACATATTGTTGGAGTTATGGCCCTTGAATTGTCAAAAAATTGTGTTACACAGTAGTTATGTCTTAGGTATGGCCTTACATTATGAAAAATTGCCTTCTTAGGCATTGTCTCCTCTTCCACAGGTGAGCGCATTAGGGCCAATATGACCCTCTTGTTTAATTTATTTAAAATCTAAGCCATTGTCTGCTTATAGAAAATCCCTATGAGTGGGTGTTTGAAGTTATGACAAAACAAGGGGTTGGGATGTATAAGGGCCCTGTACAGGTACTTTATCTTTTTACTGATGAATGGTATGGGAATTTAAAGTATTTACTTTTCATAGCAATTAACATTTTGTTTAGTAAGATTGTGGTTGGGGTATTTATCAATAAGGGGTTAAGACTACCCCACCCCACCCTCGAAAGAGTGTTGATATTGTGAAATCTCAAAAAAGTACTATGGCCACCATTAGCCAGCAAAGCATTGCAGGTCCTCTTGTCGGATGAAAGTAAGTTTTCATTGTAAGAAAAAACAATAACTTTTAAAGTATGAGTATCTGTTTTCGTATTCAATGTTTGCACAAGATTGCTATTTAAAGGATCGTAGTTAAGGCTAGTATGTAGGGTTTTCTATAAATTAGATCTTGGGTACAATGGTGAAAATAGTCCACAGCAGAATGATTACATTTAACCTATTTTCTACTGGCTTTCTGCTTGAAAAATTGAACATGTAGCCAATACCAGAGACATATAATTAAGTCACTGCCAAATACTATGAATTAGACTTGATGTTCGATTCATCAATGTTAAAAACTTTTTTACAAAGCTTCAATTAATTTAAAAGTGCATAATAAAAACTTGGATTATCCAGAGACATCTGGTACTTTGATCTGAAAAGGCTAAATGAAAGGCTTGCCTCTTTTGTTGAAAATGTGAAAAATTTAAGTTTACTTGTCTGTGGACATTAATTGCATTGGAAAATGACAAAATTTGTTTAAGGAAGGAGATCTTGTACATTATTTTCCCAGACATAACACAAGTTTTCACATGCGAACTACATCCAAAAGTTATGCTCGATTTGCAATATCCCTTGTTCCCCCAAAATGCCCTACCACCCTGAGTGACTAACACTAGTAAACCAGGGACATGCAATATATCTCACTTCATAAATTAACATTCCGATCGCACTACCTGTCTGTGGATAATGTAACTTATCAGAGTGAAACATTTTTAAAATGAGGTTACCATCGCAGTTTGCAGAACTTTTTTTCTGAACAAAATAAAGGTGAATTCTTTACCTATATTTCTTATATCACAATCACAAATATTTAAAAACAAACTTTAAACATGACATTTTAATAGTTTCCATATAATACTTATACACTTGCACACATTGACATACCAAGTGAATTATCTGACTTTATAGTCATTTCCAAGAGCATAATTTACCAGTTTAATTGTAAGTACATGTAATAAGTTGCATGCAAGTCCCTATCTCAGTAACCATTGTATGTATTGCGTTGAAACTTTACACAAGCCTTCCCAGTCATCAACCCTAGTACAATAACTAAGTTAGATAACTTTTGCATGAATATAATTGCAAATTATTGCCCTTGTTTGACTTAGAAATTCTGGTTTAAGTTTTGAGTGCAAGTACCATCAAGTCTATATCTCACCAACCACTCAATGTATTTGACTTGAAACTTTACACAAGTCTTTCCAGTCATCAACCCTACTACAATAACTAAGTAAGATAACTCTTGCATGAATATAATACAAATTATTACCCTTGTTTGACTTAGAAAATCTGGTTAAAGTTTTGCATGCAAGTACTGTCGAGTCCATATTACATCAACTGCTCATTGTATTTGATTGAAACTTTACATATGACTTTGTAGTCATAAAATCAAATGAATTAATCAAGTCAGATAACTCTTGCCTGATTTTTTTTGCAAATTAGGGCCTTTGTTTTACTTAGAAATTTTATAACTCCGCAGTTGCTGTATGTATTTGATTGAAACTTCATATAAGATATTGCAGTTATAAGACCAACTCAATTTTGTAAGTTAGATAACTCTTATTTGCTTGGATTTGTCATCAGTCTCAATCAGATTTGTACTTCTGTGACAAATATTCAAATAGTCAAGTGTGCTGTCCCTCTGACAGCTCTTGTTTTTGGTAAAATGCAGGGAAAAAATGAAATTGTGGTCTCAATACCACGATTTTAGATTGACGTTCAATTCAGTATTATTATACCCATGACAAACGAAGTCACCCTGTGGTCGGTCTGTCGGTCGGTCGGTCTGTCCGTTGCAATTTTCCTTGTCCGAAGCATCACTTGAAAAGTACTGGATGGAATTTCATCAAACGTCATACAATGGTAGAATATAATGAGAGGAAGTGCAGTGTACAAGAAACATAACTCTATACTTGCTAATTACAGAGTTATTGCCCTTTGATACTTTTTCTTGTCCGGAGCATAACTTGAAAAGTACTGGATGGAATTTCATCAAGCTTCATACAATGGTAAAATATAATGAGAGGAAGTGCAGTGTACAAGAAACATAACTCTATTCTTGCTAATTACAGAGTTATTGCCCTTTGATATATTTGCCTTGTCCGGAGCATTACTTTTAAAGTACTGGATGGAATTTCATCAAACTTCATACAATGGTAGAATATAATGAGAGGAAGTGCAGTGTACAAGAAACATAACTCTATTCTTGCTAATTACAGAGTTATTTGCCCTTTGATATATTTGCCTTGTCCGGAGCATTACTTTTAAAGTACTGGATGGAATTTCATCAAACTTCATACAATGGTAGAATATAATGACAGGAAGTGCAGTGTACAAGAAACATAACTCTATTTTTGCTAAATACAGAGTTATTGCCCATTGATAAAAAATTTGTTTCTTGTCAAACTGTTTCTTGTCAGACTTTTGTCCGAACAACGACTTGCAAAATACTGGATGGATTAAGAAGGACTGGGAATGCCACGATGATTTCAAAAATGTAATTGAACATATGCTATTTGTTAACAAACAATGTATAAATGTTCAAAACTTTCAATTGCTCCAAAATCATAGCAGTGTCATTTGTAATGAACTGTATACAAAGACTTTGCCAAATGTTTATAAACTGTCTTCTTCATAAAAAGCCATCAGTGATAACAGTTTAATAAAGTTCATGAAAGAACCAAGTTGATGAATACATGGAGTTCGAGCAAAGCAGGTTCGATATTGTATTCCTAGTGCTCTTGTTTGTTTCTTATCCATAAAATTGTTGTCCCTCAACATAACTCGAAAAAGTATAACATTTATTGATTGCCATGAAAGCTTGTACACTGCACAATAATTAAAAAGACCGTTTTTAATTTTAACAAAACAATAAAAAAATTAACAATACAAAAAACTCAATCCATAACATTCTCTTTTATTAAGTATTTTTTTTGTCTGGAGCATAACTTTAAAACTATTGGATATAATTTAATGAAACTTCATACAATGGTAAACCATTTTCTGTCATGGCAGCGTTCAGGGGTATTCATCACCTTCAGTGATAGCTCTAGTTAATATTAATAAAAAATTTGCTGGAATACTTTAAAAAGGTAGTATACTTGCTTTGTTTATTTAAAATAATTTGAACTCGCACAAAGGCCAATGTTTGTTGTTTCCTCTTTTGTCGTTCGTGAAAATCAACCATTTCTTATTGACGTTTATGCTATTATACAGATATGTTTTTTTCTTTTTTTTTATACATGTGCTATAAAATCAGAACTTCTAGGATGCTTTCCACTTCTAAAGTATTATCTATAATGACGATAAACATACAAAATATTAGGTTTTTTAACACTACTTGTTCGATTTTTTTGTGGAGGTAAATATTGAAGTCAGAAACAGATTAGAAGGGTGCCTCCCATGTTATACTATGTTGTTTGTTATTTTCTTTCTATCTATCGATCAACTACTGGTCCACAGGTTGTTTAGGTTATTATAAAATAGATCGCATCTGTCTTTCAACAATTTGTCCCTTCTGAGGACATTGAGAGGAAGTGCAGTGTACAAGAACCATAGCTCTACCTTGCTTAGTTTTTTAATTATCTCCCTTTATTAAATTTACACTTTTGTTAGGAGCATAGCTCAAAAACTATTCAAGGGATTGTGTTGAATCTTTACACAATGACTGAGGACATTGAGATGAAGTGCATTGTACAAGAACCATAACTTTACCTTGCTTACTTTTTGAATTATTTCCCTTTAAATTTATTTGTCTTGGGCATAACTCTTAAAGTGCTGAATTAAATTTATTCGAACTGCATACAAAGAAAGAGGACATTAAGGGGAAGTGCATTGTCTAAGAACCTTAACTCTACCTTGCCTATTTTTTCAATTATCCCCATTTATCACTTTTAGTATATTTATCATAAAGATTACTCAAGAACTATTGAAGGTATTTGGTTCATATTTCACTCAATGATAGAGGATATTGAGAGGACATTGAGAGGAAGTCCAAAAATTAAAGCTCTACTTTGCCCATTTTTGAATTATCTCCTTATTATACCCCCGACAAACGAAGTTTTGAGGGGGTATACTGGAGTCACCCTGAGGCCGGTCTGTCGACCTGTCGGTCGGTCTGTCCGCAATTTTCCTTGTCCGGAGCATAACTTGAAAAGTACTGGATGGAATTTCATCAAACGTCATACAATGGTAGAATATAATGAGAGGAAGTGCAGTGTACAAGAAACATAACTCTATTCTTGCTAATTACAAAGTTATTGCCCTTTGATATTTTTTCTTGTCCGGAGCATAACTTGAAAAGTACCGGATGGAATTTCTTCAAGCTTCATACAATGGTAAAATATAATGAGAGGAAGTGCATTGTACAGGAAACATAACTCTATTCTTGCTAATTACAGAGTTATTGCCCTTTGATATATTTCCCTTTGATATTTTTTCTTGTCCGGAGCATAACTTGAAAAGTACCTGATGGAATTTCATCAAGCTTCATACAATGGTACAATATAATGAGAGGAAGTGCAGTGTACAGAAAACATAACTCTATTCTTGCTAATTACAGAGTAATTGCCCTTTGATATATTTCCCTTTTCCGGAGCATAACTTTTAAAGTACTGGATGGAATTTCATCAAACTTCATACAGTGGTAGAATATAATGACAGGAATTGCAGTGTACAAGAAACATAACTCTATTCTTGCTAATTACAGAGTTATTGCCCTTTGATATATTTCCCTTGTCCGGAGCATTACTTTTAAAGTACTGGATGGAATTTCATCAAACTTCATACAATGGTAGAATATAATGAGAGGAAGTGCAGTGTACTAGAAACATAACTCTATTATTGCTAATTACAGAGTTATTGCCCTTTAATATTTTTTCTTTTCCGGAGCATAACTTGAAAAGTACTTGATGGAATTTCATCAAGCTTCACGCAATGGTAGAATATAATGAAAGGAAGTGCAGTGTACAAGAAACAGAACTCTATTCTTGCTAATTACAGAGTTATTGCCCTTTGATATATTTCCCTTGTCCAGAGCATTACTTTTAAAGTACTGGATGGAATTTCATCAAACTTCATACAATGGTACAATATAATGACAGGAAGTGCAGTGTACAGGAAACATAACTCTATTCTTGCTAATTACAGAGCTATTGCCCTTTGATATATTTCCCTTGTCCAGAGCATTACTTTTAAAGTACTGGATGGAATTTCATCAAACTTCATACAATGGTAGAATATAATGACAGGAAGTGCATTGTACAAGAAACATAACTCTATTCTTGCTAATTACAGAGTAATTGCCCTTTGATATATTTCCCTTGTCTGGTGCAGTACTTTTAAAGTACTTTTAAAGCCATCAGTGATAACAGTTTAATAAAGTTCATGAAAGAACCAAGTTGATGAATACATGGAGTTTGAGCAAAGCAGGTTCGATATTGTATTCCTAGTGCTCTTGTTTGTTTCTTATCCATAAAATTGTTGTCCCTCAACATAACTCGAAAAAGTATAACATTTATTGATTGCCATGAAAGCTTGTACACTGCACAATAATTAAAAAGACCGTTTTTAATTTTAACAAAACAATAAAAAAATTAACAATACAAACAACTCAATCCATAATATTCTCTTTTATTAAGAATTTCTTTTGTCTGGAGCATTACTTTAAAACTATTGGATATAATTTAATAAAAATTCATACAATGGTTAACCATTTTCTGTCATGGCGGCATTCGGGGGTATTCATCACTACAGTGATAGGTCTAGTTATATTTTATTATGCTTGTCCGGAACATAATTCAAAAAGTGTTCAAGGGATTTAGTTGATATTTCACACAATTATAGAAGACATTGAGAGTGCACTGGGATGAGCTGGAATCAAACCCGCAACGCTGATATCATTTGGATCAATATTTAACAAGAAAATCGTGTTTCATTGTGTGTTTTTTAATCACTAAACATCTACCGGTATAATAACACTCCTTCATGACATTGAATAGATGCTTCTCTAACTAATATGCATATGATTCACTATTACATAATTGCTTCAGCAGAGGGATTGGCCATGTCCAACATGACTCTTGTTTTATATGATTTTATGCTAGTAGCTACATTATATGGAAGACTTTTGTTGCAACTAGCATAACAACTAAGATAATTTTTCTTTTATCTGTCTTTAGATCTGTATGAGCTCATTGATAAATCCGTATATTATAGTCTGACAAGAAATTAAAGAAACGAGCGAGCCTTTCCTAAAGCTGTTCAGGCCATTGATTTTAATTTGCAGGGATCTTTAATGAATCTTGTATTTTCTAGTGTTTATTATATGAAATATGCACAACATATTGATTGTTATCGGTTTAGCCAATGTTCTCTAGACTTCTTTGCTGAAATATCACTGTATTTTAAAATAGGAATGAAATGAATCACCAAAACTACAATGTTCTCTGCTCTTGTAAAAAAAGACAAAAATCTACTATTGAAGCAGAATATTATATAAAAATGAATTTATTTTTATTTCAGTAATATTAACAATGGTGCTGGTGATGACTCTGATTTTGAAGGTAATTTTTTGTCTCTGAAAACATATTGAATATGGATGAATAAACAAAAATGATGCTAATCTTAAAACATGAAAAATGATTTAAGTACAAGACCGTACTCGTGAAATTGGAAGAGGACTATGCCATTGCTCAATATCTGTTCTTACAGTCATTGCCTATCAGAAAATCACATAATATTTTTGCAAGCAGTGAAGAATATTAATTAGATAATTTACAGAAATAAGGGAGGCCTGTCGTAACCAAAACCCATTTCCATGCAGGTGATCAAATGATCATGCTTAAACATTAAAGGTTGGATCTCATGATTTTGGTGGCTGTGCCCTTTGAATGCTATATCTCCTGTTGGTCATCATTTTTATGCTCCCTTAAGGGTGAGCATTTTATTTACACAGTAGTTATATAGTGACCTGTACATAGAATCTTATTAAATATTGGTAAGATGGATTTTTTTAGAGGTACTTTGTACAAGTATCAGTTTTATCAAGTATTTTGCTCCCAATTTTGCCGAACTTCAATGCGATTTACGCCATTTTCATTGCTGTTTTAGTATATTTGTAACACACATAAGCAGTATACCACATTTTGTTATCCCTTGCCACCGCTCGTCTGTGCATGCGTCCGTGCATGCATGCGTCCCCTGCACCGTATCTCCTTCAGTTGTGATTGGAATTTTAAATAACCTGGCACAAATGTTCACTAGGACAAGACGATGTGTCAAAGGTCAAGGTCATAGCTCAAGGTCAAGTGTTTGAAAATCCAATGTATACACTGTGTTTCCTCTTATCCTGACCGTATCATCTTTAGTTGTGACTGGAATTTTAAATAACTTGGCACAAATGTTCTCTAGGACAAGTCGATGTGTCACGGGACTGACTTAGGTCAGTTCGTCAAAGGTCAAGGTCACAGCTATGTCCGTCCGTCTGCTGCTATCCGGACCTTATCTTTTTTAGTTGGGATTGGAATTTTAAATAACTTGGCTGCAACGTTCACTAGGACAAGACGATGTGTCAAGCGACTGACTTGGGTCTGTTCGTTGCAGGTCAAGGTCACAGCTCCGTCTGTCCACTGCTGTCCGGACCGTATCTTCTTTAGTTGTGATTGGATTTTTAAATAAATTGGCACAAATGCTTACCAGCCCAAAATGATGTGTGATGGGAATTTGGGTCTGTTCGTCAAAGATAGTTTTTGTTTTGTTTTGGGATTATAACTTACATATTTATGGTTCGATTTAGAACATCACACCAGTGCTCACTGGGAAAAGACAATGTGTCATATTACAGTTTTTCAGTTTGCAGCATTTACATGTGATTTCTGTGCGCGGCGACTTTTTCATTTTGTATAATTTAAATCCACTTCTCTGGAAATGCCTCTAAGGGTCAATGAGGTGGCTGGGAATATGACCATGTTAGTGGCAACCTCTTGTTTGTTTTATATTCTGTACTCTTGCAAAAGGTCAAAGGATTTATGCTATGGTAATTTATCTGTCCTCCATCCTTTCGTTTGTTGTCCATCTATTAATTTTTCATCTCGTAAGAATGTTTATATCCATGAAAACCAGGTAGAGTTATTGTTGATGGACACATGCTGAATTTTGTTTCATAAATGATGTAGCACCTTCAGTTTTCATTTGATTTTGACAAAACTTGCTCAGAATGTTCAAGTGTATGAAGGATAGGATGTGATTTTTAACTGTTTGCCGTATATCGGATCAGATTTGAGTTGTGACCCTTGATTACTTTTAATTTTTCATTTTTGGATAATGACTAAATGTGGTCAGAATGTTATTGACCATGAGGCTTGGACAAGTTCTCAAACCGGCCATATTGGACCTTAATGGCTTTTGAATTATTGAAAATGCAGATTTTTGTCTTAAAATTATTGTTAACCAAACTTGATCGGAATGTTAAAATCTCACATTAACTGTTCATAATTTTATAACCGATCGTTCAGTTTTGAAAAAAGAACCAGAGTTACATTCTGTGGATTCTTGAAGAAAATAGAAAGAGGGTTTCTGCTCAATCATTTTAGATATTTTGATACAGTATGGTTAATAAATTCTTATTAAAAAGACAATGAAGAGGAAACTTAGGATTGATTTTCAGATAAATAAGGTCAAGATCATTTTTTCTGAAAATTTGCATTAAGATATTTTGATGACATTGTGCTGATAGGTTCCTGTCCTGGCATTGAAGCTTTAATCAATTTTGTGGTGAATGGGGTATAATAGGTCATTGTCACTGTTACTAAAATTAAGTTCTCAACATGGAGCAGAAGCTTAGGATTGATTTGAGTACAAAGTAAAAGTAAAGTGTTTGTTTATTATAGTGTCGCCCTATTGAAAGGACCAAGCACAATGGGCTCATGAAGCACCTTTATGTTGTGCACAGTTACTTCCCAAAAGCTGTCCTTGCCAGGCGTCAGGATGTTAGACATTCGGTATCTCTCAATTAAACTAGCTGCTAGTTAGGCAACCGGCAACATCAGAAAACAAAAAGAGTTTTCACCAGTATTCGAACCTTTAATCTCCCGCTTCCAAGGTGGATGCCTTAACCACTAGGCCATGAAAGCCGGCGTCATGGTCAAGGTCATTTTTCTAAAAATCAAAAATGTTTTTGCTATAAAACTTTTCATTCCTTTGAGATAGTTTGATTAAACTTGATGTATTGGTTAAATGAAAAGGAAGCTTGGGATAGGTTTTGAGCCAAATGGGACCAAGGTCAAGATGTCTGTTACTAAAAAAAGAAAAATGGATTCTGTTCAATATTTTAGTTTCCTTTCAAGATATTTTATAAAAGTTGGGACCCTAACATGGAAAGGAAGCATAAGATTGATTTCATTTTAACTGTTGCTTAAATGTAGTAAAAAATGTGTTTGCTTGTTAACTTTAGATTGATTTGAGGTAAATGGGGTCAAGATTATTGTTACTTGGTATCCACTCCATAACTCTAGTTTCCTTTAAGATATTTTGATGAACTTTGGTGTATAGATTTCTAACTTGGGATTGATTTGAAATATATTTGGTCTAAGTCAGCTGCTCAAAAACTTTAGTTTCTTTTGAGATATTTTGTGCATGACAGTAAGAGAACACATCAGATAGGTTTTGAGATAAATATGGTCAACATTAAGGGCACTGTTAGAAAAAAAGTCTTTATAACTCTCCTTCAAGATATTTTGGTAAAATTTTGTACTTTGGGGTTGGCTTTGAGATTAATCAATACAATATTAAACAGGAAATGTCACCGGTAAGTGTCGCATGCCCCCCAAATGATCTGTGAAAATAACAATTTATTTTATAATAGGTATCGATGTATCCATGAATATCAAAAGAAATGGACTGATGTTTCAGACTAAACATGCAATTTCATGTTTTTTTTACATTAAAGCATTACCTTGACCTTTGTGTAACCTTGACATTTGATGTAATGGTCTGAGTATTTCTATAGGGAAATGCAGCTGAAACATCATCATGACATGCTGATCACTTGTGTCAAGCTATTTAAAATCCCTCCATGTAAGACAAAGTTACAGACCAGACATGAAATATCAAACAAACTGAAAGTGTGACCTTGAGGTAAGATTCTTGGTCTGAACCTAACACATCGTCATGTCATGTTGATCAATTTATAAATTGCGCCAAGTGTTTTTGAAATCCATCAATGTATGATAAAGTCACAGGACAGACTTGAAATCTCAAACAGACTCAAAGTGTTGTCATACAAACTCAAAGTGTGACCTTGACCTTTGAGGTACAAGTCTAGGTCTTACATGTGACACGTCGTCATGTCATCTTGATCAACTGAGCCAAGTTAAAAACAAAGTTACAAACCAGACATGCAATATCAAACAAAAGTGACAGACTGGACACGAAATCTCAAACTGACAGAAAGTGTTGTCAAACAAATTAAATTGTGACCTTGACCTTTGAAGTGGGAGTCTGGGTGTTAAATGCGCCACATCGTCATGTTATGTTGATCATTTGTAGCAAGTATTTATAAAATCCATTTATGCATGACAAAGTTACAGGCCGGACACAAATCTCACACAGACTCAAAGTGTTGTCAAACAAACTCAAAGTGTGACCTTGACCTTTGAGGTATGGGTATGGGTCTTACTCCCGACATGTCGTCATGTTATTATGCTCTCCTAAAGCATATAGTCGCCACTTTGTCCGTGCGTGCGTCCGTGCGTGCGTCCCCAAGTTTTTGTCCGGGCTATTTCTCTACAACCTCAGGGTGGAATTTTATTAAACTTGCTAGGATGCATCATTACCGAGTGCAGATGGGCATATTGTCTTTCAAGTTTTGGTTCGATGATTTTTCACGGAGTAATGGTCTTTTGATTCTGTTTGTGACCAAATTCTTGTCCGGGCTATTTCTCTACAATCTCTGGTTGGAATTTTAGGAAACTTTCTAGGATGCCATCATTACCAAGTGCAGATGCGCATATTGTCTTTGTGTTCCTGTTTGATGATTTTTCATGGAGTTATGGCCCTTCGATTCTGTTTGTGACCAAATTCTTGTCCATGCTATTTCTCTACAACCATAGGTTGAAATTTTATGAAACTTGCTAGGATACATCATTACCAAGTGTAGATGCGCATATTGTCTTTGTGTTCTGGTTCGATGATTTTTCATGGAGTTATGGTCCTTTGATTATGTTTGGGACCAAATTCTTGTCCGCGCTATTTCTTTACAACCTCAGGTTGAAATTTTATGAAACTTGATAGGATACATCATTACCAAGTGCAGATGCGCATATTGTCTTTGTGTTCTGGTTCGATGAAATTTCACGGAGTTATGGTCCTTTGATTCTGTCTGTGACCAAATCCTTGTCCGCACTATTTCTCTACAACCCCATGTTGGAATTTTATGAAACTTACTAGGATGCATCATTACCAAGTGCAGATGCGCATATTGTCTATGTGTTCCAGTTCAATGATTTTTCACGGAGTTATGGCCCTTTCATTGAGTCTGTGACCAAATTATTGTCTGCGCTATTCTCTACAACCTCAGGTTGGAATTTCATGAAACTTGCTTTATTTGTGTTCCGGTTCGATGAATTTTCACTGAGTTATGACCCTTTCATTCTGTCTGTGACCAAATTTTTCTCCGCTTTATTTCTCTACAAGCTCTGGTTGGAATTTAATGAAACTTGCTAGGATGCATCATTACCAAGTGGAGATGTGCATATTGTCGTCATGACGCTATTTCGCTACAACCTCTGGTTTTAATTTTGTAAAACTAGCTAGGATCTGCGCATATTGTCATTTTTTTCCAGTTCAATAATTTGCGAATGAGTTCTGTCAAGTGCAGAGCCACATATTGTTCCTGCTATGCAGTTTGGTATTTTTCAACCAAGTAGCTGGTACAGAGTCAAACACTAACTTGGGGAGCATCCATCGGTTCCATCGATATTTTCTTGTGTTGATCATTTGTAGCAAGTATTAACAAAATCCATCTATGCATGACAAAGTTACAGACGGGACACGAAATACCAGACGGAAGAACAGACGCTGCGATTACTATATGCTACCCCAAAGATTTGCGGGGTTGGGGGGGGGAGGGGGGCATAGAAAAGCTTACTTCTGCTTACATTTTTATGCCCCTAAAAAAGATTTTTTGTTATGTCCCCCATTCGTGAGAACTTCCTTCCTTCCGTCCGGTATTTCATTTCCGGCCTGTAACTTTGTCATGCATAGATGGATTTTGTTGAAACTTGCTGCAAGTGATCAAAATAACATGACGATGTGTCGCGAGTAAGAACCACACCCCTACCTCATAGGTCAAGGTCACAATTTGACTTTGTTTGACAACACTTTGAGTTTGTGTGAGATTTCATTTCCAGCCTGTAACTTTGTCATGCATAGATGGATTTTGTTGAAACTTGCTACAAGTGATCAACATAACATGAGGACGTGTCGCGAGTAAGAACCACACCCCTACCTCAAAGGTCAAGGTCACAATTTGACTTTGTTTGACAACACTTTGAGTTTGTGTGAGATTTCGTTTCCGGCCTGTAATTTTGTCATGCATAGATGGATTTTGTTGATACTTGCTACAAGTGATCAACATAACATGAAGACGTGTCACGAGTAAGAACCACACCCCTACCTTAAAGGGCAAGGTCACAATTTGACTTTGTTTGACAACACTTTCAGTTTGTGTGAGATTTCTTTTCCGGCCTGTAACTTTGTCATGCATAGATGGATTTTGTTGAAACTTGCCACAAGTGATCAACATAACATGACGACGTGTCGCGAGTAAGAACAACACCCGTTCCTCGAAGGTCAAGGTCACAATTTGACTTTGTTTGACAACACTTTGAGTTTGTGTGAGATTTTGTTTCCGGCCTGTAACTTTGTCATGCATAGATTGATTTTGTTGATACTTGCTATAAATGATCAACATAACATGACGACGTGTCGCGAGTAAGACCCACACCCGTACCTCAAAGGTCAAGGTCACACTTTGAGTTTGTTTGACAACACTTTCAGTCTGTGTGAGATTTCTTGTCCGATCTATAACTTTGTCATCTATGGATATATTTTCAAAACGCTAGGCTCAGTTGATAAACATGACATAATTAAGTGTAGCATGTAAGACCCAGAACCTTTCCTCAAGGTCAAGGTCACACTTTCAGTTTGTTTGATATTGCGTGTCTGGTCTGTGACTTTGTCTTTAACTTGGCTCAATTTATCAAGATGACATGACGACGTGTCATAAGAAAAACCTAGACACTGTCACACTTTGAGTATGTATGACAACACTTTGAATCTGTTTGAAATTTCACATCTGTCCTATAACTTTATCATGCATGGATGTATTTCAAAAACACTTGGTTCAATTTATCAATAGATCAACAACTGATCTGTAACTTACATTTCGAGGGCTCAGCGCAAAACTATTGTAACTCCATTTTTTCCAAAAATCGTTTTTTGCATAAATTACTCTAGTTTTACAATGTGCATCTTGTGTTAAAATTTGGTCCTAATATTTAAATAATTTTGAATATATTCACTTTGGTGAAAATATTGTATCTCAAATACACTAATTCTTTAGCGCAAAACTATTGTAACTTGAGTTACAATAGTTTTGCACCAAATAATATCTTGGAAACCATTATTTATTTCGGTGTAAAACTATTGTAACTTGAATTTAAATTTTATTAAACCCAGTTATCATGTATAACCACACTTTTATTTAGTCCAAGAATATTGCAATGCAAGTTTCAAATGATAGTTCAGGAAAATCTTTCAAGATTCTGAAGAAATACAGGTATAGAGACTTTTTTTTTTTTTTTTTTTTTACTTAATCTTTGAAAACATTTTACTTTGATAAAAAAGTAATTTTAGTCAGATGAATATGTTAAATGTTTTATTGATTTGGACATAAGTGACAATGAAATTGATGATTAATATAGTTATTGTGCTATAAAAGAACCATTAATTTTGTTGGTATTTTGTTAAAAAATATGATTATCAAAATTTACAGTGAGTTTTTTTGTTTGCATTTTTTTTAATAAAAATGCCTTCCAATTTAACAATAACACTCAACACACTTTTAATTTATACCAATTATAACTTTACTTAACCAATATGTACCTTTTGAATACTTCCAGAATGAGATATTATTCTAATTACCTGGTACACTCAGTATTATTCTTTTTAATATATCAGTACTAGAGGTCAACATTATCTAATTATTTTAAAATGGCTGTTAAAGAACCAAAACAATATATTTTAGATTTCGATAAACCTTGGTTTCACAGAGTTGACTTTTAATTATACCAATTGAATAAATTAGCACAATGTGGGTAGTGGGGTTGGTATGGGGTATGGTGGATACAGAGTGTACAGCGGATAGTTGAAATGGTAAAGTGGATCTAGAGGGTACAGCAGCTGCTGGTAGTGTAGTTGGTATGGTGGGTGTAGAGGGTACAGCTGCTGGTGGTGTAGTTGGTAAGATGGATCAGGAGGGTACATCAGGGTGTTGTACTTGGTATGGAGGGTGTAGAGGGTACAGCTGGTACTGTAGCTGGTATTGTGGGTGTAGAAAGTACAGCTGGAAGTATAGGGGGGTATAATGGGTGTAGAGGGTACATCTGCTACTATAGTTGGTAGTGTGAGTATAGAGTGTACATCTGATAGTGTAGTGGGTATGGTGGATGTAGAGGGTACATGTGGTGGCATTGTTGGTATGGTGGGTGTGGATGGTACAACTGTAACATAGTTGGTATGGTGGGTGTTGAGGGTACAGCTGGTAGTGTAGTTGGTATGGCGGGTGTAGAGTGTACAGCTGGTAATGTAGTTGGTATGGTAGGTGTAAAGGGTATGGCTGATAGTGTAGTTGGTATAGTGGGTGTGTATGGTACAACTGGTAGCATAGTTGGTATGGTGGGTGTTGATGGTACAGTTGGTAGTGTAGTTGGTATGGTGGGTGTAGAGGGTATGGCTGGTAGTGTAGTTGGTAAAGTGGGTGTGTATGGTACAACTGGTAGCATAGTTGGTATGGTGGGTGTTGAGGGTACAGCTGGTAGTGTAGTTGGTATGGTAGTTGAAGTGGGTATGACATGTAACATAGTTGGTATGGTTGGTGTAGAGGGTATGGCTTGTAGCATAGTTGGTATATTGAATGTTGAGGGTATGACATGTAACATAGTTGGTATGGTGGGTATTGAGGGTACAGCTGGTAGCATAGTTGGTATGATGGGTGTAGAGGGTATGGCTCGTAGCATAGTTGGTATATTGAGTGTTGAGGGTATGACATGTAACATAGTTGGTATGGTGGGTGTTGAGGGTACAGCTGGTAATGTAGTTGGTATTGTGGGTGTTGAGGGTACAGCTGGTAGTGTAGTTGGTATGGTAGGTGAAGAGAGTACAGCTGGTAGTGTAGATGGTATTATGTGTGTAGACAGTACAGCTGGTAGTGTAGTCGTAATTGTGGGTGTAAAGGGTACAGCTGGTAGTGTTGTTGGTATAGTGGGTGTAGAGGTTACAGTAGGTAATATAGTTAGTATGGTGGGTGTAGAGGGTACAGCTGGTAGCGTTGTTGGTGTTGTGAATGAAGCTGGTACAGCTGAAAGTGTAGTTGGTATTGTGGATGAAGCAGGTACAGCCGGTAGTGTAGTTGGTATTGTGAATGAAGCTGGTACAGCTGAAAGTGTAGTTGGTATTGTGGATGAAGCAGGTACAGCTGGTAGTGCAGTTGGTATTGTGAATGAAGCTGGTACAGCTGAAAGTGTAGTTGGTATTGTGGATGAAGCAGGTACAGCTGGTAGTGTAGTTGGTATTGTGGATGAAGTGGGTACAGCTGGTAGTGTAGTTTGTATGGTGGGTGTAGAGGGTATGGCTTGTAGCATAGATGGTATAGTGGGTGTAGAGTAAACGACTGGTAGCGTAATTGATATTGTGGATGTAGAGGGTAGAGCTGGTAATATTGTTGGTATAATGGGTGTAGAGTGTTAAGCTTGTAGAGTAGTTGCTATGGTGGGTGTACAAGGTATGGCTGATAGCATAGTTTTTATAGTGGGTGTAAATGGAACAACTGGTAATGAAGTTGGCATTGAAGGTGAAGAGGGTACATCTGGTTGTGTAGATGATATCGTGGGCATAAACAGTACAGCTGGTAGTATAGTTGGTATGGTGGGTGTTGAGGGTACAGCTGGTAGTGTAGTTGGTATGGTGAGTATAGAGGGTAGACTGGTAGCATAGTTGGTATGGTACAGCTGGTAGTGTAGTTGGTATTGTGAGTATGGAGGATATAGCTGGTAGTGTAGTTTGTATTCTGGGTGTGAAGTGTACAGCTGGTAGTGTAGGTGGTAATGTGAGTACAAAGGGTACAGCTGGTAGTGTAGTTTGTATTGTGAGTATGGAGGGTATAGCTGGTGGTGTAGTTTGTATTCTGTGTGTGGAGGGTACAGTTGGTAGTGTAGGTGGTAATGTGAGTATAAAGGGTACAGCTGGTAGTGTAGTTGGTATTTTGAGTATGGAGGGTATAGCTGGTAGTGTAGTTTGTATTCTGAGTGTGGAGGGTACATCTGGTAATGTAGTTGTTATTGTGAGAATAAAGGGTACAGCTTGTAGTGTAGTTGGTATTGTGAGTATGAAGGGTACAGCTGGTAATGCAGTTGGTAATGTGAGTATAAAGGGTGCAGCTGGTAGTGTAGTTGGTATAGTGGGTATCGATATTAAAGCTAGTAGTGTAGTTGGTATGGAGGTTGTAAAGGGTACATCATTCTGGTAGTATAGTTGGTATTATGGGTGTAAAGGGAACAATGAGTGATTATGATGGTTGATATGGTAAAGTGGATGTAGTAAGTACAGTGAGTAGTTATATTGGTATGGTGGATGCAGAGTGGACATTGAGTAGTGGTGTTGGTATAATGTATGTAACGGTTGCAACGGGAAGTGATGTTGATATTAAGGGGGTAGTGAGTAGTGGAATTAGTAAAGAATTATAGAGGATGTAGAACGAAGGAACAGTGAAGAGTTGAAATGGTATGGTTGATGTAGTGTCCATGAAACAGAAGGTATTGATGTTGGTATGGTGAACACAGTGGGTAAAGTGGGTAGTGATGTTGATATAATGTGGATTGTGAGTAATGAAGTTGGTATGGTGGATGTTTAGGGAACAGTGGGTAGTGCTGTTGGTATTGTTGATTTAGAAAGTACATTATGTAGTTGAGTCTGAATGTCGGTGTAGAGGGTACAGTAAGTAACAGGTTCTGGTTGGTATTATAGATAATGGTTGGTAGAAAGAATACAGTACCTATATAATGGAGTAATGTAGAGGGAGCATTAGAGTTCATATAGTGAATGTAGATGTTACAGTGGATAATGGTACTGGATTGGTGGGTGTAATGGTTCAGTAGTTAATTAGGTCAGTATGATGGATGTAGTGGATGCAATGGGTAGTGGGGTTGGTATGGTGGATGTTGAAGGTACAGTCACTGTGGATAGTTGAGTTGGTATGGTGATGGAGTCGATACATGTAATGAATGTAAAGGGTCAGTGTCTTATGGATTTGGTTTGGCGGATGGTGAAAATGGTGCTTGTATACTAGATGTAGAGTGTAGAGTTGATGATGTTGGTATTGTGGTTGTATAGGGTACAGTGGGTATAATGATGTTAGTTTGGCGGGTGTAAAGGGTACAGTACCATGGTGATGGAGTTAATACATGTATGAAGACTAAAAGGTGTTTAATTAATTTGATATGATGGATTCTGATGGTTTGAATTGGAGTAAGTATGACAAATGTAGATGGTACAGTTGTTGGTGATGTTGGTATAGTGGGCCCATGGGGCACAGTACCCAGTTACCCCTTGTTTAAATTTAAACGATAACTTTTTCCAAATTCTTAACTAAATAAAACACAGGTATTTTTTTGTCTATTTGTCTAAAAATGAGGTTTTAACCAAAACAATCATGTAGTATTCAATTTGATCTCAACTGCCTATTGCACCCCAGGTTAAAATTCGTCAATAAATTTATAAGACTGAAAACAACAGTTTTATAATCTTGTTTGATATTTACTGGTATATTAATATCAAAATGTCATATTCTTAAACATGACAGCTAGTTACGTTTATGATGTGGTCCAGATAGTATCTGCATACTATATAAATTTACACTGTGAATATCAATTTCTAAATACGAATTTGGAAATATAATTATATATATTAACTTATATTAAAATAATTTAATATTTTCATAACTGAAATATTACAATGTTAATGACATAAGTAAATTGATCGTTAACATGAGAACTATAAAATTATTGTATTTATAGGCTAAAACATAAATAATACAGCTTAATATACTTTTGTATATGTTTTTCTTTATTTCTAATACTTCTTATATGTTTGTGTTAACCTTTAATAGAATTAAAATTAGTTTTGGATTAATAAAAACATAATTTTAAACAGTTTTATATTGAGTTACAATATTTTTAAACTTAGAAATTAATTATAAAACTCATAAAACTTGGTGCAAAACTATTGTAGCTTGAGTTACGATAGTTTTGCACCAAATAAAATTCAGTTTTATTGAATTTTCAACGCAACACTATTGTAACTCAAACTTTTACAAATAAATCGAGTTATGTTAAAGCTTAAATTGATAACACTTGTTAATATTGTAAGTAGTGCAGTTTTCATTTGAATTTTGAAAAATATTAGCAAAAATGTCTAAAGAAGAAAGTTAAAAACAGTTTTTCCTCCTCCTGAACAATTTGCAAAAACCTAGTTACAACAGTTTTGCACCAAGCCCTCGATTTAGGGATTTTAAAATAGCTTGACACAAGTGATCAGCATGTCACGATAATGTTTCACCTGCATTTAACTGTTGAAATACCCAGACCATTACATCAGATGTCAAAATCAAGGTTACACAAAGGTCAAGGTCATGCTTTAATGTAAAAAAAACATGGAATTGCATGTCTAGTCTGAAACATTAGTCCATTACCTTTGATATTCATATATAAATCACTACCTATTATATCATATATTGTTATTTTTCACAGACCATTTGGGGGGCATGTGACACTTAACAGTGACATTTCTTGTTTATACTATAGGGCCTACCACACCTAACAACACTTGTCTGGGAAGTTTGTGATCATAAAATATATATTTGTAACCAGTCGAATTAGATCAGAATGAACTGGTTGAGCAGTACTATTGGGCCTCTTGTTTAAAGATTGGATGTGATTATTGCTTAGCTATAAAAGAGAAATAACAGCAAATGTCTCTGTCTTTATGGGAAATTAGTAAATACAAACCTTTATTACCAAACGGTTCTTTAAATAATACAACTCCAGGCTCCAAATGCTTTCATTTCAGTAAACTTGCTCCATGTGAAATACTGTGAAAAACATACCGGTACTCATATTCTACTTAAGTAAATTGGTGTGACCAATCAAATGAAAATCAATCCCAAATACATTTTGCATGAGTCATTTTAAGCTTGAAGTACTGCTGAAAAGCCTTGGATAAAAATATTGAAAAGAAAAACATCAAATTTTGTAGACCCATAATTAAAATAATGTTTAAGAAGTGTTTGACATGTTGTTGATAAACACTTATTTCCATTTTATGTTTGATTAACTTTAGCCAAAACTGTATTAATAGACTGCTAATGTTGTGAATTAAGTGGAAATAGATCCTTGTTTTGAATTTAACAGGCCGTCTTAATAAATCTATACACACTTAACATCTACAGTAACAGAAAATCCAACATATGATTCATCTGGAACAAGGCTGCAGGCAAGTCAAACTCCCAGTTCTTCCACTGAGGACAATACATATGCCAGCGTCACCAAGCCAAAAAAGCATCTATTGACACAAAATAGTAAAGATGTCATTGCTGAAGTACAGAAACCTAAAAAGGATGGCAAAGGTAGGCATTGTGGTTTACGTCATACATTTGTACTATAATGATCCTCAAAATGAGATATGTGTCTTAATTATATTAAATAAAATGTCATTCGTATTTCACAATTTAAGAGTTAACATTATTAAACAAGTTGTTGATTAGGATGTCAAACATTTTAGTGTTAGAATAAATAAATTTACATATTTTTAAGATAATATACGATGCAATTTAGCTCAATTATTTTATGAATAGTTGAGTTTTAGTAATACCCCATTCAATGGTGTTGGCATCCTACATAACTGTAATATTAATTTTGTTAATTGAACAAATATTTTGCCTATTCATTTTGAATTGGTGCACAATACACCTTAAAACAAGTGTTTGCATGGGAATAAAATTCAACTCTGCACCTCATATTTTACATGTTTTGTGGCCCCTTTTTACTGCAAAAGTGCATTTTTATCAACATCACCTCAATAACCCAAACATTCGTATCTTGTTTTGAGTTCTAGTGGCCAAAGGCCAGAAGGGCTTAAGCGATGGAGCACTGTACATCATCTGTCGTCTGTCGTACGTCGTCTGTCCTCCATTAGCAGCACTTTCTCTGAAACACTAGGCCAGCTAAACCCAAACTTAACATGAATGTTTCTTTTGAATAGGAGACTACCTGCATACAGAAGCTTTTTTTTATCAATCTCAAATTCAAGATGGCCACCATTTCTAAACTTAAAAAATATTCTGCTCATGAACAGCCAAGCAGATTATGAAAATATTTATGTAGTAATGATCACCAATAGTTTTTTCAGATTTTTACAAATGGTGTCCATGGGGGTAAAAATGACTTTGCCAGAGGACTCAGTAAGGGAACATGTGATTATACATGTAATACACATATTTTTTTAAATACATGTAGAACTGATTTTGCCTATAACTATTGTTTGGTCAAAGAGATTCAGATTTGATAAAATGACTGGGTTCCACCGTCTAATGGGGTCAGGAGGTGCCCCAAAAGGGTCAAAGTTTTCGCAAGAACTGGCTGGTCAAATTCGCTCATATTTGGCATAAATTATCCCTATTATTATGAATATGGGTTTGAATGAAGATAAAAATCAAGGGGCTAATATTTAGGGGTCATAAGGATACTATAGGACAAATTTCTATTTTGTTCATCCATTTGTGCATAGTTGTTATTCAGTTTCAGTTATAAAGCATCATGTAGTCATAAAAAATAAGATTTGGTTCAATAAAGTGTATTCAATTTCCATAAGGTGCCATGAGGGTCACATTAAAAAAACAACAACATAAAAAAAGGGTTAAAATTAAAAAAAATCTTCTCAAATTGGTTTATTTTTTATATAAATTATCTGTATGAGTAGAGGATTAATATTTTTACAAATCAAGGGATGAGTATTTATAGGGGCCCTGTAAGGGGGATTTTTAATTTTACATAGGAATACTATGGGAATATGGAAAATTACATTTTTTTTCATCCATTTGTGCAAAATCATTGTTCAATTTGAGAACTGAATCATCTTGAATAAGATTTTGTTCAATAAGAGAAATTAATTTTCTATAAAGAGCCAAGTTGGGTCAAGAAAGTGTTAAAATTGTAAATTTTCAAAAATCTTCTCAACAACCGGTCAGTCAAATTTGTTCATATTTGATGAGATTTACATAGGAATACTATGGGGAAACGGAAAATTCTCATTTTTTAATCTATTTGTACATAATAATTTTTCAGTTTTAGATATAATGCATCTTTTAGTCAAAGCAGTTAAGATCTAGTTCAATAAGGATGTTTAACATTCCATAAGAGGCAAGGTGGGGTCGTAAAAGGGGTTAAATTAAAGAATAGAGAATTCTTCTCAACAACTGATCAGTCAATTTTGTTCATATTTGATATAAAGTATCTCTATGAGTATCTCTATGAGGAGAGGTTTAAAGTTTGAACAAATCAAGGGCCTAGTATTTATAAGAGCCCTGTCAGGGGACTTTGAATTTTACAACGGAATATTTTGGGAAAATGGAAAAATTCTAATTTTTCATCCATTTTTTAATTGTTTTTTATTAGCTGACCTGTGAGCTATTCTGATCATCCTGCGTCCATCGTTCTCTAAAATCGCTGGACTGATTTTCACCAAATTTGGTGTGAAGCATTGTCACACAAAGCTCTCTTTAAGTTTGCTTAATCATGAAACATGGGGTCAAATTTGTCACAGCCCAGGGTATAAGCAGTTTTTTTTTCAATATTTCGAAAAAATGTCTTCTTAGAAAGTGCAATGCCTGGAGCTTTGATATTTTGCGTGTTGTATCACCTAATCATTTTCTCTCAGATTTGTTCAAGCCATGATCCCAGCCCTGGGGTTTAACATATGAAAATTTTCTTTTAAAAATCGTTTTCTCACAAACCAACCAGCCAAATTTGTTCATATTTGATATATATGATTTGTATGTTAGTAAGGGTTTCAAGTTTGATCAAATAAAGGGGCTAGGGTTAATGGGGCCCAGTAAGGGGACTTTAATATTTACATAGTAATAGAAAACAGGAAAAAATTTTGTTTTCATCCATTTTTGATATTGTTCCAATCATATTTTCCCCCCAGAACTGACAAAACAAATTTGTTTATAACTGGTTAAATGATCTCTATTGATAGGGGTTTCTTTTTTGTTCGAATAAAGGGGCTAGGTTCCATTGGGATCCAGTAAGTGGATTTTGATTTTTACATAGATATACTATGGGAAAATAGGAAATTATGTTTATCTCATTTATTTTAAGTATTATTTCAAACATCTTGATGTCTGGGGCATTGTTTAGTCATTACAGTTGAGACTTGGTGGTTAAAGGGATTTTAATACAAAAAGGGATAAAATTGTGAATTTCTAAATATCTTTTTCTCAAAAACAATTCAGCCAAATTTACTCATATTTCGTATTAATGTTCCCTATGAGTAGGGGTTTCAAGTTTGCTCAAATAAAGGGGCTACTGTTCATTTGGGGGTTGGTGGGGAGCTGTAAGGGGAATTTATTTTTACATAGGAAAACTATGTGAACGCAGATAATTTTCAAAATTTGAAGTGACAGTGTCATTAGGTGAGCGACTTAAGCCCAGTTGGGCCTCCTGTTCAGTTTGAGCTGTTCATTATCTTCTGGTCATAACAAATAAGATTTACTTCAATGAAGAGGATTGACTTTCCGTAAGTGGCCAGCAGGGGTCACAAAATTGATAGAATTGAACATTTTCAAAAATAATCTTCTCTACAACTGGTCAGTCAAATTTGTTCAAATGTGATATAAATTATTCCTATGAGTAGGGTTTGAAGTTTGTAAAAATCAATGGGCTAGTATTTATAGTTTGGCTGCAAAGGGACTTTTATACAAATGATGTGGGAAAACAGGAAAAATTTGTGCAAAATTATTATTCAGATTATTTCTGTAGCATCTACTAGTCATAGCAAATATCTAGTTCAATAAACGGGATTGAATATAAGTGCCCAAGTTTAGTCGCAAAAGGGTAAAATTCTCAAATATCTTATTCTCAACAACTGGCCAGCCAAATGTGTTCATATTGATATAGATTATCTCTATGATTAAGAATTTGAAGTTTGTACAAATCAAGGGGCACCACTGGGATGTATAGAGACCTGTAAGGAGACTTTGAGTTTTATATAAGTTATTACAACTTGCACAAATCAAGCTTACAGTCTTCCTGGGTAGAGCAAGTACTAAGCATATACGAAAACAGTGTCTTGCTGAAGGACACCACACAAAGGGGACGATTGAACCCACGATCCTTCGATCATGGATTCGATGCTCTACCACTGGACCAGGCACTCCACATTTTCATTCCCATAAATATACAATGTAGTAATACTAGTAATTGTGTAAATATGTTGTTCAATTTGAGATCTAAAGCATTGTCAAGTAACAGAAAATTAGATCTGGTTCAATACACAGGGGTACGGAGCCTAGCAAGAATTAACCCCCCACCCCCACCCCCAACAAAAAAAACAAAAAAACTCTCTTAACTATTTTGGGTCCCATTTAAAATTGTTGTTAATTACGTTCATATGATCAGAACCAGCAATAATGACTAATGACATAATGTTTTATTACAAAAAGTAACAACATATCAATAAGCTAGCTATTACAGCAGCACGGTTTTATGGTTGAAGAACAATTGTTAATTAAGAGACTCAACAAAACTGAAAATTGTTGCAAAGGAGTGTCACGAATTCCCACAAAATGACACTGTATAATGCAGTGAAATTCAGTCTCATTTTTTTGCAAAATTTAATGTTTTTATGCACCCCCTCCCATTTATTTGAGGTGGCATATAGTAATCGCAGTGTCCGTCCGTTCTTCTGTCCGGTATTTTTGTCCCGCCTGTAACTTTGTTATTCTTAGTTCAATTTTTTAAGCACTTGCTACAAACATAACATGACAACATGAAATGAGTAACACCCAGACTCCCACCTCAAACATTGTTTGACAACACCTTCAGTCTGTTTGAGATTTCGTGTCCGGTCTGTAACTTTGTCATCTGCGGATAAATTTCAAAAACACTTTGACAGAAACACTTCGTCACCTATGGATAAATTTCAAAAACACTTGGCTCAATTCATCAGCATGACATAACAACGTGTTGTGCATAGGACCCGTACCCATACCTCAAAGGTCAAGATCATACTGAGTATGTCTGACAACACTATGAGTCTGTGTGAGATTTCATGTCAGGTATTTAACTTTGTCATACATGGATGGATTTCAAAAACACAATTGATCAACATGACATAATGAAGTGTCGCATGTAAGACCCTGACCCTTTCATCAAAGGTCAAGTTGGTTTGATATTTCCTGTCTGGTCCGTAACTTTGTTTTATATGGAGGGATTTAACTTGGTTCAATTGATCAACATGATATATCGACTTGTCGCACGTAAGACACAGACCAGTACCTCAAAGGTTAAGGTCACACTTTAAGTTTGTTTGACAACTCTTTAAGTCTGTTTGAGATTTCAATTCCAGTATGCAACTTTGTCATACATGGATGAATTTCAATAAGACTTAGCTCAATTGATAAACATAACATGACGACGTGTCTCGTGTAAGACCCAGAACCTTACCTCAGATGTCAAAGTCACATTTTCAGTTTGATATTTCATGTCTGGTCTTTAAATTTACATTGAGGGATTTTAAAAAATCTTGACACAAGTGATTAACATGTCATGATGACAGTCATCTGCATTTACCTGTAGAAATAGCCAGACCTTTACATCAGATATCAAGGTCAAGGTATCTAAAAAAACATGGAGCTGGGTGTGTTACCCTGAAACATCATCAGTCCATTACTCTTGATATTCATTGATACATTTAAATCCGTACCTATTATAAAATATAGATTTATTTTAATACCATTTGGGGAGAGGGGTGGGGGCATGTGACACTTATCAGTGACATTTCTTGTTGATTTCAATTTTACTTTATTTTTTTCAAAATGTTAATTTGACTTTTTAATTTTTGCGTTTTTTGTTTAATACAATATCATTTTAAGCCATCTTAGGTAAATAGTAGTGAAGTATTGTACACAAATTACTCAGAGTATACCAGACAATTATCGGAATAAAAAACCTTTGTGTGGCAAGAATACCTTAATAATAAATAAAACTATTTAAATGTCAAACATAGGACAATTTTGGGGGTAAATGACCGTTTTCCTTAATTTAAACCCTCTTTTGAGTTATTCTATGAATAGAAAAACATAAAATTAAAAAAAGAAATACACATATTTTAAAGGAGTAAAGTATATTTAATACAAATATGCATAGCTTTGCTGAAAAATAAGTATTTAAAAGAAATTCATTTTACAGTGCCAATATTGGGACTTTGTGAACCTTGTCATTCCCTTTCTAGACTACACACAGAGAGTAATTTGACAATACTGTTTAGATCTAGTCCATACAAATCTTTATGCTGACAATTTGTGTAGAGCATGAAAAGGGAGATTAACAGGCCATTTGTTAATCAATATTTAAGTAATCAGAAAATAGTTTTATTTACCAGGTTCTCTTAGAATGCCACCAGTGTGCAATTTAATGGCATTATGGACCTAAATTTCAAACGGTATCTGTGGCATTAATATTTTACTTTCATTGTTAAAAATAATTTCAATATGTGACTGTTTCAGAAGAAAAAACACAAGTAAAGCAAGATAAGAAAGAAAAAGGCAAGATAGGGCTTAAAGGTAATATTTATAATTTGATATTGTTCTCTTTTTTGAATGATGACAATGTTGGTTTCAATAAATAAATGTATTGTATTCATGGAATAACACAAGCGCTTAATTTAATAAGCTCAACTATTAAAGAGCATTTGAACTACTAAGCAGACTTCACATTGTCATCTGTGTTCATTAAATGTTGATGGTATTTTTAGAGAAACATCAGACTATTGCATACCATCATTATTACAATATGTTTGGTAAGAGAGTAGGCGCTGTTTCTTTGGGACACTCCAAAAATCAAGATCACTTAAGATTATTATTAAAATGGTGTCAGTTTCATTTGAAAAGAAGTTGTCATCTTGACTATTGACGGTAGAATATGATACATATATTTCTTGGCTCAACATTTCAGTAATATTTCATGGGTTTGAAGTTTGGCTATAAAATTCTATCATGAGAGATAATTGTTTTAGTGGTAACAAGGCTCTGTGTATTTAGTTAAACTAAATTGGTTTTTTGTGCGATTGCGATTAAAGCTCAGAGCTTTGTGGCAACCCTTAGTGTAACAAAAACTCTTAGTGTATTAATTGTTACACTAAGAGTTGACACCGCAACCTGAAGTGTAACAAAATCCTCTTCTCTATAATATTCATATACATGTATATTATGGCAACTTACGCAATTTATATGTTTAATACTGATACGTATTGTATATTTAAACGCCTTGAATGGAGGGGGGGGAGGGGGGGTGGTGTTGTGGGGTGGTAAGTGGGATATAGTGCTACCCATGTCCATCCGTCGTACCATCTTTCCGACCGTTATACCTATCCACGGAATAAGATTTTCTTCACCAAATCACATCCACATAAAATTCATTATGTTACACTAAGGGTTGCAGTTATCAAAATATCCCTTAGTGTAACAAAAAAACTTTGTCAGAGATGTTGGACTTTTTCTTAAAATTTGGTAAATAGGTTTTATTTAAATATAAAGTGGAAAAAATGGAAAATTTAAAGGAGACCTATAATATTATATTAGATTGCAGCCCGTGTGGTTCCGGCTAAGAATAGAATCACTGCCGATCTCTGCAGAGGGGTAGGAATCCTCCGAATGGGTGTCATGTCATGTTCATTTTATCAGTTTTTGTCATGTTCACTATTGTGGTTAAATTATCAATCCCTGTGTGGTTTCAGGGAACCATATCAGTGATGGCAAGAATAGGATCACTGTGGCTCATGCATGTTGTAGGAAGCGACAATTTGAGTAATACGATAGAATTTGCTGAAACTCTGCAGTTCTGCAGGTATCAAGGTTCTAGTTTCATTATGCATATTCATTTGTTGGTGTATTTTTTTAATCTGTATGTTAATTTGTTGTTTTTTGTACATGTAGAGTGAACCTAGAATCTTCCTTCCTGTTGGTGTCGAATAACCTATAATGTGTTGGTACGCCGTAAAACCCTATTTATTCATTCATTCATTCTTTCATTCATACATTATATTAGATTGCTGTTTATTTATGTGTTTTTAACAAGAGTTGAAGGTGATAATGGTCTACTTACCTTCCAACATTGTTACTTTTTTCAAACACTAAGTGATAATTTTATGAGTAATGTTCAATAATAACAAAGTGTCAAAGATAAAATCACAGTTAATTTAGTAATATATTGCTACATCAGCATACCTTTGAAATAAAGCCTTTAAAAAGATGCTGATTCAATGAAGCATAATCATAACTCAAGATACCGCTATTACTAAGAGAAACTTATTCTATTTATAGTATCAATGATCTTGATATATAATAAACTGCAATATTGCACAAAAATCCACCAGCATTGTTTTTATATTTTGATATCGTTTAGATAAAAGTTTGTGTGTAAGTTTGATATGGAAGCATATTGGATATACTACGGAACAGAACAGATGGACGAACGAACGTTTTAACTAATGGGTATTTAAGTGGCTTCTTTGTGCCCACCTTATTACTTGTGTGGCTAGTGTTTTTTGTTACACTAAGGGTTGCCACAGAGCTTATATGAACCACTCTTGAGTCGGCTTCCTGGGTAGAACCAGTACCGAGTGTTGTTTTATGAGCTGGGGATCGAACCTGCAACCTCTGGCGTGAGCGGCAAACACTCTATCCATTACACTACCGCCACCACTCTGTGTATTTATTTTGCTTACTGTCTTTGTCAAATATTCTTTTATTGCCATTAAACATCAAACATCGTTGTCTACATACTTTTAATATTTTAATCTTCCATTACAAAACAATAAATCTGATTAAATTTGGCAGTTTTGTTCCCTGAATATAAAGTTGTCAATTTATGTTCAGATTCAGAAGATTTCTATAGTGAGTGTTGATTTGAAATTTGTCACATTAACACATTCATATTTCAATAAAAAATGCCATGACACCAGGTTGGCTTATCATATTAAAATAATACTTAAATAAACAAAGTTTCAAAGTAAAATCGGCTGAGCGAAAATAGGTTCAAAAGAGCTTCTAGTTCACAGTAGAGCAAGAGTAGAAGTATAGTATTTATGAATGGAATGAAGCATATGGATGTACAGACTAACATGTATATTAAGATTCTAGCAACAGGCAAAATAATTATTCAACAAACAAATAATTTATTGTAATCAATTTATCATGTCTATTTGATGTATTTTTTATACTGTAACAAGTAAAGAGGCAAACTTTCAATTGTAAACACACCGAGTCTTTAGCACATTGTACATCATAGTACTTGAGGGTTACTAAGAAAAGGCCAATGGAAGGAATATACATGTAAAATAAGACATATATGTACATGTTCAAAATATAAGAAATCCAAATTAGTGTAAAACTTAAATCGCCTACAAGTCCTAAAACATTAACACTCATGAAATATGTAAGAGGGTCACTTAATAAATGGTTTCAAATAACTTATAAAACTTTTGCACATTCGTAGAAAAAAATCCTCAGGATAAGATTTGAAGTTTCTTGTCTAAATAATGTTGTGTTTGATGTGACATCATTTTAGCATTAACCATGTTGGGCACTGTGGTGACCTTTAATGAAGACTAGCAAAGAGCCTATATTGAAAACGAGTGATTTTCATGGTCATTCATTCTACACTACAAGAGGTTAGTTTGGAATGTGCAGTGACTTTGATATATTCAAATACTGAAAGATCTACTTTGAGGAATACGTTACAACTATATTGAGGAACTCATGGAGTGTGTCATCAATAGCACTAACCGCATTACTGAAGATGGCCTATTGTTGTTAGAATGATGCAAGTAAGATGGAAAGCGGTGATCAAGCTCAGGGATGATTATTTTGATGTTATGCAGAAAGTTTAGCTTTATTTTCAAAATATAAAGTATGTGACATCACTTATTGAGTGACCCTCGTATACCATATATTTGATATAAATTAAAATAAATGACAACTACAGAATAAGTATTTTGCTTTTATATAAACTGAGTTTTATTTTGTAGATGACAAAAAGAAGAAGAAAGAAAAATCAAAGAATCATCCAGGTATAGTTTTACTATAATATGAAATCATTATATTTTTTTATTGTAACAATTAGAAAAATGTTTTTATGCTCCCGGAAAGATGAACATGTAGCTGTCTTCTTGGTGGCAGGGCTAAAAAAAGTCAAATTCAAGATTAACTTTAAAAATCTTCTTACTATCGGAAACACTGGAAAAACAAATGGTTAGCATAATTATGGATGCATATGGGTCCTTTTTAAAGGTTGTGAATTACATGTCCCTGGGACTCGTGGTTTGGGCCTAAAAAAATTAAAGGTAAACGTTTAAAGTATGGAAGCACTCAGAAACAAATTTTGAGCATCATTATCGACGCCTTTAAGTCGTTCACTAAAAAGGTGAATTTCATGCCTCTGGGTGGTCTTACGCTTTGCCTTAGGGGCCTATTTTACTAAATCTATATGAGAAAAATTGACAAAAAACGTTATTTCTTATGATCAAAGACTTTAGTAAATCTATGAAAGAGAAAATAACAAATACCATCATTTCTGATGACTGAATAAACACATTTGAATGGTTTTTGGTGTGATTTGTTGTTGCTGACATGACGGTTAATACCTATGTGACTTTGGTGGTCTCCACCCCCATGGGGGCCTTAGAGGCGGGGCCAAAACAGTCAAATTCAATGTAAAGTTTAAAAATCTTCATCTTCAGGAAGCACTGGGAAACAATTGATGACCATGATTAATAACACTATTGGTCCTTTATAAAAATTGTGAATTTCATGTCCCGGGGTCTCACGGTTTGCACTGGGGATGGGGCTTACTTTACTAACACTATATAAGAGAAAATGATGTGATTTGTTGATGCAGATATGACATTCAATACCCATGTTTGGATTTTTGCAGCTTCCCGAAGGACAAAATGTGGAAAATAGATTCGTATAGCTTTATATCATCAAGGATAATTCGGTGACTGTTGAGGCCCATGGGCCTCTTGTTTAAATTTTTGATCACCTGAGACTTTGTCTCAAGGGATTATTTTGCTATCACCTTTTGTCCGTTGGTGTTCGTTGTTTGTCCGTAAAAATTCACATTTTCATCTTCTTCTCAAAAACAATAATCTCAACAGTAAAGAAATGTTGTATGCAGCTTTGGTACCTCAAAATGAAAATTGTGAATTGCCAGTCAAATTCAAGGTTAGCTTTAACAACACTGGAAAACAAATGGTGAGCATGATTATAGACGCATATGGGTCCTTTATAAAAACTGTGAATTGCATCTCCTTGGGTCTCACGTTTTGGCCCTAGGAGTGGGGCCTTAAAAATTAGTGTAACTGTAAACATTTCACATTTTTGACTTCTTCTCAAAATTGTTAGCTCAATTATAAAGAAAATTAATATTATATGCAGCTTCGGTACCTTAGAGTGAAACAAATTGTAAATCCCTGGGTCTCATGTTTAGCCCTGGGGGTGGGGCCTTAAAAATTAGTGTAACTGTAAACATTTCACATTTTCGACTTCTTCTCAAAATTGTTAGCTCAATTGTAAAGAAAATTAATATTATATGCAGCTTCGGTACCTTAGAGTGAAACAAATTGTAAGTCCCTGGGTCTCATGTTTAGCCCTGGGGGTGGGGCCTAAAAAATTAAAGGTAAACTTTAAAATTCTACTTAATATAGGAAGCACTCAGAATCAAATTGTGAGCATGATTATTGACGTCTATGGGTCCTTTACAAAAATTGTGAATTTCATGTCCAATAGTCTCACGGTTTGGCCGTGGGGGTGGGGCCTACTTTACTTAATATATATAAGAGAAAATGACAAAACATGTTATTTATTATGACTGAATAGACTTATGTGCATGTTTTTAGCTCTACTGGCCAAAGGCCAGAAATGCTTATGTGATGGCATGTTGTCTGTCGTCCGTCGTCTGTCGCCTGTCGTCTGTTAGCAGCACTTTCTCTGAAACCACTAGGCCAATTAAACTGAAAGTTCACATGGGTGTTTCTATTGCATAGGAGACTATACAGAAGATTTTTTTTTTATCTGAAATTCAAGATGGCCACCGTTACTAAACATAGTCCAAAACTTAAAAAATCTTCTCATGAACGGCCCAGCAGATTTTCAAAATGTTTGTGTAATAATGATGACCAACTATAGTTTTGTTAGATTTGTTCAAATGGTGTCCCTAGGGTTGAATAAGACCCCGCCCCGAGGGTTCAATTAGAGGACACATGTCATTATAATATTTTTTTTTTTTTTTTTTTTTTTAAATGGAAATGATTTTGCCTATATCTTCACAGAAGCATTGTTTGGTGAAGGAGGTTCAGATTTGTAAAAATGACTGGGTTCCACTGTCTTAAGTGGTCAGGAGGGGCCCCAAAAGGGTAAAAATTGGGAATTACTAAATTTGTTTTCTAAGGAACCGGTATGTCAGATTTATTCATATTTTGCATAAATTATCCCTATGTGTAGGGATTTGATTGCAGATAAGAATTTAGGGGCTAAAATTTATAGGGGCCCTGTAAGGGGACTTAGAATTTTACATAGGGATACAATAACAAAACAGAAAATTCTCATTTTCTTTCATCTGTTCTTAAAACCTAGGCCAATTAAACTGAAACTTCACATGGGTGTTTCTATTGCATAGGAGACTATAAAGAAGATTTTTTTTCGATCTGAAATTCAAGATGGCCGCCATTACTAAAAATAGTCCAAAAGTCAAAAAATCTTCTTCTCATGAACGGCCCAACAGATTTTCAAAATGTTTATAAAGTAATGATGACCAACTATAGTTCTGTTAGATTTGTTCAAATGGTGTCCTAAGGTTAAGAATGACCCTGCCCCAAGATTTCAATTAGGGGACACATGTCAATATAATATATATATATATTTTTTTTTAAATGGAAATAAATTTGCCTATATCTTCACTAAAGCATTGTACGGTAAAGGAGGTAAAGATTTGTAAAAATGACTGGGTTCCTATGTCTTAAGGGATCAGGAGGGGCCCCAAAAGGGTACAAATTGGGAATTAGTTAAATTGTTTTCTTAAGAACCGGTATGTCAGATTTGTACATATTTGATATAAATTATCCCTAAGTGTAGGGGTTTGATTGCAGATAAGAATTTAGGGGCTAAAATATATAGGGGCCCTGTAAGGGGACTTAGAATTTTTCATAGGGATACTGTGGGGAAACAGAAAATTCTCTTTTTTTTTCATTTATTCTGAAACCACTAGGCCAATTAAACTGAAACTTCTCATGGATGTTTCTATTGCATAGGAAACTATACAAAAGATTTATTTTTTCTATCTAAAATTCAAGATGGCAACCGTTACTAAAAATAGTCTGAAACTTAAAAAATGAACGGTCCAACAGATTTTCAAAATGTTTATGTAGTAACGATGACCAACTATAGTTTTGTTAGATTTGTTTGTTCAAATGGTGTCCCTAGAGTTAAAAATGACCCTGCCCCGATGTTTCTATTGCATAGTAGAATTTCAAAAAGTGCTATGGCCACTATGAGTCAGTAAAGCGTCCTCAGGTCCTCTTGGGCCTCTTGTTTTTGTGTGTTTTGTTGTTGCTGACATGACGGTTAATATCTATGTGCGTTTGATGGTCCCCACCCCAATGGGGGCTTTAGGCGCGGGGCCAAAACAATCAAATTCAAGGTAAATTTTAAGAATCTCCTGCTCATTATAGGAAGCACTCAGAAACAAATTGTGAGCATGATTATTGACGACTATGGGACTTTTATGATAATTTTAAATTTCATGACCCTGGGTCTCACGGTTTGGCCCTTGGGATGGGACTTACTTTACTAAAACTATATAAGAGAAAATGACAAAAAAAGATTAGTTCTTATGACTGAATAGACTTATATGAATGTTTTTTTGTATAATTAATTGTTGCTGATATGACAGTAAATACCTTTAATTATTGGTCCTTTATAAAAATTGCGAATTTCATGTCCCTGGGTCTCATAGTGGCACTGGGGTGGGGCCTACTTCACACATTTGATGGTTTTTGAGTGCCCTACCCCTTCTGTAACCTTTTGGCCTGACAAAAACAGTCAAATTTAAGGTCAATGTTAAAAATCTTTTAATTTTATGAAGCACTGGAAAACAAACTGTACTCATAATTAATAAGGCATATGAGTCGTAATAAAAATTGTGAATGTTATGCTCCTGGGACTCACGGTTTGACCCTTGCAGTGGCTAATACTTTAAATCTATATATGAGAAAATGATGTGATTTGATGATGCAGATGTGTCATTCAAAATCCATGTTTAGATTTTTGCCGCTTCCCGAAGGACAAAAGTTGAAAAATAAACTCGTATAGCTTTATGTCATCATGGATAATTAGGTGACCATCAAGGCCCATGGGCATCTTGTTATTATTTTATTATTAATTATCTAAATTATTTTACTTTTTAAAACATTTTTTTTTTGTGTTTTACACTGATATACTTCCTTCTTAGTGTAATTTAATCAGCTACTGCTCTCTAAAATACAAATGTTTGATTCATTTTGAATTCGTACACATTATATTTCTTATTACTAGACATTGTGTTGGATTGAAGTTCGGCTCTACACACACTAATATATCAAGATGTGCTATTGTGATCACTCTTTGTCCATTGTCCATGCATTCATACATCCTTCGTTAACGATTGCTTCAAACAACTTCTTCTCTGAAACCACTTGACAGATTTTCACCAAATTTTATGTGAAGTATTCTTACACAAAGCTATCTCAAGTTTGTTCAAATAATGACCCAGGAGTCAAATTTTGCCCTGCCCCGAGAGGCTTATTAGTATTTTCTTTTTAATTTTTTTAAATATTTTTCTCCCAAAGTGCAAGAGGTGGAGCTTTGATATTTTGCCAGTATTATCATCTTATGAGTTTTTATCATATTTGTTCATGCCATAACCCTAGAGTCAAAATTGGCCCCATCCCTGAGACATTTCAGTTTAACATAGGGAAATTTATATTTAAAAATCTTCTTCTCAAGAATTGTCCAATCAAATTCATTCATATTTGGTATAAATAATCCCTATGGCTAGCGATTTAAAATTTGTTCAAATAAAGGGACTAGGATCAACTGGGGTCCAGTAAGGGAACTTTGATTTTTACATAGAAATACTATGGGAAAAGGGAAAATCTGTTTTTCTGATTCATTATAGGTATTATTTCAATTATCTTATTATTAGAATTTCTTGGCATAACAGTTGAGACAGGGATCTTTAAAGGTAATTTAGCAGGGGCCCCCCTAATAGATAAAATTGTGAAACTCTTCTCCTAAAATGCAAGGCCTGTAGCTTCGATATTTAATCATTTTGCATGTAGTGTCATCTAATAAGTTTCTATCAAGTTTGTTCAAGCCATATTCCAAGGGTCCAGATTAGCCCAACCCCGGGGCCATATTATTTTAACATATGGAAATTTACATCCTATCAAATTTGTTTATGTTTGGTATTTATGATCCCTATGACTATGAGTTTCAAGTTTGTTCAACAAAGGGGCTAGGATCGACTAGGGGACTTCGATTTTCAGTTAGGAATATTATGGGCTGAAGGGTTATAAATGAGCTTTTGTGATCGCCCGTGTCCATCATCCATCCGTCCATCGCCTGTCCATCGTTAACTTTTGCTTAAAAAGTCTCCTTCTCTGCAACCACTCAACAGATTGGGTATGCAGCACTCTCCAGTTTGTTCAAATCATGACTTCAGGGTCAAATTTGTCCCCACTTCAGAGGGCTAATTTTATTTTATTTTTTTTCAAAATTTCAAGTCTTCTCTTATTAGTTTCTTTGAGATTTGTTTAAGCAATGACCTTAGGGTCAAAATTGGCTGTGCCCCGAGGACTTAGCAGCTCAACGAAGGAAATTTTTAAAAAGCATTGTTTAGTCATAACAGTTGAAACTGGGTTCGTCAAGGGGGATTTTATCTCCATAAGTAAAAAGTGATAAAATTGTGAATTTCCAAAAATCTTCTTAAGAACAGACCAGCCAAATTTGTTCAAATTTGATATAAATGAACCATTTGAGTATGGGTTTCCAGTTTGTTGAAATAAAAGGACTAGGGTCGATTTAGGTCCATTTTACATAAGAATGCCATGGAAAAACTGGAAAGCATATTTTTTTCTCGTCCATTTTTATGCCCCCTCCCAATATTTTTGGGATGGCATATAGTAATGGCATTGTCTGTCCAACCGTCCGTCTGTCCGTCCATCCATTATTTTGTGTCCGGCCTGTAACTTGGTCATGCATACGAGAGGGGATCAGTTTGTAGACTTTTGCCATAACATTTTTAGTTATCATTGTATTCTAATAATTCTCAGAGAGCCTGTGCTGTTATATATTTGCAGTAATTTTGCAAAATATTTATAATTTTTCATCATTAGTTTATATTCGATAGTAACTATAGAATCGTCGATTTACGTTGTCTCGGTAGTTTTTGCTTTTTTTTCTCCTACTATTCAAACAAGCGTAGCATTGCCAAAACAGGTTTTATTTTTAAATAAAAAATATCAATGTGTGCTGTATCGTATTCTTGTTTACATCCTTTAAAAAAATGGCACCAATAATGCGCATCTCAAAATGATGTCAATAATATGATATTACTGTATGCCATTTTGTTTGAAACAAAATGACATCGGGCACTGGAAAATGGAATAGCATGCTGAATCCCGCAGTTCTGTAAAGTTTTGCTGCATGTAAGTTAATACACCTGCCCAAACAGAGAAACAAAAGTATGTATGGTGAATCAAATGTTCTGGTGTTTAAATATCACAAAATTAATGTTTTTGAGATGGCTGGAAATCCGCAATTAAAAAAGAGCAAATGGGAAGTCGATTTGAAGACATATTGGAATTAAAGCACGTTTTACAGAATTTTGTGTCCAGTATACCATATTCGGATTTCGTTAACATGTTCACTCAATGGTGTAAACGGTGGTAAAAACGTATAGACCGAAGAGAGTAATTTGTGAAGGAGAGGTTCAGTAAATTTGATACAAAAGCACCCGTTTAAAATATTGATGTTGGTTTTTTTGTTGAATACAACGTCATCATTTTGCCCCGACATATCTAACTGCTTTGCTCTAAATAGAGCCTTATTTTTTAAATAGTTGATATATCATGCTAAAATGTTCAAAATATGTCCCATATACATTTATTTCAAATACAATAACACTATTGTGCATTGTGTAATTGATATAAAAAAGATATGTCAAAAGTCTACAAACTTTCTGATCCCCCCTCTTAGATGGATTTTATTGATAAAAATTACTAAAAATGATCAACATAACATGACTATGTGTTACGTGTAATACCCACATCTGTAGCTTAAAGGTCAAGCTAGGCCACAATTTAACTTTGTTTGACGACACTTTCAGTCTGTTTGAGATTTCGAGTCTGGTCTGTAACATTGTCATGCGTAGATGGATGTTATGAATACTTGCTGCACATTATCAAAATAACATGATGCGTGTCTGATGTAGCACCAAGACTCCCACTTCAAAGGTCAAGGTCACACTTTGAGCTTGTTTGACAACACTTTGAGTCTGTCTGAGATTTTGTGTCTTGTCCTGATAAGCTCAGTCGGTTACACGTCTGACTATCAATCGAAGGTTCGTGAGTTCGAATCCCCGTCCCGGCAGCAGTCTCCGTGATGATTGATATATGACATAGTGTCTCATTATCATTTGTCTCTCACCACTGATTCAAGTGGCAAAGTTATCAATCACTTGCGGAGATTGGGTGTGCTCGAGTACTGGTTAATCCCAGGAAACAGTGGTTAGGTTAACTGATCATCATTCTGTAAGCCAACGATGGCATAAAAATTACGCTAAATATTCAATCAATCAGTCAATCATAGTCCTGAACTTTGTTATACATGGATGGATTTCAAAAACACTTGGCTCAGTTGATCAACATGGCATGATGAAGTGTCGCATGTAAGACCCAGAACCTTTCCTCAAAGGTCATGGTCACACTTGAAGTTTGTTTGATATTTTGTGTCTGGTCTGTAACTTTGTCTTTAACTTGGCTCACTTGAACTTTTAATTGTGTGCACTCTAGCACCCACATTTTCATTAGACCTTCACTTAACTTATATAGTAGTTACATAACCATGATATCTCGGACAAGTTCTTGAACTGGCCCAATCGGATTGTTAATGTCAGAGTAATGGTCCTTGAAACATTAAAAAATGCACTGTTTGACCGTGTGTGCATTCTACCACCGGTGTTGTATAGTATTTTGACCCCTCTGTGAAATGACCCCGGGGTCAAATTACTATATCACTTTACCACTATAGTTTTAATTTTAAAGATTTTAATGACATGTTCTCTTAAACCATTGCATCATTTGCTGAAAAGTTTATTTACAATGACTCAATTTTAATAAAAAATTAGCCACAATGTACCAAGGCAATGATGACTTTCACAACTTTCTTATCAACGTCGGTCATTCCAAATTGCAGCTGGTACCCCTCCAATTTCAGCTTATGACATCTCTGAAACTGTTTATACATTTTCATTTAGTTTTGTCTGCCTGCAGGTGACACTCTCCCAAAATGTGTACATTTTTGTGAGTGCCAGCAATCTTGCTGGCTGCTTGGGCTTCACTAATTTTGCATAGGCTAATATAGGGAAAAATTAAATATTTTTCTCTTATACTATTCTAATGCTACAGGTTTCATATTTTGCAAGTATTTGCATATGGATTCTTTTCAGAATTATAGATTGCTATTAGTTATCCAGTCATATATAGCTGCCTGGGCTCTGTAATTTGAAACATTAAGCAATTCGACATATTGAACTATTTTCATTCAGCTATTGTGAAATTTTTTCTGAAGTTACTGCATGTAACCGCATATAACACAATTATGTTATTTGTGGTAAGCATGATGGCGAGAATATATCTGCCACTTTGTCTGTTAGTCTGTGCATAGTAATCCTTGTTCCAACATTACTCCAAAAGGATTGTCTAGAAGTATAGAGCCTAAAAACCACAGCTCTGCCTTGAATAATGACAGCATTATTTCCATTTTTTTTTAGTGATTTTCTGCTTGTCAGAAGCATAAGCATATCTTTAAAATTACAGAAAGGTATCCAACGTGATTTGGAACACGGATAAAGAGCAATGTTTGGGAATACAGAGGGAAATAATCATAACTCGGACATTTATTAAATAATGACATAATTCTCTCTCCTTTCATACTTTATGATTTTTTTTTTGCTTGTTCGGGGCATATCTTCAAAAGTACTTGGAAGATGGATAAAGGGCAATGTGTGGAAGTGTGTAGAGAAAAATCAATAACTATCTTGACAGAATTACCTTCCCTTTTGTACTTTATTTTCATTTATATTTGCTTGTCCAGAGTATTCTTCAAATGTAAGGAAGAGAGTCCAATGAAACTCGGAACATGGATATTGAGTAATGTTCCACAACTGTTATCATATATAATGTACCTTATTTTAAGTTATTTATCCTTAACAGTGTGGAATCAAGCAGGTGCTTGGAAGCATCCATCAGTTTTACTGATACAGACCGTAATCCGTTCAAGTACACCAAACGGACGCAAACGAAACGAATATCAAACGCGTTTTAAACGATATACAAACGGACTAAAAATGCAAACGAAACGATAAACGAAACAAAACGATAAACGAAACGATACACGGACGCAACAGGGCGAACGATCCACGAACGATACAAAACGATAATGCAAACTTAAACGCATCAAATATTAAAGATTCGGATATCCTCTAATATTGTCGTAGATATATTGACAATGAAATAAATAATTAAACGAAATGATTGCTCTCTTTGTCATTTAAAATCTTTAAATTGCTATACCTGTAACTTTAATTAAATTTCTTTGTTATAAGTTTTAATCCCGAATAACCCGTGAAAAACATTGCCTCGGGCATCGTTTCTTTACTTGTAAAAGTGTGATAAAACAATCAGATGACGCATGACCTGCTTACACAACTACTCCAATTAAATGATTTAATTATCTGAACACTGATTTATGTTGCTGTTCTGTTATATGATTGCCAATCAGGAAAAGTTTTCGCGCAATTTTAGAAAATCTGTTTGTTACACCAAAAACCCTTAGGGCTTTTCCAAAATTGTATATAAAAATAGTTCATATATATATATATATAACAAACACATGTAAAGGGTTGGTGTTTGTTTGTTACTGGGTGTCTTCCAAAATGTTTGTTTTCAATATAGGCATTTGTTAAAAAAAAAGATTACTATTAAGCTGATAGAGTTATTAATAACTACACATACCTTAATTTGTGTACAGAATGAACACGCTGTCCCTTTCACTATCACCTTGTGCCAATGTCCGATTATGTCACCAGTGAAACAAACATTTTATTCACTAAGTGGGTATCTTGGAAATTTTTGATGGAAGGATATCAGAGGAATTCTATCGGCGTAATGTACATAAAAGTCCTTGAAAGCGTCAGACGGAAGTACATGTACCAGCGATTTTAGAAGCCATGCCACAAAACATAAAACTTTTACCCTTAAAGGCATCTTTTTTTATGGAAACATCTCCGCCTCCCCCATGTATTTACCATAGTGAAATAGAACGCGACGTTAAATGACGCAAGAAACTGTCAGAGTGACGACATCGCACATTGCCACAAGGTCAGAAATAAATGGTGTCAGAGTAATAGACATAAAGTGTGTGCGCTCGCTACATAAATTAAGGCATGTGTATTTGTAAATATATTTATCTTTGCGGATTATATGAATTATTTTGTTTAATGAATTGTTAAAATTGTTTAACATGATAATCTATCGAAATTCATAACTGGAATTAAAATTGGAAAATACTTGTTAATAATGCATTATTCCTGTAAATAAAATAAATACTTGCTGAGGCGTCTATACTCTGTTTCTTGCATAATAGCAGATTATACACCACTGCAGATATAAAAAAAAACACGGACTGGTTCACATTTATTTACTATATACTTTTTCGATACTGTAATATTAACCTTAGTGTAAACCAGTCTGGCAATGTTTGGCCACTCTAATGATTACGTGACCGTAACGTGTTTATCGTATGTAATTGACATGCCCCATACCATGTGTATTAAATTTCAATGATTGAGTTTGATGTAACATATTAATCTGCTGTCACGCTACAAATCATCAACTTTATGGTAGACCATATCTAACATAGGGTGGCTTAGTTAGAAATATTTCAGAATGATTTTAATCAATATTTCAGAAAGATTTTAATCAATATTATTTTAATTTATTTAATTAAATTTATTTAATTAATATATTATCATATAAAACCTGGCGATTTCTTTAAATATATAGTTCTTATTATTTATTCTACTGCGGTGTTATAATTGGACAATCAGAGATGATGCGATTGGTAAACATGTCGTGTAAACGTTAAATGGTAAAAGATACAGGGTGAACGATACACGCAAAACGATTCGAACGCAAACGCAGGTTAAAATGCATTCACTATCGTTTTGAACTGCATTTTCGTATTTTCTCTAACGTTTATCATAAAAAAAATGCAAACCATTAACGAAACTAAAATGCATTTCAAACGCAAAACAAACGCGTTTGACATGCAAAACGAACGCAACTGAAATGCATTTTTGGTGTACTTGAACAGATTACGGTCTGTACCCTTATCAAATGTAAAATTCAGTGTTATTCTGCTCTAAGCTCTAGTGGTTCCGGCTAAGAATAGAATCACTGTTGATCTCTGCATCCTGTGAATGGGTGTCATGTTCATTTTATCATTTTTTTTCATGTTCACTATTGTGGTTAAATTACCAACCCCTGTATGGTTCCAGGGAGCCATATGGGTGATCACTGTTTCTTGCACACCAGATAAGGATATCTACATTATTACCGGTGCTAAATATTTCTATCTCACCCTAGGGCTGAGATAAAATTCTTGCGCTGTGACGTTGGAACCATCTAGATGACGTAACGTATAAAACATATGACGTAAATCATATAATTAAACGTCTTAACATCGGTCATTGTAAAATCTATAATAATAAATTAAGTTAAAATATTTATTCAATATGTTTGGTATGCAAGAAAAAGAATCATTCATGGGTTTTTGGTTTGGATACACATTCCATTCATTTGAATAACTGTTTTCGCCGGAACTCACCAAAACAGTTATCCCTTGGCACGGAATTTTTTATCCAAACCTCAAACCCATGTTAGATTCTTATAGGCTCATGCATGTAGTAAGAAGCAACAATATGTAATACGATAGAATTTGCTGAAACTGCAGTTCTGCAGGTATCAAGGTTCAAGGTATATTTGAGATATATATATTAATGAAATTGTATGTATAATTTCCTAACATGGAAATGAAGCTTGGGATTATGAGGTTAATTAGGTCCTTGTCATTGTTAATAGAAAAGCAATTTCTGCTTAATAACTTTAGTTCCCTTAGATATTTTGATATAATATTAGTATAGGTCCCTAAAACAAAATGGGAGATTAGTATTTGGAGGTAATATGAATCCAGGTCACTGTAACTACCAGTAAAAAAATAGTTTCCTACATAATTTTTAACCTCTGAAGTTCTTTATTTCATTTACAAACATCATCATAATACTTTTGGATGACTGGTTATGGGCCTGTATTGACTGCTTTGCACTCTTTGTTTTAATGGTTACAAAAAGTGTGACTTAAACAAAATGTTATTTCCATATGCTTAATCACTCGAACAAGTATTATTTTCTAATATGTTATACTTTGCATTCTAGTTTTTGTCTCGCGGCGACAAAGGAGAGACAAGATTAAGGTGTTGCTTTTCCGTTGACAGCGACAGCAGCGGCGGCGGTGTCAAACATTTATAATTAGCTCCAACGTTAAGTTTTCGTATTACAAGTGCAAGGACACTCATACTTGGATCATAGTTACAACTAACACCTAGCATCACATTATACACTGCAGATGCTGAGTGTGACCTACATTTCGTGGTCCATTGACATTGTTTGATGCTGAATTTTGCATTTAGCTCCAAGTTAAGTTTTTGTTTTTACACTATTACTCAACAAATACAAGTGCTAGGACACTCATACTTGGATCATAGTTACAACTAACACCCTGCATCACATTATATACTGCAGATGCTGAGAGTGACCTACATTTCATGGTCCATTGACATTGTTTGATGCTAAATTTTGCATTTAGCTCCAATGTTAAGTTTTCACACTATTTCTCAACAAGTACAAGTGCTAGGACGCTCATACTTGGATCATAGTTACAACTAACACCCTGCATCACATTATATACTGCAGATGCTGAGTGTGACCTACGTTTCATGGTCCATTGACATTGTTTGATGCTGAATTTTGCATTTACCTCCAAGGTTAAGTTTTCATTTTTACACTATTTCTCAGTAAGTACTAGTGCTAGAACACTCATACTTGGATCATAATAACAACTTACACCCTGCATTATATAATGCAGATGCTGAGTACTTTTCTTTTTTTTAATTTATTTAATATTAAATATGTTTTAGATCTACTTATAGAAATTTTTATTTTTTTTATTTTTTTATTTTTATTATTTTTTTTTATTTTTTTTATAAATATGTTTAACTTAAAAATACTGGTTAAAGTTTTTTATTTTTTTTTTTAAATATGTTTTACTTAGAAATACTGGTTAAAGTTTTGTGTGCAACTACCATCAAGTTCATATCTCAAAAATCACTTAATGTATTTGATCAAAACTTCACACCATACTTCCTACAATATTTCTTAGTCATTAAACCTACTACATTAACCAAGTAAGATAACTCTTGCATGAATATAATATTTTAAATTTTTTCTCTCACATGTGTGTATTAACGGTCAAAGCGGACACGGCGAGACGTATCATTCCACGGAATTCTTGTTGATAGTGTGTTTCACTGCCATTGCTATATTTTCACACAAGAAAATACTTTTAGTTTATAAAGGAAATAATCAAGCAAGACTTATAATATATATACCGAGCAAAAAGTGCAAAGCAATTAACAAACAACAAAAAAATAATTAGCAAACAAATCAAAATTGCAAATGCAATTAACTCTTTTCAAATAGCATATTAGTCTCCCTTACATGTGATATGTCATAAGAAAAAACTATTGGGTTGTATAACAATACATATCATACCCAATTTAAATTAGCAAAAAGCTGGGGGAATTGTTAAAATATTTTTATTAACTGATAAACAACAACTAGCAAAAGCAATAAGCCAATTGAAAAAAAACAACACTAAAATAAATGGTATCATGTTCTTCATTACATAAACATGTATGGAATTTATTTCATATCAACATTATAGCACATAACTATCAAAACCAATCACTAAACCTTTATAGCTGCTTACGGAATTTCATAATGGTCAATAGGTTACCAGTCAATAAATTATATTGGTCAATGGTCAAAGTTTTTAGTGCAGTTTTGTCAACAGAATAGACAAACTCCCATTTGGGCCTATTGTTTTTGTATAATTGCAATTTTTCTTCAGGTGGTGGGGATGTGTATGAAAATGCGCCAGCAGTTGCATTTGGTCAGTCAAAAGGAAAAGCTGGCAGCTATGATGAAAATGCATACGAAAACCCAGAAGATTGTGTCCCTCCAGTTCAGCAAAAAGTTTGTAGTTCATATATAATGAATTATGTTTTTAGCTCACCGAAGGCATACTGGTGAGCTTTTGTGATCACCCTGTGTTTGTCGTCTGTCATTCATTGTCCATTGTAAATGCTTCAAATGACTTCTTCTCTGAAGCCATTGGACATGTTTTCACCATAGTTGTGTGAAGCATACTTTTATGAAGCTGTCTGAAGTTTGATAATATTGGATATTAGTGAATGTAATAGCAGCTGTTATGTATTTCTACAGGTTAACTATGCAGCAGATAGTTTAAATTTCCATTCATGTATATTTTAGATCTACTTGAGTAGGCCTAAAACTAAAAATATACTTTATGTCTTATATGAATTCAACCATGTGTTAGGACAAAAGAAGTTTGTTGTATAACTCTGCAGTTATTTTTTTATGTGGGCGTGGCTTTATCATCAAGTGCGTTTACATAGTATGAACGTTTTTTTTTATGTTATAGTTCCGATGTTTAAATGTTTTGTTTTTCTATAGGGTTATATAAGGAGAATGTAAATATTATAAAAGTCTTCTTCTCATTTACAGACCAACCAAATTCGTTCAGTAAGGGTACTTTTGAATAGGAAAACAAGAATTTCACTCTTTAATCTATTTTTTCAGAATTATTTTTATCTTAATAAGATCTGGAGTAATGTTTTGACATAATAGTTTGAATAAGGTCCTTAAACCTGCTGTGAATTAAGATTTGACTTACCAGCGGCTGCACTGCTTTGAAAGTTTCTATATATTATTGGATTCAGTGCATATCTTCACCTTGCTACAAACTTTTATTTCTTGAAAAAATCTAATCACAACCAGTGATTCAGTGCATCCGTTATTTCGTGTCCAGCCTGTAACTTTTTCATGCATTGATGGATTTTGTTTATACTTGCTACAAATGATCAACATAACATGACAACGTGTTGCGAGTAAGACTCACACCCTTACCTCAAAGGTCAAGGTCACACTTTCAATTTGTTTGACGACACTTTTGAGTCTGTGTGAGATTTCTTGTCCGGCCTGTAACTTTGTCATGTATAAATTACCTGTAGAAATACCCAGACCGTTACATCAGATGTCAATGTCAATATTATACAAAGGTCAAGGTCACACTTTAATGTGAAAAAACATGAAATTGCATGTCTAGTCTAAAACCTCAGTCCATTACTCTTGATATTCATGGATACATCGCTACCTAGTTATTTTCACAGACCATTTGGGGAGCATGCGACACTTACCAGTGACATTTCTTTTTAAATCTAAAATACTAAAAAAATTTAAAAAATCATCTTCCCACAAATCGCCAAACATATTTTGAAAATAGTCATAAAGTAATGATTACCAACTATAGTTCTAATAGATTTTACTTGATTCCACTGCCTTATGAAGCCAGGAGGGGCTACAAAAGAACTGGTGTAGTAGTCAATTCTTTCCCCTTGGAAGAAATCAGCTAGCCAATTCTTTCCCCGTGCCCCCAAGTTAGTTATATCGCCCTGGGAAAGAATTGAGTAGCTGATTTCTTCCCCTCAGGATAGTCAAAATATAAGGGTGGAAAAGAATCAGTAAGCCAATTCTCCCCACTCCCAAAACCAAAATAAAACAACGAAATATATGGCAGAGGGGAAACCATATTCTTTCCCCCCCCTCCCCCCCACCCCTAACAGAAAGAAAAAAATATAAGAGGGGGTGGGGTTGAAAAAATCAGATAGCCAATTCTTTTCCCCCTCAACAGAAAGTCAAAATATAAGGGGATGGGAAAGAATCAGTTAGCCAATTCTTTCTTTCCAGAAAGTCAAAATATAAGTATGGGTGGGGAAAGAATCAGCTAGCTAATTATTTCCACCTAAAAGTCAAAATATAAGGGTGGGAAAGAATCTGCTAGCCAATTCTTCCCCCAACCCAACAGGAAGTCAAAATATAAAGGGTTTAAAAAAAACAGCTAGCCAATTATTTCTCTCCAGAAAATCAAAACATAAGTATGGGTCGGGAAAGAATCAGCTAGCCAATTATTTCCAGCTGAAAGTCAAAATATAAGGGTGGGAAAGAATCAGCTAGCCAATTCTCTACACCCCACCCCCAAACAGAAAGTCAAATTATAGGTGGGAAAGGATCAGCTAGCAAATTTTTTCCCCCAATAGAAAGTCAAAATATGGGGGGAGAATCAGCTAGCAAGTTCTATCCCCCTACCCAAGAATCAGGTAGCCAAGTATTTTCACCTTAAAGCCAAAATATAGGCAGGGAAAAAATCAGCTAGCCAATTTTTCCCAACAGAAAGCCAAAATATCAGAGGGAACCGAAAAGAATCAGCCAGCCAATTCTTTCTCTAAAAAATTCAATCTATCAATAGGAATGGGGAAAGAATTGACTAGCTGATTTCTTCCCTGCGGGAAAGTCAAAATATAAGGGTGGAAAAGAATCTGGTAGTTAATCTTCCCACTCAAATAACAAAAAAAAACAATGAAATATATGGCAGAGGGGGTAGTCAATTCTTTCACCCCTCCCATCCCCCCCCCCTCCAACAGAAAGTAAAAAATATAAGAGGGGATGGGGTTGAAAAATCAGAGTCAATTCTTTTCCCCTCAGCAGAAAATCAAAATATAAGGGGGTGGGAAAGAATCAGCTAGCCAATTCTTTCCCAACAGAAAGTCAAAATATAAGTATGGGTGGAGAAGGAATCAGCTAGATAATTATTTCCACTTGAAAGTCAAAAATATAAGGGGATAAAGAACCAGCTATCCAATTATTTCTCTCCAGAAAAACAAATATAAGTATGGGTCAGGAAAGAATCAGCTAGCCAATTATTTCCACCTGAAAGTCACAATATAAGGGTGGGAAAGAATCAGCTAGCCAATTCTTTCCCAACAGAAAGTCAAAATATAAGTATGAGTGGAGAAAGAATCAGCTAGATAATTATTTCCACTTGAAAGTCAAAAATATAAGGGGATAAAGAACCAGCTATCCAATTATTTCTCTCCAGAAAACCAAATATAAGTATGGGTCAGGAAAGAATCAGCTAGCCAATTATTTCCACCTGGAAGTCACAATATAAGGGTGGGAAAGAATCAGCTAGCCTATTCTCCCCCCCCCCCCCCCATCCCCCACCCACCCAACAGAAAGTCAAAATATAGGAGGGATAGGATCAGCTAGCAAATTCTTCCCCCCCAACAGAAAGTTAAAATATGGTGTGTGTGTGGGGGGGGGGGGGGGGGGGAATCAGCTAGCAAGTTCTACCCCACTACCCAAGAATCAGCTAGCCAATTCTTTCACTCCAGAAAATCAATCTATCAATAGGGATGGAGAAAGAATTGGCTAGATTCTTTTCCGCCAACAGAAAGCCAATATCTAAGGGGTGTGTGGGGGGAATTGTCTACCCAATCCTTCCCCCCTCCCACCAACAGGAAGTCAAACTGTAAGTGGGGAAAGAATCAGCTAGCCAATCATTTCTCTCCAGAAAGTCAAAATATAAGTAGGGATGGGGAAAGATTCAGCTAGCCAATTTTTTCCCCTCAACAGAAAGTCAAAATATAAGGGGTGGAGGAAGAATCAGCTAGCCAATTCTTTCTCTCCAAAAAATCAATCTATCAATACGGATAGGGAAAAAATTGGCTAGCTTTTTTTTTTTCTGCCAACAGAAAACCAAAATCTAAGGGATGTGTGAAGGATGGGGAGGGGGTGAGAATCAACTATCCAACTCTCCCCCCACCCACCAACAGAAAGTTAAAATAAAAGGGGGGGGGGGAAGAATCTGCTAGCCAATTATTTCTCTCTAGAAAGTAAAAATATAAGTAGGGATGGGGAAAGAATCAGCTAGCAAATTCTTCCCCCCAAACATAATCTCAAAATACAAGGGGTGGGGGAATAATCAGCTAGCCACTTCTTCCTCATCCCAACATAAAGTCAAAATATAAAGGGCGAGGAAAAAAATCAAAATATAAGTAGGAATGGGGAAAAATCAGCTAGCCAATCCCCGCCTCTCCCATCATTAAAATAAATTTTGCAATATGTGGGGGGGATAATCAGCTAACCAATTCCCCCCTCCCACCATTAAAATAGATTCTTCAATATGTGGGGGGGGGGGGCGGGATAATCAGCTAGCCAATTCCCCCCTCCTACCAATAAAATAAATTTTGCAATATGTGGTGGGGGGGGGATAATTATCTAGCCAATTCCCCCCCCCCCCTCCCACCATTAAAATAAATTTTGCAATATGTGGGGGGGGGGGATAATCAGCTAGCCAATTCTTCCCCCTCCCACCATTATAATAAATTTTGCAATATGTGGGGGAGGGGAATAATCACCTAGCCAGTTCCTTTCACCAAACAGTAAGGAATACTATGGAAAAAACTCATTTTTCATGCATTTGTGCAAAATTATTTTTAAGTCACAACAAATAAGATTTGTCAGATGAATTATATTCCATTAATCAGAACCAAACATTTGACTTACAGTATATTTCAACCGTATCACACAGTCTTCATCAGCTTTGTGCTTAAAACATTTTCTTTTCGTAGTATTTTTTGTTCAGTAAGGTTATGGTGGAGTTAAGTATCCATAAGGGTTTGACACCCCCCCCCCCCCCCCCCCCCCCCCCCCCCCACACACACACACACACACAAGGATTAACCTTGTGAGGTTTTAAAAAGTACTTATACCACTTTAAGCAACAAGAGCTTCATCAGCGCCTTTTGTTTCATATTTGGAATGATTTAATGATTGCTTTGAGTAGCGGTTTCAAATTTGTTCAAATAAAGTGGCTAGGATCCAATGGGCACTGTAAGGGGAATTTTAATTGGAAAACTATAGGAAATTCTCTTTTTCTTGTCTATTTTAGGAATTTTATTTTAATCATCTTGAAATCTGGACTACTGATTTGTCATAACCGTTGAGACTGGGTCTTTTAACCATGAGGGGACATCATGGAATTTAATATTTGATGCAACTATGGATTTTTAAAAATCTTCTCTTGAGGTTGATATGGAGCATTGTTTAGTAATACATGTAACAGTTGAGCCTGTGTCCTTTAAAGGGAATTTAATATCCATAAGGGATTAGCAGGTTGTCAAAAAGGTCTCAAAATGTGAATTTTCTAAATATCTTTTTCTTAAAAACTGATAAGTGAAATGTGTTCATATTTGGTATAAATGATCCCTATGAATAGGGTTTTTACATTTATTCAAGTACAGGGGCTAGGGTCCATTGGGTCCCAATAAGGGGACTTCTATTGTTTACACTGGTGTTTGAAGCTTTTGCGAGTCCAGGGGCTAGGATATATGAGCTATTCTGATCACCTGTTGCCCGTCCTCCATCTGTGAACTTTTTGTTGTGTGCACTCCAGTACCTGCATTTTCATTGGATCTTCACTTAACTTATAAAGTAATTATATAACCATAATATCTAGGAAAATATCTTGAACTTGCCAAATCGGATTATTAATGTCAGAGTTGTGGCCCTTGATACATTAAAAAATTGACTATTTATCCTTGTGCACACTATAGCATCCACATTTTTCATTTGATTCTCACCAAACTTACACAGAAGTTATATAGCCATAGTATCCGGGCAGTTTCTTGAACTGTGCAAATCCGATCATTAATGTCAGATTTATGGCCTTTTAAGTACTAAAAATCCACTATTTGACCTTGCATACACTCTAGCACCCACATTTTTCATTTGATCTTACACAGTAGTTATATAACAATAATATCTCAGGTAGTTTCTTGAACTGTGCAAATCCGATTGTTAATGTCAGATTTATGGACTTTTAAGCATTAATAATGCACTATTAGACCTTGCATACACTCTAGCACCCACATTTTTCATTTGATCCTCATTAAATTTATACAGTAGTTATTTAACCATACCTCAGACAAGCTCTTGAACTCGCCAAATCAGAATATTAATATTAGAGTAATGGCCCTTGAATTGTCAAAAACTGCTCTGTTTGACCTTGTGTGCACTCAACCACCAGAATTTTTTTATTTGATTCTCACCAAATTTACACAGTTGACTTTTCACCATAATATATTTGACAAATTCTTGAACAAATCGGGTAATTAATGTCAGAGTTATGGCCTTTGAATCGTAAAAAATTGCATTATTTGACCTTATGACCTTCTAGTATTCACATTTTTCACTTGATGTTCACCAATTTACATAGTAGTTATTTGATATAGTTTGTACTCTAGCACTCACAGTTTATATTTAATCTTCATTAAACTTACACAGTTGTTATGTAACTATAGTTCTTGAACTGGTAAATTGGATAATTAATGTCGGGTGTTATGGTTCTTGAATTGACAAAGTGATATTGTATGAATTTATGTACACTCTAGTTCCTGCAAAATTGTTGTTTTTTTGCATTGTCTCCTCTGCCACAGGTGAGCAATTTAGGGCCAATCTGGCCTTCTTGTCTATTTGTCCAAATCAGAAAATAAAAGGCAGGTGATTGTCTTTTTCCCCTCAAAATATTTCGCCATTTTACCAAAAAGGCAACCCCTGCTGCGGAATTCAGCTGATAATGGAAACAATAACCGTTATGATAATATTGGATATTAGTGAATTTAATATCAGCTGTTATGTATTCCTATGTGACGTGTTTACTTTGCAGCGGATAGTTTAAACTTCCATTCATATATTCAGACTTTATTATATAATTTTTTTATAGCTTCCACCTTTATTTGAATTGTGTCTGATTCTGCAGTTCTTTACACACGCATAAAAAAAACAGAATAAAAATGAATTAAATCCTATAATAAATTTTACTTAACACGGTTTTTGCTGTATCGGGTAAATACTTTGCAGTATTATAAAATATATTGCTCCAATAGGATACATAGAGCTGCTTTGTACTTTAAATATTGTTGATGTCATAATTGTGATTAATTATGCATGTTCTCTTCTTTTGTTTTACAGAAGAACTTCAACAAAGATGGGTTAGTCTATGCAGACTTATCTTTCAAACCTCATCCAAAAAGACAAGGGAAACTGGTCATACATGGCCTGGATGACATGACAGAGTATGTCCAAGTTGACTTCACAAAGAAGGCTGAACCTCTTCCTGATAGTGACGAAGAGGACCATAATGCCAATACAAAAAATTGATTAAGTTGATATAATATCTTTTAGAATTCCAGAAAAGAACTATTTTTATACTAAACTGTTATTAACGTTTAATATATTTTTGTATTGTTTCATTGTTATTTTTTATATACACAGTTTTTATTTGACTTGTTACTATGCAATAATTTATTATAAATTTTAATATTTCAATAATCATGCATGTGTCTTTGAAAGAGTGTAAAGGAACTGTAACGTACTGAACATTTGTCATGTTTGTTTGCATTTGAAATATGAATAATTCCTTTCTGAGCTGTTTCTAAAACTATGATTGGAACATATTCATTCAATGGAGTGGATCTAAGTGAAGAGCAAGTTCAATTGCAATGATGTTTAGACTATAATGCTGCTCATATCCTTATTTCCTTATTTCTTCATGAATTAACAAGGCTGGTGGTGTTCCCTGTCGAATCCATGTTTAAATTGTAACATCCTTCATATATATTGAGTCTAATTTTGTTTTTAAATAAGATGGTTGAAGGGGGGAAAAAATCAAAATAAAAAATGTGTATTATAAACTTAAAGGGAGTATATCAAGAAAAAAATGCTATAAATGTCTTAAAAATAAAATACTTATTAAAATTGTTAAAAGCATCTTATTATCTCTAATTAATAAAATCAGAATGGTTTGGTATGTCAAAGTTACCAAACGTGACAAAATAGATATTTGAAATAAATACTATTTGACAACATTCGCAACATCATTCCGATTCTTTCTAAGATGAAAAAGTTTTTATAACATATATACCTGTATAACGGATCAAATTGAAATCAAAATGAAATGTCATTATTCATTTAATACGTTACAAAATATGTTGCAATTTTGAGCTGGAAATCTATTTTAGTCTAACCTAGACCATAGCCCAAGTTAGAAAATCCCTTTTCATTATATTATTTTGGCATGTTTAAATATATATTGTTTTGACGGTTTGAGGTCAGTGTATATATGGGCATGATATAATTGGAAAAATGTTTTTAGCCAATTTTAAAAGTTTGAAAAATCCTGATAAATTTCCATTAATTTCCATAGTATTCAGCTTTATTTAAATTCTGGAAAATCAAATGAATGATAGCATAAACAAAATAAATGATGTTTTAATAACAGACTTATTTAATCAACAAGAAAACTTTTAAAACACAGTCACATTACATTGATGTATGAAGAAAAGAAATATCTTCAGGATCAAGTTGATCTTTTAATAAGCAAAATATCCCACTTTAAAACTTTCTGTTTAGGTTTGCCGTACCCGGAGATTCAATTTATCAATGTATAACAGATAATGTCATATGCATTCTTTGAAATAATCAGAAGCCTTGGTTTGAGAACTGTATATAATATCTAATTATTTAACATTATTTATATGCATATAAAGAGGGTGTTCTTTTCAAAGGAACAGGAAATGAAAAGTAGTTTTGAGAAACATATTCGAAGGTGGACCAAAACTGAGACAAAATGTTTGATTTTACCTGATCTGTACATACCATGTTAATAGTTTGATACTAACTCTTAATGCTAAACGTCCACTTTTGTTTTGGAACAATGTAATTTTATTCATGAATGAAAAGAATTTCTGGAATTTCTTACGACGATTTTATCGTTTTATTTTCAAATGAAAAAATGGGAGATTGATGGCATTCAATTTCTAATTTATTTTTTGTCAATATAGAAATTTAAAGAATTGAAGCTTTAGAAATTGGACACCTTTATTGTAAAATAAAAAAAAAATCTTGAGTCATGAATATAATTTTATTAGAAAAAAATAAACAAGAAATTAAAATAATATGTTAATTTGCTAACACCTTTGGCATTGAAAAATTAAGACAAAAAAAATGTATCCATCATGCAATTTATATATATTCACATTGATCTGTGGACAAAATTTAAGCCTGAATCAAGGACTTATATCCTATAGAAGGATAGGAAACTTGTATCTCCTGACTAAATGTTGATGAAACAGCACACAAAGGATTAATAATTTGCAAATTAATCATTCATAGGCAACTTATTTCCTGTACATAAACTTTAAGTTGTATGTTATCTTAGCTGTTTAAACATGTTCCGATCACGCAAAATGTTCTTCAATATATTGAGGTTTGAAGGAAATTTATCGTAATCTGTCGTTATTTTAGCTGCAGTATACAAATTATTTAATCATAAGTACTTCAACAATTATAAACACAAATATCTGGGAATAGTATTGTTTTGATGACAATGTCATTCTGCGGTGTAAGAATTTTGATTTGTGTTCCTGAGATGAATGGAAGTTAAGATAATTAAAAATGAGATATTGCGGGATTTAGCATGAATACACAAGTGTTCACACAATCTCAATCAGTTGCCTTTCCCTCTCTATATAATTCCTTGCTTAAATGAAAGCAACCCTATATTGAGCTTATGTTAATGCCATATTCATGTTAAAATACTTTAATTTTTATAGTCTTGATGTTAGTGATTTTCATGCTAAACATTTTCCTCTGCTATAACTTGACTCAATATTAATTCATGTTAATAGAATACATTTTGTAATATTAACTGTTTATTCAGAGATGAAATTGCATCTTTTGAATACCGACTATAAATTAGTTGAATAAATTCGTTATATTTTTACGTTGATATATACAAGATACCTGTAATTATTAACACAAAAGTACATTTGGCATTGTTTTTATTAAATTTATATCAAATGTTTTGAAATGAAGTAACAGAGCATTAATGCCAGACCTTCGGTTCATTCAAATTGAACTTTCTGTTATAAGAAAGGTGCACAAGTGTTCTGTCAAAATTACAAGCATTTAACGTATTATAAAAGGTGCACAGGATAGATACACCAAAGTTCTTGGTTAAAAAAATAAAACTGTAAAACAAGTTTGTTTAAATATGCAAATTTCTAAACCATTCTGATACATTGGAGATTCGAACCCACGGCCCCTACGGTGTCAGCGCCTAGCACATTAATGACGACGTCTGTACCGACTGCGCCACCGCAACAACGCCAAAAAACGTTGCGCAAATAGCCCATATATTGGCGTCACCATTAATGTACACAGGACATAAGCGGGTATTATAATATTTACATCCAATATTTTGTATTATTCCTACTTTAAATGACTCAATGGAGAGGAGTGACACATGTCTTATTCACCTGACCACGGACAATTACATTCTGATACACTTGACAGGAAAACACTGTAATATAAGGATAGTCCTTGTGGTGCTGACAACCAATATTAGCAATTGCGATAAGTAGCTCAAACTTGGGTATGAAGTGTTAACTCTAATACAATGCGACTTTTAAAATACAATCAATTAAATTACTAATGTGACTTTAAAACAAAGTTAAGCAGGATGACCTCTGTTAATGAGTTTTTCAAAGCTCTTTTAGTTTAACAGTCCGTAGATGAGAACTTGTCAGTTTGATATACAGTAAAACCTATGTAAGTGGTCACCACAATTAGCAGCCACTTGTCTTAAGCAGCCATATCTGCTTTTTCCCATTTCTATGCTGTCAGAACAAAGTAACCTGTATTAAGCAATCAGCTGTCTTAAAAGGCTATGTTTAATCTTTCCCTTGACTGGCTGCTTAAGACAGGTTTGTCTGTATTTAAATTTTAAGTTTTCATATCAAGTTTAATGGGTTATAAAAGCTGAAAGACGTTTTGTTATGATTGGCAGTAACTTGTTACCTTGATAGTGTTAAATACCATGAAATTGAAAACTATCTTAACAGTGCTTTAAACAACTGGGTCAGAAATTGAAAAAAGTGTTAACTGCTTAAATAAATGAGATATTCTTATGTTGTAGTCTAAGATCAGTGTTTTTATAGGAACAAAGTTTCTTATGTGTCTGTATGTTCTGTTTTTGTGTTAGCTATAATGTTGTATAAAAATGTAACGGAATTATGACAATATTTTAAAGCAGTCATTCAACAGTTTTCTATATGTCAAAACAATTGGTGAACTTGATTTAAATATGGATTCAGTTTTGAGTAAGAGTAGTAAGTAGGTAGAAATCTAGAAAAATCATCATGAAGTTGAAGTTTTGACCTGTATTATAACCATTTGTTATAAATGTTTATGTTTAACCAGTTACCACTTCATGTATTATGGAATAATCATTACTTTATAAGATTATTATATACTTCACATATATGTTGTTTAATAATTTATTTATACCGGTGTAGTAATCAATTCTTTCCCATTTAAAAGATTCCCCGGGGATTCATTCTAGCTGATTCAGCCCGTGTGGTTCCGGCTAAGAATAGAATCACTGCCAATCTCTGCAGAGGGGTAGGAATCCTCCAAATGGTTGTCATGTTCATTTTATCATTTTTTGTCATATTCTTTATTGTGGTTAAATTATCAACCCCTGTGTGGTTTGAAGGAACAATATGAGTGATGGCAAGAATAGGATCACTGTGGCTTATGCATGTCGTAGGAAGCGACAATTTGAGTAATACGATAGAATTTGCTGAAACTCTGCAGTTCTGCAGGCATCAAGGTTCTAGGTTCATTCTGCTTATTCATTTGTTTTTTTTTGTTTTTTAAATCTGTATGTTAATTTGTTGTTTTTTGTACATGTAGAATGAACCTGGAATCTTCCTTCCTGTTGGCGTCGAATAACCTATAATGTGTTGGTACACCGTCAAACCCTATTCATTCATTTCTTCTAGCTGATTCTTTCCCCACCAGCTAGTTAATGATTTCCCCCAGGAAAGAATTGGCTTGCTGATTTCTTCCTCCCCCCATACTTTTTTAAGTTATAAGTGGTAGACTTGTCCCAATATTTTATTGGAGTTGGTAATTTAAAACTTAAATGGTTAAAATGTTTGATTAATTGATTTTTCAACATATATATTTGTTATCTGTTTGCCAAAAAAATATATTGAAATATCTGCTTTGTTTTTATCTCTGACATTTTGTTTGGTTGAACTTTCAAATTTAATGATGGAAACATTAGACTAACTCATTTTTCTATATTTAATCTGATTATAATGGTATTAAATTAGAAATAATTGACTAGCTTTCCCCCTATGTTTTCCTTTGTTTTCAGATATTGTAATGGGAACATTAGACTAACTCATATGTTCTATATTTTGCCATGTTTATAATACAAAATTAGAAAGCCAATGTGTCCCCATTTCTGAGGGAGAGTGCACTGCGACAAATATTCTTTCAAGCTTTGGGAAGGCATGTGTTTGAAACTCGTAGGAATATTTATTGTGCTGGAACTGTGGATTGTTTCAGGCACAATAGTTATACCCCCGACAAACGAAGTCATAGTCACCCTGTGGTCGGTCTGTCCGTTGCAATTTTCCTTGTCCGGAGCATCACTTGAAAAGTACTGGATGGAATTTCATCAAACGTCATACAATGGTAGAATATAATGAGAGGAAATGCAGTGTACAAGAAACATAACTCTATTCTTGCTAATTACAGAGTTATTGCCATTTGATATTTTTTCTTGTCCGGAGCATAACTTGAAAAGTACCTGATGGAATTTCATCAAGCTTCATACAATGGTAGAATATAATGAGAGGAAGTGCAGTGTACAAGAAACATAACTCTATTCTTGCTAATTACAGGGTTATTGCCCTTTGATATATTTCCCTTGTCCGGAGCATTACTTTTAAAGTACTGGATGGAATTTCATCAAACTTCATACAATGGTAGAATATAATGACAGGAAGTGCAGTGTACAAGAAACATAACTCTATTCTTGCTAATTACAGAGTTATTGCCCTCTATTGCCATAAAATTGTTGTCCCTCGACATAACTCAAAAAAGTATAACATTTATTGATTGCCATGAAAGCTTGTACACTGCACAATAATTAAAAAGACCGTTTTTAATTTTAACAAATCATAAAAAAATTAACAATACAAAAAACTCAATCCATAATATTCTCTTTTATTAAGTATTTTTTTTGTCTGGAGCATAACTTTAAAACTATTGGATATAATTTAATAAAACTTCATACAATGGTAAACCATTTTCTGTCATGGCAGCACTCGGGGGTATTCATCACCTTCAGTGATAGCTCTAGTTTAGTCTGATGCTTTAGTTTGAAACAGTTCTCAAACATAACATCTTCAAAACAAATCAAAATTCTAACTACTTGCCCATCTCGTCTTTCTGGAATTTTGAGTGTACATGTATTATATAATCTACTTATTTTGGGTGAATCAAGGTCAGTCAGGTGAGCGATATAGGGCTCACTTGTTATTTTTGTTAATATGACTTTATGATTTTATGATAAAATGTGATGGGGGCGTGGCAGAAGGTGATTGTATGACAGGAGATAAGAATCTTACATGGGGTGAGAGTGTGACAGAAGGTGATGGTATGACAGGGAATAAGAACAAGACATGGGATAAGGGCGTCGACCTTGGATGGCAGTTTGACAGAAAGTGGTGGTACAACAGGGCATAAAACATAACATGGGTTGGTTGTATGACAGGAGATGGGGCTGTGGCAGAAGGGGATGATATGATGATAAGTACATGACATGGGATGGACATTATGTGGGCTTGACAGAAGGTGATGGTATATGTTGATTAAGCCTCAATCGAAATCAGCAGAATGGTAGGAATCTTACAGATGTAGTTTCATTCACAACTCCTATGTGATTCTAGAGTGCCTAAATAGTGATGGCAAGAATAGGATGTTTATTGCTCATACATGTCATAACGTTTAAGGTTCTAGGTTCATTTGCTTGTGTGTTTTTAACTGGTATGTTAATTTTTTTTTGTACATGGAGAGTGAGCCTGGAATCATCATTCTTGTTGGTGTCAAATAACTTTGATAAGTTAATATGCTGTATATAGAAAATGACAAACCATTGTCTAAAGGAAATATTTGTTTAAATGTTATTCTATCAGAAATCAAGGAAAGCATATGTTAAGAAGATACAAATTTAATTATTGTAGCATTAAATGCACTTTTTTCTGCTTAGTATATATTATATTCATCATTATGGCAACTTACAAAATGTAATTATGGGGTAAATTTGTAGACGCCTTGTGTCCTTTGTCTGTCATTTACTTTCAAATGACTCTTTATAGATTTTCACCAACTTTGGTGTGGAGCATTGTTACATGAAACTCTCTCAAGTTTCTTCATATCATGACCATAGAGTCATATTTGGCTCTGTCTAAGGGGCTTATCAGTTGTTTTCCTTAAAAATTAAAAAACTCTTCTTTAATTTATATTAGGGACATGAAGGGGCAATAAATATACATGAGCCCTATGAGATAGGGTTTCAAGCTTGTTCAATTTGTTTTATTTGAGTTATCTTTCATTCAGTTAAAGATCTGGAACATTGTTTATTTATTGCAGTTGAGATTAGTCCTTATCCTTTACTCCATAGATTCGCATTTTCCCACATTAATCACAGAAGGCCTTTGAAAACAGTACAGTGACGAGCAATCTAAACACTTCCTGCACTGTTTTCCACTCTTGTCAGCTAATATAAACATAATTCACCCAATAATTCAAAAGCCTTCTATATAAGAAGTGTCCAAAGGCATCTATATTAGAGGTATCCAAATGCGTCTATATGAAGTAAAGGGTTAAAAGGGGATTTGATATTCATTAGGGTCCATAAACAGGGAATTTTCTTAATCTTCTTCTCATTAATTGATAAGCCAAACTTATTCATATTTGGCTTAAACTGTACTTACTAATAGGGAATTAAAATATATTTAAATGGGGACTTTAATTATTTGACTTTGATTCTTATGTATAGAATTCTATTTAAAACAGAAAAAAGTTTGTCCAAGATGGCATCGTTACTAAAAGTAGTCAAAAAATTATAAAAATCTTCTCATGAACCAGCTAACAGAGTTTAAAAATATTTATGTAGTAATGATAACCAACTATAGTTATGTTAGATTTTTACAAAATTAATGGTGTCCATGGGGTTTAAAAATTACCCTACTCAATTAGGGGACACATGTCATTGTAATAAACATTAATATATCTTTTATTAAAAATTAAAAAGGGACTGAATTTGCGTATATTTTCACAGAAGCATTGTTTGATCAGGAAAGTTCAGATTTGTAAAAATGAATGGGTTGTACTGTTTTAAGGGGTCAGGAGGGACCATTATAGGTAAAAATAAGAAATTACAAAAAAAAATTTTTTTAAGAACTTGTCTGTCAAATTAGTTCATATTTGGCATAAACTATCCATATGTGTAGAGGCTTGAAGATAAGAATTAAGGGCTGGTATTTATAGGGGTCATGTTATCATCCATTTGTGTAGAATTATTATTCAATTTGAGTTCTGAAGCATAATCTAGTAAGGGAAAATAAGATTTGGTTCAACAAAGAGAATTGATTTTCCTTAAGGGGCCAGGGTGGGTCACAAGTAGAAAATTTTCAAAACTTTTCTTTTTAACCGGTCAGTCAAATTTGTTCATATTTAATGACGATTATCCCAATGAGTAGGGGTTTAAAGTTTACACAAATCAAGGGGTTTGCATTTATAGGGGCCCTGTAAGGGGACTTTTACATAAAGTTTACATAGGAACACTATAAATACCAAATATGTTCATAATTGATATGATTATTGCCTATGGGGTTTGAAGCTTTGCGAGTCTAGGGTATATATGGGCCTAGTAAGGGAACTTTGGGTTTTATATTAATATTATATAACTATGGGAAAATGATAAATGTTCTTATTTATTTGTTCAATAGTAAATGATAGTTTCATATATGAAGGATTTTCTAGTCTTGGTTTGATTTGGTTCAATAAGGAGTATGGAATTTTCAACATGGTCCAAAGGACACAAAAAGGGTTGAAATTGAGTGTCCTCAGGCCCCTTTTGGGCCATTTGTTTAATATCAGATCTGAAGCATTGTCTAATCATAACATACTAGTAGTATTTGATTTTAAAAGCATACGGGCTCAGCAGTGTCCCAACAAAATAACTAAAAATAGATGTTCCAGAACATTTCAGACAAATATGTTCATATTTGTCTTAAATTCAAATATATTCCAATAAAAAAGGGGTCCTGCATAGGAAATTATTTACTTTTTACATAGGAATTCTACAGAATAGAAAAAATCTCATTTTCTCTTCCCTTTCTGATAAGATTTTATTCATTTTGAGATTTTGAAGCATTGTTTAATCATGACAGTTTAGATTATGTTTTAAGGGGCTTTATTATCTGTTCTCAGAGGCTCAAAAAGTATCAACATTCTCTATTTTTGGTTTACATCCGCATTGATAGGGAAACCTTTAAAATCTTCTTTGAAAATATAAAAGATATGATTTAGATATTTTATATGTAAATATGTAAACAAATATATACACATAAAAGGCAAATTATTCCCAAGTTAAAACTTCTAACTCCTTCATATGCTAAGTCCATTAAAATGTGAAAATAACGACAGGTAAGGGTGAGAATAAGATACGCAATTTATACCCATTAAAACCTCTTATTCGTTTTCAATTTACACATTGCTATAAATAAATAAATAAATAATTTCTTTACCAAGCTGTACTGATATCTGTGATTGGCATTTATTTTAAAACTTGTACAATACAGTGTTTGTTTATTTGTATGCAAATAATCTGGAGTTTCCCTTTCAGTTTCACCCTGTTATTGTAGTATGTTTTTTTATGCTCTCCACCCCCAATTTTGGGAGGTGGCATATAGTAATCGCAGTGTCAATCCATCTGTTTGTCCTTCATTCCGGTATTTTGTGTCCGACCAATAACTTTGCCATGCATTGTTTGGTTTTAACAGTACTTGTTTCAAATTATCAGCATAACGACATGTCATGCGTATCACCAAGACTCCCGCCTCAAAGATCATGGTCACACATTTGAGTTTGTTTAACAACACATTGAGACTGTGTGAGATTTTGTGTCCGGTCTGTAACTTTGTCACTTATGGATAAATTTCAAAAACATAAGGCCAAATTCATCAGCTTGATATGACATGTTGCACGTAACACCCAGACTCCTATCTCAAAGGTCAATGTCACACTCTAAGTTTGTTTGACAACACTGAGTCTGTTTGAGATTTCATATCTGGTGTGTAACTTTGTCATACATGAATGGATTTCAAAAGTATTTTGCTCATTTGATCAACATTACATGATGAAGTGTCATGTGTAAGACCCAGAACCTTTCCTCAAAGGTCAGGGTCACACTTTCAGTGTGTTTGATATTTCTTGTCTGGTTTGTAGCTTTGTCTTACATGGAGGGATTTTTATAATATCTCAACACAAGTGATCAACATGTCATGATGATGTGTCATCTGCATTTACCTGTAGCAATACCCAGACCTTTTTGTCAGATGTCAATCTCACACAAAGGTCAAGGTCACACTTTAATGTAAAAAAGCATGAATTTTCCACACTGAAACATCAGTCCATAACTGTTGATATTCATTGATACATTTAAATCCCATACCTATTATAAAATATATCTTTATTTAAACAGACCATTTGGGGGGCATGCGACACTTTTCAGTGATATTTCTTGTATGTCTGATTGTTTAGTATTGAATGTAATTTCCAAACATTGTTAGTAAAATATTTATTATTTGGTCTACACATAATTTTCGTTCATATAACTATAGAGTTTTTACTGATCTTTAACACTTTGCCAAAATCGTTATTGTAAACTGATGAAAAGTGAAATCAAATGAGGTTTGATGTGTCCTTTATATATACTTTTTTTCAATAACACAAATTAATCAGTTGACTGGTAAATGAATATTAAAGTGATGTTATGTCCGTTTTTAGCTCAACTGGCCAAAGGCCAGAAGTGCTTATGTGATGGCCCGTTGTCCGTCATCTGTTAGCAGCACTTTCTCTGAAACCACTTGGCCAATTAAACTCAAACTTCACATGGATGTTTCTATTGCATAGGAGACTATACAGAAGATTTTAAATTTTTTTTCGATCTGAAATTCAAGATGGCCTACGTTACTTAAAAAATAGTTTTGTTAGATTTATTCAAATGGTGTCCCTAGGGTTAAAAATAACCCCACCCCGAGGGTTTAATTAGGGGACACATGTCATTATAATATTTTTTTAATTTTTTTTTTTAAAATGGAAATGATTTTGCCTATATCTTCGCAGAAGCATTGTGTGGTGAAGGAGGTTCAGATTTGTAAAAATGGCTGGGTTTCAATGTCTTAAGGGGGTCAGGAGGGGCCCAAAAAGGGTAAAAATTGGGAATTACTAAAATCATTTTCTTAAGAACCGGTGTGTCAGATTTGTTCATATTTGACATAAATTATCCCTAAATGTAGGGGTTTGATTGCAGATAAGATTTTAGGGGCTAAAATTTATTTAGGCCCTGTATGGGGACTTAGAATTTAACATAGGGATACTATGGGAAAACAGAAAATTCTCTTTTTTTTCATCTATTCTGAAACCACAAGGCCAATTTAACTTAAAACTTCACATGGATGTGAAAAACTTAAAAAATGCAGGTCAGTTTGTTTTTTTCTTGTCAGGGACAAAAATTATTGCGGTATATAATACTGTGCTAACACGAAAAAAGTATCCAAGCTACATTTGTGAAAAAAAAAGTATCCAAGCTACATTTGTGAAACTTATCATGTGGATAGATGGCATTGAAGAGATAATGCAGATCATTTTATTATTTTGGTTAAAATAGTGGTTGCTATGACAACAAAATAAGTACAATAACAGATACAACCTTGATCCTGTGGTAACACAAAATGTATCCAAGCTACCTTTTTGAAATTTAGCATGTGAATAGAGGGCATGCACATCATTTTATTACTTTTCCAGTCGGACAAAATTGTGGTTGCTATGGCAACAAAATTGGTGAACTGGTAGGATTATATTATTTGACTCCAGTGTCTTTACCATATCTCTAAATTTTCAAGAATCTATCCTTTTACATTGTTTTATAGATGTTTGGAATTTCAAGGTTTGATGTGTATGTTTACAACGTGAAAATATTTTGGAATCCCAAAACTGAGAATGTTTGATTATCTTTCATTTAAAATTTGATAAAATTTTCGTCATTTGTTCATTTGCCACTCAAAACTTCATAATGCCGTGATTGATTAACATGATACAGACATAATATACATGTATAAAGTTTGTACAAAGTCAATACAAAATGTTTTGATAGTAAATTGGGTTGAGGAAATATAGTGTTTCACTAAGTCAATACTATAGAATATGTCTTCCATATGTTTTTAACTTTTAAATAAAAGAGCTTTAAAAATACATTGATGTTTTTTTCTTATCTTTGTTTGTTCCCAATTAATACATGTAAACAATTTAATCAATAATTTGATACATCAGATAAAACTGATTTGGCTGTTTAATTGCTAAGAATAACCTTCTGAAATCATGTGCCAGCTGTCATAAATGGTTCAATATTTTAATGTCTTTCTGGTTTCTAATCAATAACTCTGGGAAATTGAATGAAAATTGACTGTGTCAAAGTGGACTGAATGCGTCAGTTCATCGGGCAAAAAACTTGAGATAAACTTGGTGATCACCCTGCACAGTGTCCATCATTGGTCAACTTTTGACAAAATCATCCTCTCTAAAACTACAATTGTTATAGATTATGTAGTCATGTAGCGTGGTCCATGGTCTTCTACCACCCGCTCCAGGGAGTCAAACTTAAAATACTTGTCCAAAAAAGCCGATGTGATAGTTGATATAGTTAGCTGAATTATACGGTTATGGTACTCTTCCAAGTAAGTGAAACTCATGACACCTTGCCACTTGTGGTCAAATTTTAACATTGGATTATATCAGAAAACCATAAGCAGTCTTCTTTATAGTCAAATGTTAGCGCTTCGATATATTAACTTTTCCTCCTGATAATAGCTTGACTCTTTTTTCAAAAAAAATAGACGGAACCATTTTATTTTCTTTCAAACATGAAAAAAATGGAAACACTTCATAAGCAGTGTTTATGTCCTTTAATCCTGAGTGAGTTTTTAGCTAAGTGCTTATGCAATGGTGCGTTGTCTGTCGTTTGTCGTCTGTTAGCAGCACTTTCTCTGAAACCACTAGGCCAATTAAACTGAAACTTCACATGGATGTTTCTATTGCATAGGAGACTATATGGAAGATTTTTTTATTTCGACCTGAAATTCAAGATGGCCACCGTTACTACAAATAGTTCAAAACTTAAAAAATCTTCTTCTCATAATTTCCTAACATATTTTCAAAATATTTATGTAGTAATGATGACCAATTATAGTTTTGTTAGATTTGTTCAAATGGTGTCCCTAGGGTTAAAAATGACAACGCCTGAGGGTTCAGTTAGGGGACACATGTCAATATAATATATATATATTTTTTTTAAATGAAAGGGATTTTGCCTATATCTTCACAAAAGCATTGTTTGGTGAAGGAGGTTCAGATTCGTAAAAATGACTGGGTCCACTGTCTTAAGGGGTGAGGAGGGGCCCCAAAAGGGTAAAAATTGGGAATTATTAAAATCATTTTCTAAAGAACTGGTATGTCAGATTTGTTCATAGTTGGCATAAATTATCCCTATGTGTAGGGGTTTGATTGCAGATAAGAATTTAGGGGCTAAAATTTATTGGGGCCCTGTAAGGGACTTAAAATTTTACATATGGATACTATGGGAAAACAGCAAATTCTCATTTTTTTCATTTATTCTGAAACCACTTGGCCAATTAGACTGAATCTTCACATGGATGTTTCTATTGCATAGGAAACTATACAGAAGATTTTTGTTTCGATCTGAAATTCAATATGGCTGCCATTACTAAAAGTAGTCCAAAACTTAAAAAATTCTTCTTTCCATGAACGGCCCAACATATTTTTAAAATGTTAATTTAATAATGATGACCAACTATAGTTTTGTTAGATTTGTTTAAATGGTGTCCCTATGGTTAAAAATGACCTCGCCCTGATGTTTCTATTGTATAGGAGAATTTCAAAAAGTGCTATGGCCACTATGAGTCGGTAGAGCGTCCTGAGGCCCTCTTGGGCCACTTGTTTTATTAAAGGTATGCAGCATTTGCTTAAACTAGATACATATAAATTTACATTTATACCATGTGATTCATGTTGAGACACCAATGAAAAGGCGGGCGTGGATGGAGAATTCATTTATATTGTAAAAGCAGACACTTTGAAAGTGTATCGAAATTGCGATGAGTCATAAACTCGGCATTTCCAAATGCAGGCTATACCGTTTACACTACATACATTTGTTGTTTTGTGTAGATAAAAGAAAATAGTCACCATTGCTGTTTGTTACATAATGTTAGGTTGCATAATATGATTTTGTCTACTCGAGATGTTTTTATCATCATCAATGTGAATAGATTTTAAACCTCCTATTATCTAATAACATAAATATTTTTGCGAGCAAAACTGTCAACCATGTAGTTCTTTTTTGTTTTAAAAAAAAATATTTCTTAGAAATTTTAAGCGCTATGTATGTGACGTTTTTATCAGAATTAAATCAAATTAAACAATTACAATCGTTCTTGATGAATGTAATTATCTGTTCTTGCTCTTTTTTATAAATAAAAGAAAACATAAACTGAAACGGTTGATCAAATGAAAGTGTAAACGAATACAAGGACTTACGAAAAAAGATACGAGTCCTTGACTAATATTTTCTTCAACTGGTTAAATTAGACCTTTATATTTTTTTTAAAGGAGTGAAATAAGTTTTTGTCTTCGAAGTTAGTTTAATTGACTTATTTTCAATTATCTTATTGAGTTCTAAAAATATTTTACATCATGCCAAAATGTTTATAAAATTCTGTTGTAAGGTCATCAGATCATGTGCCTATATTATTCATATTATTTTATACTGTAAGACAGTAACACATTCGAAAAAGTTTCTTTTTTTTCACAAGTATGATTATAGTTATATGTTAATGTTTTAAATTTTGTTATTTCAAAAGTAATAATGTATCATATTTTTTTCATTAAATTATTTTTATTATTATTGTACTTTTTTGATAAAACAGTTTTGTTTTGGCAATTTCTATATCATATATTTTTTTTTATTTTTACGTCAATTTAGTTGTACAAAATCAGACGTGTTTGATGAATAAATATTTCATGACAATTAGATATGCATTTAGATATTTCTAATAGCCATTTTGTGTCTGTGAGAATTGATTGAATAACTAACAGTGCCCACTAAATCCAGGTAATGTATTTATGTGGTTAAAAGCTCAAGGGCCAGTTTATCGTAATTAATAAAAATTAGCAAACGGAATTCATCCTCGACCATTTTGTTTTCAATTTCTCTTTTAATTACTTTTTGAAATACTTTACAACTAAATCACTACACACAGTCATTACACCTCTGTACTTAATGGTATAATATAACGTGCAATATAATCAGTAAGACTAAAGTGTGAAGTTTCAGCATATAAAAATATCGTTGAGGAAACTATGAAAATGATATGTTTTCGTGAAACCGGGTCAACAACTCCATGGCTACCAAACATTAAGATAACCTGTACATAATTATACGCATTAATACACGTACAAAACAATATAATTTAAATCAATTTTTCACAATTTAATATAAACAAGTTGGTTATATAGTGACATATCATTAAACATCTGGCAGTGTAATCATTTGTATTAGAGATGCTTTTAAAACTAAATATATAAGCTTAAAAGCTCTACCAACTCCTGAGCATTTTGTGTCCAGTCTGTATCTTTGTCATGCATAGATGGATTTTGTTGATACTTGCTACAAATGATCAACAAAACATGACGACGTGTTGCAAGTAAGACCTGCACCCGTACCTCAAGGGTCAAGGTCACAATAAGAGTTTGTTTGACAACACTTTGAATCTGTGTGAGATTTTGTGTCCGGCCTGCAACTTTGTCATGCATAGATGGATTTTAAAAATACTTACTACAAATTATCAACATAACATGACGACATGTTGCGAGCAAGACCCATAACTGTACCTCAAAGGTCAAGGTCACTCTTTGAGTTTGTTTGACAACACTTCGAGTCTGTGTGAGATTTTGTGTTTGGCCTGTAACTTTGTCATGCATAGATGGATTTTGACAATACTAGCTACAAATGATTAACATAACATGACGATTTGTCGTCCATTACACCCTGACTCCCTGTTCAAAGGTCAAGGTCACAATTTAACTTTGATTGATGACACTTTATGTCTGATTGAGATTCTGTGTCCTGTCTGTGACTTTGTCACATATGGATACATTTCAAAAACATTTGGCTCAATTCATCAGCATGACATGACATGTCACGCGTAAGACCCACATGCATACCTCAAAGGTCAAGGTTACACTTTGAGTTTGTTTGACAACACTTTGAATCTGTGTGAAATTTCATGTCTGGCAAGTAACTTTGTCATGCATAGATGGATTTTATAAATACTTGCAATGATCAACATAACATGACGACGTGTTGCACTTAATACTCAGACTCCCACTTCAAAGGTCAAGGTCACAATTTAACTTTGTCAACCTTTTCAGTCATTTTGACATTTCTTCTCTGGTCTGTAACTTTGTCATTTATGGATAAATTTTTAAAACACTTGGCTCAGTTGATCAACATGACATAATTAAGTGTCACATGTAAGACCCAGAACCTTTCCTCAGAGGTCAAGGTAACACTTACAATTTGTTTGATATTGCTTGTCGGATCTGTGACTTTGTCTTTAACTTGGCTTAATTTATTTATATGACATGACGACATGTCATAAGTAAGACCTCGACCCGTACATCAAAGGTCAAGGTCACACTTTCAATTTGTTTGATATTGCATGTCTGATCTTTGACTTTGTCTTTAACTTTGCTTAATTTATCAAGATGACATGACGACGTGTCATAAGTAAGACCTAGGTTAAGGTCACACTTTTAGTATGTATGACAACACTTTGAATCTGTTTGAGATTTCACGTCCGTCCTTTAACTTTATCATACATGGAACACTTGGTTCAATTTATCAATTGATCAACAATTGATCTGTAACTTTGTCTTACATTTAGGGATTTTTAAATAGTTTGACACAAGTGATCAGCATGTCATGATGATATTTCACCTGCATTTAACTGTTGAAATACTCAGACCATTTCATCAGATGTCAAGGTCAAGAATTAACAACGGTCAAGGTCACACTTTAATGTGAAAAAACATGAAATTGCATGTCTAGTCTAAAACATTAGTCCATTACTCTTGATATTCATGGATACACCGCTGCCTATTATAACATATATAGTTATTTCCACCGACCATTTGGGGGTGGGGGGACATGCGGCACTTACCATTTCTGACATTTCTTGTTTTTATCTGACATTGTAAGCTTTATTATACTTGACTGAAAAAAAGAAACAAAAAAGAAACTATAAAACCACTGGGGTGGTGATGAAGACTGATATAAATAAATATCTACAAATTATAAATGTATTTGAAATTAAACAAATGTGTCTAAACAAATGTGTTAAAAGTGAAAGAGTTATATCAAGATATAAGTGGCTTATCATCATTCTAAATACTATATATAGTATATATATAGTGTATTGTACAATATAGTTTTGCAAGATATCGCTCTATATTATACAGATTTATAAGATATTTTTTTAAAATTGCCAAGTGTAGAATTTACTCTTTTAAGTTTCTAATTGTAAATAAATTTCATTGCAATTAATATTATTTTATTCAAGACTTTGTCAAACTTTTTATTTCCGAACATAATGTCTGTATTGTCAAATTTAAATTAATGCCTATACATTTTTCACGAATATGGTTCATCAAACTAGAAATACATTGTTTTGAAATGTCACATTATTAAAAGGAAGGCAGTAAAATTTTCTCCCAACCAGATTGGTTCGAATATCCAATTTAGGTGCGGATTGAGGGATTATTTTTTCTTACATATACGACTTATAGATTGCTCTACATCCTTTTGGATCTTTCATTATGACTGAAATTGATAAAGGGCATATAGGTGTCCCACCATTAAAAGCTAAATTAAAAATTGAAAGTTAAGATAAGTACCTTTTAAAAGATGGTAACAGTCTTTCATTATCTATGACGTTTCTATTTATACTGTATCTATTAATAAAACCCATCATTGAGTATAAATTACTATTTGTATTGATAATATCATTTACCAATAAAACACTCTTTGATAACTTTGTTTCTTATCTGCATTTCTTTTCTTCTTGATGGGGGGAATGATTGTGCTGTTTTTTATGATCCTTCAATTCATTCTACTTTATTTGGATCGAAATTCCATTGATACACTTTTCATTAATTTATGACAAATCTAGTTTATGAACAAATGTTTTTTGTTTATAAATTCGTTGTTATTTGATAAATGATATCTTAAGATAAAGAGTTGATCCTTTTATAATTTCCAATTTTATATTTACGTTCATTTAATTATTTAATTCAATTTTGTATTTACGTTCACTATAATTTAATTCAAATTTGTATTTACGTTCACTTCATTATTTAATTCAAATTTGTATTTACGTTAACTTCATTATAAAATTATTTTGTATATTTGATTCTACTTGATGTATCTCGGATTTTCTTCTGGTATTCATTATCTGAAATAATACTTACATTATTGATTTTAAAATAACACGGGCCTTCAATTAAAGGACCAAAAGTGAAATAGAAAATAAAATATTCTAATGCGTGCTAGATCTCATTCTTGATTTTACATTTTGTAGATTTATTTATTATACATGTATATATATTTGATAATGTTAACCAATAGTAAAGGCAATAAATTTCTAACTCCAAATATCGCCTAAATTATATTAATTTATTACATTATTTTCTATGTTTTTTTTTTGTTAGTTTTTTTGTCCTTTTTTCATTATATGTTTTAGTTTTGAAGCACTCACATATTATATGCGTCTCATTTTCGTACTGTTCCATCGTCTATCTTCCAAGCGCATATAAAAGATTGAGTTGCACTGGATTTCCAAATACTCAAAATATATTAAGCTCGTTTTATTGCAAATTTCAATGCATGCACTCCTATCATGTCACTTCTATTAAAGAAACATGTAAAACTATAATGTAGAAAGGCATACGAGAATTATGACATAAGTATGTTGGTCTATTAAAAATATAATGAAGTTTTAAATAAATAACTTACCAGACAGTATCAAGATTCTTCAGTAAGCACTTACATCTACACTACTTTACTACGTGTTTTAATTATAAAGTGAAAGCTTGCAGTACTAACAGAAAGCAAGTTTGCCAGTAACAAAAACGCTACAGTTCTGCCTTTTATTTAGAAAGGGTCATGCATACTTACAAAATACTAAAATCAACATATTGTGGACAAAGGAATTTGTTAATTACGCTTCAGTTAAAATGGACACCTGGAGGTGAAAATGAGAGAGCAGATCATTTAAGTAGATGTATAGATTGCGATGACTGGTCGATTCAAGATCAGATTTTTTGTGATCTTGATCATAAATGAGATCCCCACACAGTAAATAGGTTTTCTTCACATTTCAATAACAAATGTGTGCGGTTCAATTCAAAGTTTTGGGTACCAGGGACAGAAGGCATTAATGCTTTTGATCAGGTTTGGACAGGAGAAATAAACTGGGTCGTTTTGCCGCCTGATTTGTTATCCAAGTGTATAAAAAAATAGAAACAGAAAGGGCACATTGTACAATGATTATTCCAAAGTGGACATCGGCCAATTTTTGGCCGTTGTTGTTGAACGATACTGGTTCATTTAAATATTTCATATATGACGCCATTTTGTTATCAAAACAAAATACGGTTTATTAAGGCAGAGGCAATAACGGCATATTCAGTAAAGGCAGGTTGAGTTTTGATTTACTAGCATTAAAAAATGAGATTTGGAATATCAACATTATGCATGTATAATAGTTACAGTCAAAGTGACACTTTCACATAAAAATTGGAAAAATATGAAATATATTTATGTGCTTTAACAGGTATCGGTATAAAGGAATCATTGGCAAAAGAGTATCAAAAAGCCGGGATTAAGATGACAACGAACGAAGCTTGCGAATCACTTTCGACGATGACCAAGTACTTGTTGTGTTCCAGGGCAGACAATACAAATAAGAAATATTTTCAAAGTTACAGTAAGTTCGAACAATTTTGCAAGGAAAAGTGTTTTGTTGCTATATCAGCATCGTCAATACACGTTGCGATGTATCAAACTCATCTTTTAGACAGTGATGTGTCGTACAGTGTAATAAGTGCAGCGTTTTACAGCATCAAGTGGGCACATGCTATGAACAGTTCAGATGATCCTACTTCGAATAGTTTCGTCAAGAGGCTTTTGGAGGCGGCAAAGAGATTAAGATCCAAACCTATTGTTAAAAAAGACACTGTCAATACTGATTTATTGAAGCAACTGTGTGAAATGTTTGATACAGACGATTTATTGCATTTAAGAGATTTATCAATGATTATGTTGGGTTATGCTGGATTCATGGGATATAACAAAATAAGTGAATTAAAATGTTATGATATAAAGTTCAATTGCGACCATGTTGTTGTTAAGTTGAGAAAAAGTAAAACAGATATGTATAGGTGTGGAAAAGAGGTTCTTATCGCAAAGGGTTGTTCAAATGCATGTCCGTATGAAATGTTGGTCAAATATATGTCAGTTACAGGTCAAAACACAGTTTCTGATAATTACCTTTTCAGACATCTTATTAGGGCAAAAGGTCAGTGTAAGTTAATAAATAAAAATAAAAAAATAAGTTACACTAGAGCTAAATAATATATTGTAAGCAAATTGAAGATGGTTGCACCGCATTAAAATTGAGGAACTCATTCATTAAAAGCTAGTGGCGTAACCATGGCAGCAAACGCTGAAGGCGTTACTGAAAGGTGTCTGAAGAGACACGGCAGGTGGAAGACCGATCAGGCCAAGAATGGTTACATAGTAGATTCCGTTGAGAAGAGATTATTCATTAAACTTATAGAATAAGTATTAAACATGTACATAACTTAGGGGCGATATACGTTAATGTAGATAAGTGTAGGCCTACATCTAATGAATTTAAATTTGAAAACTTTTTTTAAATTTGTAAGTCTATAAAGCTCGCTGTATGCAAGAAATAGTAGTTATTTCTTTTGAGAGTTTAGTTAAGACTTATCAGTTCTCTGCGTTACAACGTATAGCAGAGAACTATTGTCTTAACGGTATTGTTCCTAAAAAGAATTCCCTGTTTTTGAACACGTGACAAGAGTTCTCACGCGGATATTGTCGGGCCGTGATTTGGTTTGTAAATCAGTTCCACGCGAGATTTCAACTTGTTCACATCGAGTTTCTTTTCAAAGTCAAAATTAAAAGTATATTAAAAATAGATAAAACATTTTCTGAAGAGCAAATTATACAAGATTATAGTTCGTATTGGGTTTACGACTTTTTATTCACATTTTCTGGACTCTAGTCAGGGAAGAATTCCTGTTTGTCGGGGACTTTGTCACAGTGTGTTCTTAGTCTGTTAGGAGAGAAATACATGTATGCAGTCCCGCTAGCTTAGTCGGTAAAGCATTTGTCTTGTAAGCGAATGGTTTTGAGTACCAGGCTGGCTGAATAGTTTTCCCGTCCTGTTACAAATATGAAGTCAGCTATCCAACAACATCGAATTTAATCTGGCTATGTTTACTTTCTGATAAAAAAAAGACTGCTGAATTTACCCTATCTAAATAACACTTGAGGCCCCTAAGTTCCATTAGGCCTTATGCCGTCTACAACATCTACATGTCTCCCTAGAAACCAGGTCTGTTTGAAGCTCTTTTTAATATATGCACTGTGTAGTTATTGAATGCGATTGTATTCTCCATTCCTGCATTTATTCTTTCATTCTTCTAGTTCACTGTGCGCCAAACACTGTCCACAACAAAACATTAAATATCAGACAGATAAATATATAAGACTTATTTCCCCCTCTTCATTTCATTGGTACTCCCCTGCTTCTACAATGTTATAGGTCGCAGTGGTGGACTAGTGGTAAAGAGTCCCCCTTGCATGTGGAATATGTCTTATGTTTGATCCCCTGTCAGATAATACCATATTGTTGAGATGAGGTGTGCTTGAGTACTGGTTAACCTTTCAGGGTCCCAAGAAACAGTGGTTAGGTTAACTGATCGTCTGTTAGCCCTCGTCGGCATAAAAATGACGCTAAAAATTCTATCAATCAATTATTGTCCCATTGGCGAAAAAGAAGGGAGTAATTTTACAACCTGAGGCATGACTGAAATCGACTGCAGACAACCCCCGTGAACAAAGCTTTATATTCTTAGCTAACATGGTGGCTGAATAACCCATTACCAAAAGCACTACACTACAATGTAAAGTTTACATTGAATAAGAACACAACATTTTCTATCTCATCCCCACTCCATCCCCTATCTTCAGTTCTTTCAATATTTTGCTATTTTTGTGAATTGCTTTTCCTCCCATTCTGTTTCCTGTACTATAGGAGTTTGATGGGAGAACATACCAACAGAGACATGTATCAACGCTGTGACCCAACCCTGAGCACAAGCAGTAGTAACTAAGCTCTCCCCATTTCCCTGTGAGCTCACTTCGGAAACCAGTCTATTGAATGAACCCATATTGCACACCAGGCTATTATTCTTAAAAATGTTTGTTTGCTGTATGTTGTAATAGGTAGCTTTCTTTGCCAGATATTGATTTGCAGTAATTTCTTTGAAATTTAATATAAAATAATTGGATAGCTGCAATTTTTAGTGAATAGGTAGGTTTTGTTTCTAAGAAAGGCCTCATTCTCTATGAAAAAAATATAGTACGGGTGCTTGTATGTTGCACTGAATATATTTTGAAACCCAGTGTCAAATGCTAACGTTTTTTTGTGATTAAATATTTTATTTCATAAAGTTATATACAACATGAACATAGTCATATAACAATATATTTTGTTGCATGCTTATACATAGGTCGATACTTAATGGTATACGTTACATTTGAACTATATAAACAACTAAGAAAATTGAGAAAATGCAAATCAACCAGCAGTATTTGTGAAATTACCAACAAGATATAACCATATTTATTTTGTATGTAACATAATGAAAACAATTATTAAAATAGATATCAGGACTCAGAATAAGGATAGAATAAAGCATAAAAGGAAAATCTTGGCGTGATGTGTCAATACATTCAGTGACTGGCACGGGCGTAGATTTAAATGTATTATAAATCAACAGTTATAAAAGAAAATTATCATTCTACTCTGGTGCCAAAAATATTTCGGTAAAGGTTTATCTCTGCTATTTCATTTACATTAAAAAAAACATGATTTCAACGGGTTTAATTAGATAGTACTGCTACGTTTTAAATTTGATATCAATACCTTTGCTTATTACATGTATTTATCTTACTTCATATCAAAACAAAATATATTAATCTATGTTCATGATAAACTGTAGAGACAATGTATATAATGTCAATATATGGTATATCATTGTTCTAAAAATATTACTTGGAAAAAACCTGTTTATGCTTTATATCTGGTGTGTTATAAACTGTATGAAAATTAAGGTTATAAATTAAGGTCATATTTTACAGTTTTTGTTCTTTGACTAGTCTATTTTATGGCCATGCAAGATTCATCCAATTTTGTAATTGGTCAAAAGGAACCATAACATCGCTTAGATTGTTTTTATAGAATAGTGTTCCATTCTTGACCATGCCATGTCTACTTCATCTGGGTGTTTTTGTCCGGATACAACTTAACACATGTTGGTTAATAACTGTCAAGTCCTCATTAATGAATATTCCGTTGGTTTTTAGTATCTTCCTATTCTTCATAACGTTTTCTTTCTTCATCCTTGACACAAGCTTTACAATTTTTGTCGCTAGATACCTGTCTTCTTACCCACTCGGTGTGCAATGTCAATATTTCCTTCCTTTTGAGCTCCAGCCCCGGCATATTGGTGTTTAGTGTCTGCACTCTCAGATCCAGTCACTGTTAAGCCGGTGACTTCGATAATGTTTCGACGACTGTATAGTTAGACGTTTTTGAATTTCTCTTTTGTTTTGTCATCATCTTTTTTTCTATGCTTTTCACCCTCTATTACATGTTCTTCTACTTTCTATTTTAGGTCTTTTACTTCTTTTCTCAGTTTATCATTCTCTTCTTCTTTCTGGAACAGTTTTCCTTCTAGAATTTCAATTCTTTTAAAAACAGATTGTAAAAACTATTCTTTCATTTGCTGCATCATTTCTTAGATAATTGTTTTTAAGTATCCATCATCTTTTTTTATTTATTTCTGTTAACTTAATTTAAGTGCCCTTTGTTATATTCTGTTCTTCAACTTCCTGCATTTCTTTTCGATTTTTGTCTTTTCATTTGTTGATGATTTACGTTGTTTTTGAACTGGAGTTTTTATCTGTTTTATGTTTTACTTTGCTAATGCTGCAGTCAAAATCACTAACACACGAATTGTCACTTCTTTTCCGTTTCTTATCCTTTTCTAGTTCGGCATTCTCATTCTCTAACATTATTTTATTGTGCAGTATAAATGAAAGAAAACTTAGCGTAGCTGAAAAACCAATAAGTGATAGTGTCACATAGTCAGAGTAAAAATGGTGTATCTCCTTACTGGTATAAAGGCATATAGTTTATCAAAACACTGTCCGAGACCCTCAGTTTTATATTTTCAAATATGCATATTGAAAAGTTCTATTATCTGCTTTGTTTTAAAACGATAAAGGATGTTGTTGATACGGTATAAATGAAATGTTAATGTTATCCAACTGAGAAACTTATAATACAATCATGTTACACTTCATAAGTATTCTTAAAATGTATTTTTAACAACTGTTGTAAAAAATAAATGTATTATGACTTAAACGTGTAGTGGCATGTTACACTCACACACATCAGGGATTGACCTTGGATATTTAATGCTGGGCACAGAGCATATCTTCGTATTTTTAAAGTGGCATAACAAGTGCCTAAAGATTTCTTTATACAGAAATACAGAAACTTGTTTATGATTATAATGTGTTTCTTTACATGACATCAGAATGATGCAAAACATGGCATTTCATACTTGAGAATCCTCTATTTAGGACTATCCTGATATATTCCCTTTCAAAATCTGTTATTGTTATTTGATCTATGTAATTCATGTTTATTTTTTATACAGGTTGTCCAGCTTGCAACTACATTATGAAGCTTGTGAAATCTCAGTGTCATGAATAAGAAAGGAATCTGCCACCACAGTGGTGTCTCATGGTTGTTGTTAAAACCTGTACTACTAACATGTATAAACTATGCTTCCAATTTAAATGGAATTTATATTATTACATTTTAAATGTGATTCAAAGCTGAAGTTTTCCTTTATATGTTCAGTTGTATTCATAGATATTGCGTACATGTAAGTTTGAAGTAAGTTAAACAAAATTAACTTGTGAATCCCAATCATGTATTTCATATGTGATATTTGTACAGTATGTTACTAAAAGAACAAGTATGTTTACATTTCATCAATACACTCAGTTTTTAATAATTTCCTTGATTATAAAACGAGCTCAGAGCTTCTATTCAAACCGTTCTTAAATTCGCATAGAAGTGTTGTTCTTTAAGAGGCATAGGGTCATGCCCAAAACCTCTAGCTTGAGCAGCCTACATTCTATCCACTACACTACTGTCCAACCTACACACAATGATGAAAAAAATGTTGAAGATTTATTGGCAGTGTATTAATAATACACAATAGAGGATCTTACCTGAGTGCTCATTTATTATTGAATTTATTAAACAAGTTGGCAAAAATATATGATGCAAGATTTTGAACTCATGTAGTGACATTCATTTTCAATATTAACTTCTATTTTTAAAAAGTGCAGAAGCCCTTAGTTACCAAGTGATCTTAGTCGCTGTTATCTAAGACTACTTAATTGTCATGGCTGAGGTTATGGGGTTAAAACCTTGATTGGTCCAAAAACTTCATGTAAGAAAGTTTGCCAGTTATTTGCAGAAGGAGAATTGGTCTATTCACTGCCTTCTCTAATAAAACTAAATATGCAATATATATTACCTGCCATTTATGGAAAATGGCATTAAACCCCATTCAAAAAGAATTAGAGCTTGAGCCTGGTTAGGTAAATTGATTGAGTGTCTGATTATCAATCTAAGGATGTTGAGTTTGAATCCCCGGAAATAATGGTAAGGTTAACTGATCATATGTTTATAAGAATTACCTAATTAGTGTAATGGTATACAGGAATAGAAAAAATATTGCAAAGCACAGTTCTGTTTGCCAGTTTCTTTAAATATTTATATTTTATCTTATTTATCTCCTCAGCTCAGAAAGTCAACCATATTCGGATTACCAAGGTGCATGTGATTCGAAAGTGCAAGGAAAAAAATATAAAATATGTTGGAGCTTGGCTAAACAGTTTATATTTCAGAATTGATACTGTTTTACATATTAGATTATAAGTTCTTAACTAGTGATAGTGCAAGCCAATATCAATATGCTTTGATATATACATGAACTTTCATGTTGAGTATAAATACTCATATTAGTCTTCTCAAAAATTAAATACCAAATTTTTTTCATATTAGGTTTAAATAATTCCTATGAGAAGGGCTTTCAAGTGTTTGACAATTAAAGGACTAGGGTCCATTAGTGCACAGGAAGCAGGGTTGTTTTACATAGCAATACTATGGGAAAACAGATATTTCTATTTTTCTCATATTTTAGGTAGTAATTCAATTATCTTGATGTCTGGATTTTTGTTGTTTTTCTCATATTAAAGATATTAATTGCTTTTGATTATATTGATATCTGAATCCTTGTTTGGTCATAACAATTAAGACTGGGTCCTTTAAAGGGTATATAATATCAACAAGTGGTCAGCAGGGGCCATAAAAGGATAAAATTGAGAAATTTAAAAAATCTTCTCAAAAACTGATTAGTCAGATTTATTCATATTTAGTTTAAATGATCCCTATCAATAGGGATTTTAACTTTGTTTAAATAAAGCTGCTTTGGTTTACAGGAGTCCAGTAAAGAGATTTTGATTTGTATTTGGGAGCACTTTGCGGAAAACAGGAAATTCTCTTTTTCTATTCAATTTTAGTTGTCATTTTAGTAATCTTGTGGTTGAACCATCAACCACATCTCACCAATCACTCAATGTAGTTGATTAAACATTCACACAAATCTTCCTAGTCATCACACCTACCACAATAACTAAGTTAGATAGTGGCCCTTGTTTGACTTAGAAATTCTGGTTAAAGTTTTGCATGCAAGTACCATCAAGCCCATATCTCACCATCCACTCAATGCATTTGATAACAACTTTTTGTAAAGCTTAATTTGCAGTTATGGAATCAAAGTGGGATAGATATTGTCAGATGTCTTTTTTGCAAGTTATAGTCCTTGTTTGACGTAGAAACTATTGTTAAAGTTTATCTCTCAGCAGTCACTACTGCATGCTTTGGATTGAAACTTCTTATAAGGTTTTGCAGTTAAAAGAGTCCTCTCAGTTAAGTAAGTGAGAGAACGCTTGTTTACTTGGATTTGTCATCAGTCTCAATCAAAGTTGGTAGATTTGTGACAGATGATTTTAATAGTCAGGCACTGTGTTATTGACTGCTCTTATTAGCTATTTAAGTGATTATTTTGATTATATTGAGATGTGAAGTATTATGTAGTCGCTACAGTTGAGACTAGGTCCTTTATCACAGAACAGGGAATTTATTATCCAAAAAGGGTTCAATTATGAAATTAACTAAATTATCTTTACGTGAACTGATCAGTTTAGCTCTACCAAAGGCCGACTGTCATTCCGTTAAACCTTTTTTGTAGACGCGTTAGTACCTTCATTTTTCAGTGAATCTTAATCAAACTTGCACAGCAGTTATATAACCACAATATCTCGGACGGGCTATTGAACCAGCGTGATTTGACCTCAAATGCACCCGCCACAGGGCTTATAAGCATATTATTTGTAAAATTAAATAAACAGTTTATCTGAAAGTTCAAGGCCTAGACCTTAAATATTTTACATGTAGCGTATGTTGTCAGTATAGCGATTTGGGCCTCTTGTTTGTCTATCACCTATCTGGACATCAATGCTTTCTTTTAACATCTTCTCTGAAACCACTGACTCCATTGTATTAATTAATGACTGATATAGTTATCATTAATCGATAAAATCAACTTGTGAATGTAATCATCTAGAAAGACTACACATGAACACACGCAAACTTCATTGGATTGACATAATATTATTTATCTTCCATCTTAATCTGACTATTTTACTTTTAACCATTTATAGTCTGGTGTAATTAATAATCTTGTTAACATTGTGGTACTAAACATGATTGACTAGTCATGTAACTGTTTGTATATACTGTAGATTGTATTTGTTTGTTGATAGCTGTATTTGTTTCTTGTAATGTTTATAGTCATATGTAAAAATAAATAATTAAAAGTACAAAATATATTGCTTTTCCGTCACCCTTTAGCTGATATGAGCCAAAGGCACAATGTTAGCATTTCTGATCACCCTGTCCGGTCTAGCAGCTTAATATATCACAGCATCGACACCAGACTTACATAGTAATATAACCATAATATTTCAAAATTTCATAAACTTTCTAAACTGTCACGTTATAAATGATAAATTGTTAAAAGCTTCGATAAACACCATACAACAACAAATGACTATGAGGCATAATGTTATATATTAATCATCATGGAGGCTGGCCGGATGGGGTTTCAAACTCACGACCCAAATTTGATAGCCAGTCTTACTACCGACTGAGCAGCTAACAGGGACAGGCTACCTTAGTAAAATCAAACACATTTTTTCGACTGCAATTTTGCACATTCTCTAATATGATGCTCGGTCGATCATTTTGTTTTACGACCTTGATTCTCCTACCTCTGGATTTGTGGAAAAGTAGATAGTGACTTGCAGATATAAGATGCGTATGGTATTGGCAGTGACTTGGAAAGGTCACTGGTATAGGTTAACAGTTTTGTAAATCCTCGGAATGATGATTAAATGCGCTGAATGCCGTTGCATCAGTAAGATATTGTTGGCGAAAGTATAATCGTCCCATGCAAACACTAGACAGCAATTATACAATTAAAATTAGTGTAAGATAAAATAATTATTAGACCTAGGCTACAATTAAAAATGCTGCTTTTAGACGAGTGGCATCATTGCATTGATTACTGAAATAGTGTGAGATTACATTGTATGATAACTGAAATAGTGTGTGATAACATACATTATTAAGAAAACATTGATATTTTTAGTTAATATGTTAGTGTACACGTTATTTATCGCTTACTTGCGATTAATGTGCACTACAAGCATTCATACTTTACATGGTAGTTTTTTCTTTAACGTATACAATGTCTCAAATATAGATAGAATATATTTGTTATATAGTGAATTTGCGCGTATGTTGAGATGTTACAAAACATGTGATCAATTAACTTTCCTACCGCTAAATATGTAAAAATGGTAATTCCATATTCAAAATGATTTTAAACTACATATTTTATCACAACAAGAACAATCTAGGTTTTCTTTTGAGCACTTCATATTTTATATATTCAAGACATATTCTGAAATGTCTTCAGGGTTGATTTTCTTATTGTACGCACCAACCAAGAACTACTTCATTTCATATATGAAAACGTAACGTCTCACTACACAGTTACGCCCCTTTTTCCCACGGTAACATGGTTCTTGCGCTTAAAAACTAGGCCTGTAATTTGGTTTTGAAATATTTTCAAAATGGTTCATAGTAATTGTGATTTCTTGTTGTAGATGAGTAGAACAAAAGTTGTATAGCATATACTGCAATAAGATATCACTGGTGTTAAAAAGGTGTCTTTTATAGGATTTCAACATATGCATGTATTTAAATGCTAGACCTTATTTAATATAGAACAAAAAACAAAATTCAACTGTATAATGATACCTTAATGCAGCTTTTGTGTTACCAAAACAGCAACCAATTGGTTACCATTGCGTGACACTTATTAAATATAGTTGAAGCGTGGATTTCTAAAAAATACAATATCATCCTAAAGTTTCATCAATATATATATCGCATTGCAAGTTTGCCACCAATGTCATATTTTAATCACATTTCAAAAAAGTATTCAACGGATTATCAATAAAAAATAAAACAATTCTATTTAACCACTAAAATAGATTACTCCAATGATAAAAATAAGTTTTCTTCCTAATGTTGCGATTAAAAAGTCCATAAAATCAATTCGCTGAAACAAACGCAACAAACAATAGAATGTTCTAGAACTCTTTACCAAACATCGCACAAGAGCAAGTAAGTACAGGGTAGACGTGTGGAAACCGTAAACGTATACTTTATGTGCAACAACTTCCTCTCAGAATGTATAATTATAGCTGCTGGGCTTTAATCCATTAGATTCATTCATCCAATCAATTGCTCGTCTAAATTTTCAGATTTTGATACGTTTCCATATCTCTTTGTGATTTTGCCACGGCTGAAATAAATAATATGAACATTTATATGAATTATATAACTAAAAACATGTTCGTATACAGTTTACAAATTGCAATTGTGTCATATTATATATAATAAGTTATGTTAATTGAATCAGTATAACCGCACACACATCGGTCATATAATTGTAATCTAGGGTAAAAATAAAATGAATATAAAACAAACCTTGTGAAGAAGCTTTAAGATCTGTATAAACATGTTCGTCAGGACTGCAAGAAATAGCTGATTCATAAGTGGCTGTACCTGCATCACTGTAATATATAAGTATTGCTTTGATGCACACATAACATACAATTACAAACTACACTTACATTTACGCAAACTAGATTGTAATGTTGTTGATGTGTAATTGCACTATTTTGTTTTTCGCGACATCGGTTTCAGAAGACTTACTAACACAAATTACATGCAATCTTTTTAATCATTTCTGTGAAATCGCTGGCCGGTAATCATTATAAACTGAAAAGATTATTTTTGCACTACAATTTATACATATAAAGTCTTAATGTGTAACAATCCTTGTTAACTGCTACATAGAGATATGGGAACCTATCTGATGAACGGCCTTGGGAATCCGTAACATGTGTTAACATTATTTCAGTGATTTTATTTACCCGAATAAATATCGGATTGTGGTAACAGTATTTTCATTTAATATAAAGATACAATATGACAAATGAAGGAGACGTTGGAAAAAGAAATACCTTTATGCATAAACTTAAAACTTAAATTATATTATTGAGACGAATGAATAAGACATTAATTAACTTCAAGTGCACCAAATCTTATTCATATTCGAAAATAAGCGTTGCTATTAAATATTAAAATATAAACATATTATTATGATAAGTTCTCATTATTTGTTTATAAAATGAGACAAACTATTGACCATATAAAAGATATATGAAAAACGTGTTCAATATAACATACCAGTCACGTTCAGTTAAGATCATTTCCTGTGTAGGTACTCCTAAAATGTAGAGTAACTATATCACCAATACAAATACAAATGTATATATATTTCTATACGTTATTTATTATACAAATATTGACCTTTTTACTGTGCAATATGATGTGCTCTGCACAAGAAAAATAAAATCTGACCGAGTTGGTAGCCGAGGTCAATAATTATGTTTTTGTCTGGTGCAGGACACATCAAATTGCACAGCTGAAAAGACCATAACTGTTTTATCATATAAATAAATAAATTATGAATCTTTACTAGCTTTTTCGTATAGGAAACGACAAAACGTCTTAAGTTAAAATTATACATTGTATGTAACATTAGTATTTAAATAAAAAATGAAATAAATTTAATTAAAAAAAGTAATTTGAAATAAAATTCGAATTATGGCGGAAAAACACACAAAATCTTACAAAAATCGACGCCTTAATCACTCGGCCACGGACACATCTTGACAAAAGTTTGATTTTTTTATATTGAAACTGATCATTCAAGTGTTTCTCTCATAAGTAATGGTGAAAAATAGTAACTGATTGAACAGTGTCTTTTTTTGTCGTATTGGCATCTTTATTATCGATAATTTTGCTGGAATCCGACGCGAATCTCTTGTTTACAGCCATTTGAAATAGCATAAACTAGTAGTATTCTGTTCAATGAGGGATCATTCCGGCCAATCAGAATTCATTTATTTATAGATTATATCATAAATTGAATTATGCACATGTATAAGCGTATTTAATAGCACGCTTCCTTCATATATTTCACTTTTTTTGGCACTTGGAGTTAAACTTTGTTTTCATGTGTTACGCAGCTAGCTTTTGTCTAAATATTTTTATAGGTGAATAAGTCAAACTTTTAGTTTCTTTCCTTTTATATACAATAAACCTTTGACAATTGGAAATCCAATATTAATTCATCTACATCGGTATAACAAAAGAGAACTATTAATTAGTAAATATTAACTTATAATCCAATTTTGTAAGTGTCTTCCTATTGTAGAATATTGTAACAAATTAGTAGGTGAGTTTTACCAAAGTAACATAAAGTAAATGGATATAACGTACATCTGAGTATCTAGGACATTTAAAGAATACAATAATGTGTTTAGCTGTATGGCAATACAGACACAAACGATTTTCACGACCAATATTTTGATGACGACCAGTTTCTATTTTAATTTGTGACTTGAGCATTGGAAAGGGGCAATTGCCTTTTATGGAAAAATGGCTGGCCAGAACATAAATACATCTTTGGATTAATTAAGGTTTTAAATTTTTCGAAGTCGTCACAACAGGGTGATTCGTCAACTACCATGCCAGTGTTGTTTCATGCAATATGTTAATTGCTGTATAAATTCATGTATATATTTATAAATACTGTCTCCGAAACATCTTGTTGCTTTTACATCAAACTAATAACTTTAGTACTGAGATATATAGCGGAGGCGAGCACATACATGTATTCCAGAATTAGAAAAACAGCATTCCTCATCAGTGTTATTAGTAATATAATGATGTTGGTGCTTGTTTAGTTTTGTGCATTTATCAAAGACAGATATCATACATTTTGCTTTTGGAGGGTTCGAAGGAGTGTTCTAACATCACACACAAACTAACATAGAAAGCAGGAATTTCTATATACATTTTATTCGACTATATTTTGTACATGCTGCATCCACCTAGTCTAAACCTCAACTGCAACTCCTGCCAACTAATTGACATAAAAGTGACATTTGATTCATATACAAGTCACGTTGTACGTGGAAATAGACACATATAAGCTGAACAGATGTTGCTTTAGTTCGTTAACTCATCATAAAATACGTCCACAGCTCTATTTTAGACCTATTTACGCTATATTTTGGACAGGATGTCACTCATCAGAAGTTCAAGCAAAGTTCGGACCTACCATATTATTGAGCACTTGCATCTCGCTTTACCTATGAAATGTATACTTTGGGTTAAAATTTTACGTTATCAAACATATAAAGTCAATAATAACTGAGTGGCTTACTATAAGACAAGGAGACCATTAGCGTCTGATTTTAAATTTAACGCTGGTATGTTTGTGTTATTATGACAGCGTGGTAGTCCATTAGGTCGCAATGATCATATTTGGTTAAACCAATATGTTTCATCACTGAAGTAATACATAATTACATCGAACATAATCCCAATTCTGAATGAACATGCATCATTATTACCTGCTGAAGACATATTGTGATATGCATGTTGTTCGTTTATGTCATCAACATGTCCTTGAATTTTCTTCGTTCGTTCTAAACACGTACATGTTCCTGAAAAATCAACGTTCAAAATAAATGTAATTACAAACTTTGTGGTAAATGTACTAATTCAGTTTTATGTTAAGCCTTATTCTATAGTAATATGCATACCCAAATGAAATTAACAAATAATAGCAACAGCAAAATCAAATCCACAATTTCATGAAGATTATAATGAGATTTCGCCTCGGAAACTTAGATGGTTTACAAGGTAAATGTATATAATGGTTATATGAGATCATTTCAATAATTGAATGGAATATCGTTTAGACCGGTCCAATCATTTTTAACAACACAAACATAGATGTACATAATCTATCAGGACAATACCACAGGTAAATTCATCAGACTTAAATAAATACTGTCAGATTAAAACTTATGTATGTTCTTAATTCTTAGGTGATGCCCAAACATGTGACTGCAATTCATAACCGATATAATGTTTCGCTTGAGATATATTTACACTTGTCAAAAACACGTGTGTGTTAAAACATAGGACCTGGTAATACAATTACCGCCAGTAATAGGAACTACGTCTCATAATTGGATCAAAGGTATTTTGAAAATAATACACGACGTTTATAAGATTCGAATAAGTATATAAATGAACTTACCAAATAATTTTGTTAACAAAAACACAAATCGAAAAGATGTACATGTAACATTATTCCTTATCTTTCAAATTGTATTTGTTGAAATTACACCTAACTTGGCGATATTGGTAAAATGTACACTAAGGAATAACAAAGAAACATGTCATATCATTAATTACAGAGAGCAATTCATTTTAAATTAATCATTTATATTTAAAATCCTACACATCTTCATTATTCATGTAACCATAAATGTACATTAAATATACGTGTTTAATATCATATTCGGTATTGTAACAAGACTCAACATACAACTACTACTTAAAAATCGATTTACGGAAACAAAAGCAATATAATACAATATTTACCTCGTTTCCTTTTGTTTTAATTTCAGCATGAATTAACGTACTTCTATATCCGTTGTTTTTGTACTTGATAGGACAATCGAATGCACGGTTTAAAACATGTCTCTTACAAAGCATTTTGCGCTAATGATTATGATACAGTTATAAATTTTAACATTGTTGAATATAGAAAAAAAACATGAATATATACATACTGATATTTTCTTTTCTACGAAAGATAATGACCGCAACTATTACCATAATAGTACATACAATACCGCCAACAAATGTTACAACTAGCATTTCCGTATTGTATCCTTGATAACATGACGGTACCTGGATTTCTGAAAATATTATAGTTTAGAAAGTAGAAATAGTCAACTATCCTTAATACTTATAAACTATCATTTTATTCATAATTTCTAAATTGATGCATGTACGATTCAACGTTACAAAGTTTTCAATGCCTTTTACCTGCAATATCTTTACAGGGTATGCATTGCCCAAATTGACAAAGCATGCAAGAAAACGTATATTAGCTATCCGAAAGACAAACAATGCAATAATTAACGTGATCGTAAAAGTTTGAAAATTTTAAGTGATGATCAGAAACACTAAAGATGATTATAACATTTGGATACCTAGCAATCGATGGGCAACCTCAACAAGTTTTCATAAGGCATACACTAAAATACAAAGGTATTATATGATATAAACGAACGCGCTGATTGTTTTGCTCATTCCTTTCATATTCTAATTTATACAATAAGGAAATTACCATGTTGCCGAATAAAATATATCTAAGAGCAACTGAACCAGTGAGAAATAAAGATGAGATAGCCAAATGCATACACCAACCTTCATTGGTAACAGCATTGCCATTATTTAATTGAAGAAATATAATTATATGTATTTGTGTAGAGCACAGTACAAATAACAAAATTGCCATTAATTCTCTTTTTTTTAAATTTAAATAAGATAAAAAAGGTTAAAAGTGAATTAAATAATTTCAATAGAATAAGAAACCCATTTAAGGTTAAGTTATGTATTATTTTATTCTGGAAATTAATCAATAATGATAGTTCATGCATCAAACAAATAATAAATAATTAGCATGAATTATCATACCGGCTGTTTTGAAAGCTTCTTTTTCCGTAGTTCCGCTCATTCCTTTTGTATTATAAGCCGATATTCGTACTTCGTACACTGTGCCAGCGGACAAGCTGGTGAGTGTCATATTGTTAGCCGGCTCTTGTATCGTTCTTATGGTCCAATGTTCTTCCGATTGTTCTCTGTACTCTATTTTAAATGTTTGAATCAAGTCACCATTAAAGCCTGGCTTCCACTGAATTACCAATGATGAGTCTGTTGTTAGATCTGGAACGTGGCGAACATTCGTAGGAGTGTCTGGAGTATCTGAAACATGAAACTCATTTTAGCAAATTATTTCGTTTATATATATAAATAATGTAGGAATGTATAAATGAACATATATGTACATGTAGTCCCTATAAAATAAAATAAAATGTTGTTGTTAATATCATAACAGAAATGATACGAAATATATGTTAAGATATGCATGTTCTGCAATGAGACACTGTGTCAAGATAGAACTGGTGAAGTTGTTCAATTGGTAATGGTATCACGTAACATATGGACTTGAGCACAAAAAGCAACAAATGAAAGAAAAGAAAAGACGCAGTTTTATAATCTAAAGTTGAATTAGCTGCACTCTGCGCTTCGTAGTAAGCATTGTTTCAGAAAGTAATTTAAATGTTTATTCATGTAGTATTTTAATATCGATACACTTTATTCTGAAGACCGAATTTCAGATATGCTTTAGTTACATATACACTATTTGGCAACAGCGATATTGAATAAAAACATTGATGGTTTCTTTGTTTAAGTAAATTATACGAGCAATGTCCGTTTTATCAAATACTTATAAGGTAATTCATATCAAATTAGGAATCGAATCTGAAGTTAATGCTATCATGTGCCCATGTGTTTTTTTCTACTTAAATTTAGAACATACGGCCTACCATACTATAGCTCACATTTATTTATTCAAACGTTAAGTTTATTTCTTTATTTCTTTGGATCGAATTTATCGTTTCACAAAATATTTCTGTCGATCATGGCAATCGTTTCCTGAGAGAAAATATTAATAAATAGGGAAAAATAACAAATAAACTATAACTGGTTTTTAAGTTGACTTAAAGAAAAATATGTAAAACAGTAAATAGTTATTGAACACAACTATTAAACGTGACGTAAGCTCATTCAATATTTTCTGGCATAATCACGCGTTTGATACAGGCTGAAACGATCTTAATTTTTTTTTCAATTGTTCAATTCTGTAAAACTACAAAAACTGTTTTAACTACTAAGAACACTTATAAAATCACCATGACATCTATCTTTAAGCGTGTCTTTACGTTTCACGATTAATTTACCAACCTTGTTTACGGTGTAAGGCTGTGGCGACATGACATGTATATATGCAAATATATGTTTGCTGCCGAAGCAGTTGATAATAATAATTGGTGCAATATTTAACTACAAAAGTATCGTGTCATATGATATAAAATGCTCTTAAACTTGTCGTAGTTCAATATGCTCTGTATTTCATAATAGCTTGCTAACATTATATTAATACATACATTTCACAAGTAGATTTTAAAATGCTTTAATTGACGGGGACTAGTGTAAGTTGCTATGTTACTATGGGAATATTAGTTAGATATAGTCGTATCCAAATGATTATTATTCTAACATCAAAAGTTGGGTTGGTACATGTAAATAGATTAGTAAACCGACGGATAAATTTTATAATTATTGAAAAATGAAACAAAACATTTTAATATACAAAACACTGCCTTAAATATCATACGATTGTGACTGTTATGTAACCATTAACAATTCAGTGTGACTCTTACCTTCCGAAACAATTTCGACGGGGACGATACCCTCCCCTATATTGTTCTTAATAACAATAACATAATAACCAAGCTGTGATTCTTGCATAATTCTCATGGAAACGACTACAATGGTTCCTGATGTGTTAACTATTTGCGTAAACACAGGCAAATTTACTGTTCCAGGTTGTGTACTGATATAATGTACAGAGGATGCTTGTCTTGTGTTATTATCCAGTTTGTAGCAGTCCACGTAAGCTGCATCACCATTGTTATAGTATTCAACAGAAATGTTTGTTGTTGAATGTGCATCAAGATTTATTGACACTTTATGGAAGAGATTGATGGCAACAACAGGTTTTGTGATAATCGGGAAAGCTGGAATAGAACATAAAACTCAGCATATCTTATTTGGAAGTGTGACACATTTAACTAAGTTTACCAAAATGGTAATACATTCATAGATTTAGTGCAATTAAGAAATTAATTTTATAGGATATAATAAACACACGATTTTACATTGATTTTTCTTTTTTTGTTGTTGAAATTTTTCAATTTCGATTGCAGCGTGATTTATAAACATGTATAAATATATATTAACGTACATCTAACATTAAGGTAAACTTCACCCTGACCGGCATTGGCATGGATACTTTCAGTGACACCGTTACTAGCTCTACACGTGTACACGCCAGAATGTTGGTATGATAAATCCGTTAATCTCAGTGTGGATGAGCTACCAAGTTGTGTCAGGAGAGAAATTGTACGCCCATCAGAGACCCAAGCTTGTGTCCAGGGATGGTATGAATAAGATGCTGGTACACCAAACGGGGAACACAGTATATCTACATGACTGTCGTTAACAGTCACATTCTGTGTTGTTATGGTTACATCTGGAGCATCTGCCAATGGTAAAGTAATAGTGAAGTGAAAGTAGAATAAGATGCTTAAGATAATGTTAATCACTATGTTTTACATATTTCATTATTTTTATTTATTGGTGTTAACAAACAAGCCGGAATATTCGTTTAGATAAAGGCGAATATACGCTGGTGAACATATTTGAGCATATTCTGTAAATTCAAATATAAAGTATACACTTGCAAAATAATGTGTCACGATACGTGTAAAGGTATCTGTGTCTGATAGGCCAGAACATTTGGTTTGTATCATGCCGCGTTTCTGTTATCTATAAATCTAACAGGTAACATACCCGAATCTTTATTTTCAGAAAGATATTTGCGTTCAGCGAGTTTGTCAAGTTTGGCTTCCCTTGATATATTAATTATAATACCATGTTTGTTTCTAACATAATTTTATTATATTTAAACATTTCACATATTGTTATTCCTGCATAATAGCTTTACTTCAAAATTTGTCACAATCAAGAATCTAACTGCCCCTTAAGTCATTCTTAACGTTTGATATACATTTGTCTATTTTTGAATAAAATATTATCATTGCGAAATGATTGTTTTTTTCTGTCTATGATATGGACAGCAAAAATCATGTATGTTTAGTTAAGCAGAGAGAGGTAATTAAGTACACAGTGTTTGCTCATATAGCTTAGTAAGCTGATAACGTGTATAAACGTTTGAGAACACTATTACAATTACCTGTCTTGAATAAAAAAAAAGAATTCTGGCATAAAATTGACAGACCATTCTGCTTCAGTATCCAGTATAATCTTTGTTTTCTAATACAACGCACAAAATTTTTATAAAACCGATTTTAACTATGTTTAAAAAGATAGTGTCATTTATCCTATTTTATATATTATATTGATATATTGCCAAATTACGGTTCGAAATATCCAACAGAATTCAGAATGCAGTAGAATTACAATCATCTGAAATGAATTAAACGTCAACATTTCCTCTCTGCCATACATTGAAGAACGACACTTCTTTTGAGCAATATTCAATAAAAAAAAGATTGTATGGGACAAACTTCACTGGTTACAACAACAGCCACTTTCAGGATTGTGTTATTTATCTATTATATTGAAGTTTGTTTCCACACCAAATATAATATAAAGGAATAACTTAAGTTTTCAAACATAGTGAACGTGCTGGTACTTTACCACACCTCGGGAACAACTTACATTCTACAACAACAGTCACCATGCTGGTAGCCACTCTGTTGTATTGTGAGGCGGTATTGCTAGATATACATCTATATCTTCCAGCATCATATCTTGTCACATTAGCAAGGGAAACAACTCCAGCTGCTCCAGTAGGGGAATTATTGGTGATGTTTGTCCAAGAGAAGGAACAGCTTGGGTAGCAGTCTGCAGTACATTCTATAGTGATTCCAGTACGTCCTTCTGTAACGGTGTATGGTGACTCTTCATTGATAAGTGCAGCATCAGGTCCATCTGTCATTTAATACTATAAGTCTGAATATTGTATAATTAATAGTTTGGTTATCACTGTCTTTTTCTAGTTAAAAAATAAGCAATACGATCCATTCGGTTCCAAATTTACAAAGAATAATTTTAATAAGATATGCAAATTTTCAGAGATATGAACGATATTTATATTTCATTCTCTTATTTGGTGACTATTTTTTTCTAATTTCATTCCTTATGTGTTAAGGAAGCGTTTTCCAGATTAAGGGGGGAATTACAAACCATACGAAGCTGAATATATGTTACAGGACAATACATTAGAAGTTAGTTTTCTACTAAAGTATCTAAAGTACGATAAAGCTGTCTAATTTAGGCCTGATACCTTGAGTCTAATACTTAAAATGTTTCCAATAATACACTATCATCATGGAACGTTAACGAAGCCGATCAATATGATATATGTATTATCAATATGATGGATTATTATTAAATATTAAAATGACCCATTGTAAACAACTGTTACAACATAAAAGATAATATAATTAAAAGGTGAATACATTCTTTTTGTGAGTGTTGCATCTATTTATGACAGTGGCTAAACAATATTGACAATGGTAAATGCAACCCTAAAGCCTTATTAAGCTTCCGAAATGCACACTTTTTGATAACAACAAAAATGATTGTAATTAAATGTGTTTATAGTATTGCTAAGCCATTCCTGTAGACCACTTAGTGACTGTTTTTTAAAAAGCGAGAAAATAAATGTGTATTTCTTAGACGAGCAGACCAAGCTTTTATCTTTTGTTTACATTTTTGTAATTCCGTAATGATTCGGTTGCTTTCCGATTGTACCTCCCCCATTTTTCGGAAGTACACAAATGAATAGTGCAGTGGTATTGTGCGGATTAAGACAGTTAGGGCTCATTAACAAGAATTGAAAAGTTATGGCTTCACTTATATTATGTTTCGTTATTGGGATTTCTTTTTTTTAAAAAAATATTGATGTCTGCAATAAAACTGTATCGAACGCAGTACGCATTATATTATTTATACACACTAAAAAACAATGAGTACGGAATATTAGTTTGATTTAGTAATTCTTGCTCAAGATCCTACTTTGCATATACGCCTGATACTATCGCATGCGCTATTACGTCACAAATCACTTTATCGCAGTAAATATTGAGAGGCTACCAAGGGTGGTTTGTTAAGAACAGTTAATAAAAAACTTTTAATTTTATATGAACGATTCGTCGCTTACGTGCAATAAATTAGCTCGTGGGTTCCAGTTCATTAATACACTGAGGGGAATAAAGTTGATGTTCTTAAAAACTATCTAACCGCAAGAGGTTATTTAATTTTAAACTGCATCCCCTACAGTTCTCATACTATGTTTCTCTCTGAAGTGTATTGATCATATATTACCGACCGACGCGTTTCCGAACAAGTTTCGTAACTTCCCGTTTTCTTCCGAAGGTGTTTATCGGAAAGAGACGAACATTTATTTGTAAACAAAACCCGTTCTTAACTATGTACTTATAATGTGCTTTATATTAATTTTTTCGTTTGCAAAGTCTCTCAATGATCAAATAATCATGTATTCTATCATCTGGAAGAGTAAAACTGATTTAAATTAAAACTAAAATACGACCGTTTTGGAAATTTAATGAGCCTTTAATTCATTATTGCTACTCGTACAAATAGACATCATTCACATCTGGACAGTATATGTTATGTTCTCCGTCAAATGACCAGACTGGTGGAAGTACTTTAATTACACAGTTGATGTCACAACTGGGCGACGAGAGAGGCTAGGTCCTTCCGTAAACCAGGTTTAGATGTTCCAATGTCGGTTTTGCTATTGATCGTTTAAAAATCAAAAATAAATTACAAAAGCTACAGTTTTAACTTTTTAACTTAAATGCAATCTTATTTATTTTGCTTATTTAAATGGGGATGCGTCCCGAGATACATCAAAATAAATTTATTAATCTTATTTGTTTTGCTAGATCACGTAACTATATAGTAGATTTCAATAAAGTTTTACAAAATCGCTATATATCTAAATGCACTTAAAACATATCTACGATTATCACCGTGATTTGCTCTATTTACTAAGTTAATTAAATTATATATGGTAGATTTAGTAATGATATATCAAGTGATTTTATATTGGCCCAGTAATTGGTCGCCGGACAATCAAAGGGAAGATGTTTTAGTTCTTGGACCAATAACTGTTTGATATGAAATCACTTATTATAATAATTAATGAAACATTAAAAATAACGCTTAATATGTATTGCTTTTAAAGGTAGTTGATAACCTATTGTATTAATGCCACGTACCAGTACACATTATCACGTACTGAAGTTTCAAAGGAAATAAGTTCAAGCAAAATATATTGTGTCACTGGTAATGATAATGCATATAACTATTATGCAATTCATATTTAATTGATACTCGTATCATTCTTCGTTGTGTTCTATATAGCATTTTAGACATTGTCCATTTCTAGTTATATAGTCATGTGTATGCTAAATACTTAGTTTTGCGTGGTAGATAATGCATAATTGTGCGTATAACATGCATTATTATTACGATCACAGTAAATATTTATCGGAATGTTTGGTCTGACATTTCATGGGGGATCGCAAAGGCAGATTAAACTAGCAAGCAAGTTATGTGTCTGTTGTATCCATTGTGTTAAATTGTGTGATTAATTTAATTCGTTGTAGTAAATGTGAAAAGAAGCAAACGGAAAGTTGAGCCGATTTCATAATTTGTTTTAGCCATCTGACTTTAATCTTTAACCTTGGGTTTAATCCTATGTATTGTAATTAAAACGTACATAAAACAATGTTTACTTTAAAGAAATGTGTACTAAATATACAATATCATGTCCTTCAATTGTACCACGTATAACATGTAAAAACTGATTATGAAGGTAAAACAACGGCATATAATTAATTTGACAACGTTACACAGAATGTTGTTTATATTTTATCAATGTGTATACGTTTGTACGAAGATGATTTCTTAACAATTGTTATGTTTTTATATAAATCTACGTGACCCTTGATGTAGTATTTCAATGAGATTGATTGATGCCAATGAATGTAAGCTTTGGTATATATTTGAAATAATGATACGACAATTCAGAAAAATTAGACGGTTTCATCATACAATCTACAAATGAATATTAGCTCATTATGACAAATCTCTGTTAAACTTGGTTTAATTTAGTAACATTGAAGCCAGTAATATGTGTGCACATATATGTGCTTATCTAACTATTCACCAGGTTACATTTATATTAGTTATCTATATCTCACATTTATTTTGCCTTTGGACATTTTTTTTGTCTGATAGGCTGTGGGTTTGATTTTTCTGCATGGGCAATATGCTGTGTTGAACATATCAATTTATGCAGATTTGTTTAATTTATGTTTTGCAGACAATAAAATGTAAACAGAATAATAAAAAAGTTAACTTACATCTCACATTCAGTGACACTGTCTTCTTTGTCTGTGGACTGTTTGTTCTGTCAGGATTTCTGGCTGTACAAGTGTAGTTACCAGCCTCGGTACGGTTCAGCTGACCAAGTGACAGAACACCAGTTGTGGTTAGTGTACCAGTCCTGCCTACCCTTGTCCATGTGTATGTACAGCCAGGGTAGCAAGTGTCACTACACGTTATATCCTGTAGACTGGTGCCTTCATTTCTTATGTATGTAGTCGGAGATGGACTTAAAGCTAACAATTCTGGTCCATCTGATAAAAGGTATACATGAACATAAAAAATGGCAAACTATGCTAACCAATTTTGTTCTAATGATATACCGATATGACGTTCATATAATGCTTCGAGGACACAACAAGAATACCATACCCTAAGCTAAAAATTGTTTTTTTCTACATTAGATAAGTAACAGTCTGACTTGGAATATTGATCTGATGCATTTTCAAGACGAACAACTTAAATGTATTGGCTTTCGGTAAAACATTACTTATGAATACGCGTAGTAAGAAGTACTAAACAACTAAATAGCATATTGCAAATTCACCTATATTCAATGCGTAGTTGATTAGAATAGTAAGAGGTATTATCATATTGAAAATATTATACACTTAAAATTGTTTTCGCCTTAGTTGGGATAACGTTCGTATTGGCCAATTTCGGACTGCACAGTTGTCATTTCAGTTGAATAAGAACTTTTTGTTTGGACAGATACATTTTAGATAAACTAACCCAATACGCAAAAAAAGACATTGATTATGACGATACAATATGTAAACAAATCATAAGACAGTATGAATACAAATTAATTGAAAGACAAAACATATACATTGTACAAAAGAACAGCGACATCTATATTTGCTTGCATAATAATAATAAATAAAAAAAATGTATTATATAATACTTTCTGGAAAGCTTAACAGTGTCAATGATTCATTCTCCCCTAATCAAAAGTGCTCACATCTAACCCGCAGTCTCACTGTAGCTGTTTTTGCTGTACCAGTAACCTCTGGGTTCCTAACCGTACATGTATACAGTCCTGCATATGGTTTCTGTAGTATTCCAAAGTGTAATCTTCCATCTTCACTCACTGCTTTTGTCTGCCCTTCCTTCGTCCATCGGTAGGTGCATGATGGGAAACAGTTTGACAAACATTGAATGTCATTTAGGACGGTACCTATGTCACGTGTGTACTCTGTAGCCGTGGGTGATACGTTCACGAGATTGGGGCCGTCTGGACAAAATATGATAAAAAAATAATAGATAAAATAAAATAAGAATTTAGTTCTTCTTCTTGTGTAAAATACACAAAATTACACGTTATCACAGATTTGACATGACAATTTATAGAATGGTTGTTTTAAGCATGAATAATAAAGGTTACCATATTGATATTTATATTTACCGTTTTCTCTAATTTCATTGTTATTGTTAACATGCCATTGTTCAAAATGAAACTATAATTATGAATAATTTATAAAGGAAACAAAATAATGTATTACACATGCATGATATGCGATACATAAATGAATATACGAAAGTAGAATTCATTTACTTATAACATAGACACCATTCTTAGAATTGTGTAGGTGATAAATAAAACAGGGCACGGATGACATATCATATAATTGTACGCATATGTAATCTCCAACTTTGTGTCGGCATTGTTCTGTTTTTTCGCACACGTCATTTTGTGTGGGGCAAACTTTTGTTAAAATTGAACACATTTTGTTCTATGGCTTGAATTGAACATACAGTATTCAGTGTGTCATCACTGTTTGAAATTAAACGCAAAATAATGTACATTGTTGTTTTTAAATTGTTTTTCTAAAATAAATCGTCTGATCCAAACAGGTCAGACATGTTTTAATATTATATTTTCTTCAGCTATACTTTGCTTGCCAACACAAATGAACAAAGAGAAAACCCTTTACCGGTATATAATTTTGAGAACAAATATAAAAGATTTCGGTGGGGCATCTAAATGTGTGTATTTCATTCAGCGCGTACGTATATGCATGCGGTAGTCGAATTGACGCCATCGGTATTTTGCGTCTTGTTTGTAAACTAAGAAACATGTCACAGTTGTCACTTTACCAACAATGGTACAAAATCAACAGGTAAGTAATAATTCGCAGAAACATAAACCCTATCATTTCATCCATTTACTTTTTTGTTTGCAATAAAACATGTAGAAAAAAGAGTTTATTTGCAATAAAATACAGATCAAAATACTCACAGTCGGAATCTGCTTTACAATGTCATTTTACTTGTATGTGAATGGATATGTATCAATATATGTAATGTGCAGCTAAAATTACCCTCTTTCATTTATTCATAAATAACAAACACCATAATTAGTGAGAACAATATATGGGTACTGCCTTTTCAGGTTAATCCAAGAAGGTCAACTATACACACCATGAAATGATAAAGGTTGTATTTACCCTCTGTAATTACAAACGCTAAAATGGCTACAAAATATAAAAGGTATCCGTTGAGAAGCTGTATTAATATATATCATACCGACTACAACCTTTAGAAAGAGAGCGCTGGGTCGAGTTGATGTCGATGTGACTGCGTCAGGTCGATTATCTATCATGTCAAAAGAGGGAGAAGCAACATTTGTAAAACAAGGTCATGGCTACAGTTACACAAGATCTGATGTGGTCCAGACTGGATCAGATCTAGCCATTGTTTTTGATAAAATGAATGAAGACCAACTGTGAAGCATTAAGTGGTTCATGAGTGGTCTTATTATTACAAATTACATATCTTGATACCAACTTTCTTAAATATGTTCAAGGCAGGATAACAGACGAATCTAAATGACCATTGGATAAGTCCTCGAACCAAACCCGCGGCCTCCAGTCTGAGTAGCCACTGTATAATCGCACAAGTTTTTCGTGTTTATTTCAAATAATATATGTGACTGTAAATATACTGTGAAAGATCGGAAAAAATGATAATTACAAAACAAAAAGCAAAAATCTTACAAACAAACCATTATTTCAGTGAATGTTTTTGTTTTATTTTGGAAATGAATTATTCATCAATCATGATATATAACTAAATTTTAGCTGCAAAAAGGGAACTGGTAACACTTTGACTATCCCCCCCCCCCTCCCCCAAATACTAGATAGGAACATGTAGGATATCAGACAGATATTTATATTATGTAACAAAAGATTTAGGTTGTTGTAGCCTAATTTAGTAGTGTCAGCTAGTACGTGTCTTTTCAAATTATATAGGCTTTATTTAGAGCAGGCAACGTGGGTTTGATAAAACGTATCGATAGATCGATAGGAGTAACGTGTTTAAGATCTTTTAACGTATTCATTATTTGATTAAAGAATAAATCATTTTGACGTTTATTTCATTAAATTCCATTAAGTATTCAGAAATATAGAATAATTAAACGGGTTTATTATTTATAAAACTAATTTAAATTTACATTGGGCCTTATAGCGTAAAAGCCGCATCGTACCATATCGTACAATATATTGAAAGTTGTTGTTTCATAATTTGCATTACTAAATGTACACATGACTGTATTATGGAAACACCGTCCAGTATAGCAGAAACATCTTTCAGAATTGTCGTGACGAGAAGGATTGAGCATGTTACTGTTCCATTACATAACGGCAGATGGGTATGTGAATTTTATATTATGTTGTATATGGTTGAGTTATTTAAATGTCAGATATATATATTTTGACATAATCAGATGTAAATAAAGTTGTATAAATTGTTCATATCCATTCCGACGAGATTGTCTGTAATTTAATTTCACATCCGCGGTATTGAGTTGTTTTGTTAGAATATAGGCCGAGGAATCTGTGAACGTATTTTGAGCTGTTGATATCGTGTTTACGATGAAGTATTGAAATTCATCATGTTAGAATTGACTGATATGTGTAATTAAATTTTGTGGATGCTTACTCTGATATTCGCCAAGTGAATAAATACAGAATTGGTGGGTATTTTTTTTATTATAAATGAGAAATTACGTAGAGATATAATTGCTCCTTTGGACGGAAGTTCATATATGATAAGCTGTTTAAACTACCATGACACTGCAGATAGTAAGAATTGAATGAACTGTTATCATATATTAATAAATCTACCATGAAACTGTTAGATGGTAAGAATTGAATGCACTGTTGTAATAGGTTGATAAATCTACCATGAAACTGTTAGACAGTAAGAATTGAATGCACTGTTGTAATATATTGATAAATCTACCATGAAATTGATAGATGGTAAGTAAAAGACGCAATGTCATTTCGTATTGAGTAACTAGTAAATCTGAGCGAATATATATATTGTAGCCGGTTTTAGACGTACGCGAGACATGTGCCCGCTACGTTAACGACGTGTAGACGTGACAGGAAGTCAGCTGGTGGTAGTACCGTCATAAGGACAACAACCCACATACTCGGTATATGGACGACTTGACGATCCTGGCGGCAGAGTACAGTCGGATATAGTCGGTACAAGGCGACGTAAAGCCAGATAACTCAGTACAGAGTTTAATGGAAGATAACCCTATTTGTATAGCCATCGCCACGAGGGGCGATTGACGCTAAATCTACAATAATCCGGACGCGGTAGTAGCATCTTAAATACAATAGTATTGTATTTTAAAAACAGTTATAGCATTCATATGATGTAAGCAGTTTGGATCGCGATATAGATGTACGGAACTTGGATTAAAAAGTGTTGATTTCATCATAGGACATTTTTGTTGAGTAATTGGCTTTAAATTGTATACATTGTATAATTGTATATTCGTAATTTTGTTCATGTAAAATTAACTTGTAAATTTTATTTTGAGTATACTTGTATTCTATCCTCGTGAGTTGTCGGCCCTTGGTCATTTTGCTACATATTAAAAACGTATTTTGTTACACTAAGGGTTGCGGTTATAAATAACTTATAAATAGCCTTTAGTGTAACAAAACGTATTGTGTTACTTATTTTGTTATACTAAGGGTTGCGGTTATATATAATTCTAAGTGCAACAAAAATATACTTATCGTCGGAATGAGATTTTCTTCATCAAATCACATCCACATTAACTTATTTTTGTTACACAACGGGTTGTGGTTATCAATAACCCTTTGTATAACAAAACTTATTTTGTACTTAATTTGTTACACTGAAGGTATCCCTTAGTGTAACCAAAAATTTCTATCCCCGGAATAAGATTTTCTTCACCAAATCAAATCCACATACAATTCATTTTGCTACACTAAGGGTTATAACAAAAATATTTTGTCAGAGCAGTTGGACGTTTTTCTTAACCTCTGGTATATAGTTCGTATTTAAATATGAAGTGAAAAAACGAAAATTTAAAGGAGACCCATAATATTTTTTAACAAGAGTTGGATGTTATATTATTAGTGTCTACTTACCTCCCAACATTGTTACTTTTTTCAAACACTAAGTGATACTTTTATTAGCAATGTTCCGTAATAACAAAATATCCCAAATTAAAACACAATAAATTTAGTAATATATTGCAACGTCAGCATATCTTTAAAATAATGCTTTTGAAATGAAAAGTGAAGCATATTTTTTAGAACCAAAAAAAAGCGGACAATGTCAATTTCAAGAGTTGAAAATCTGAGAAAAAGAGAGTACATAACAGTGTTTATGCATTGTTCTAAATTTGGTAAAATTGTTCTTGATAACTTTTTCCTCAAACCTCGACACCAATCCCTCAAACAAAATGAGTATTATTTTTCTGACAATCCTGACTCAAGATACCGCTGTTACTAAGATAGACTTATTTTATTTGTAGTTTCATTGATCTTGATATAATATAAACTGCATTATGACACAAAATATCCACATTTTTTTTTCAACTGTTTTTTCAACCGCCCAAAGAAATTATTAACCCTGGACACTTAACTGCCCATTCGCGTGTACGCACGGACGAACATAGATAACATTATATGCCCCCATTTTATAGCAGGATAAATAAATAATTAGTTGAAAAAAAATTGTTACACTAAGTGAACCCGTTTTATAGTTAAATGACAATACATGTACCAAACATAAAAACGCTAAGTGTAAATATTGTTACACTAAGGGTCGCAACCGTAACCCTTAGTGTAACAAATCCCATTTTTGTTACATTAAGGGTAGCGGTGTCAAACGTTAGTGTAACAAAAATCAATGTTGTTACACGAAGGGATTTTGTTACACTAAGGGTTGCCATAGCGCTGTTTTACGGACTTTTCTTGTTTTTCTACCCATACCTTCCTATTTTCGATACAGTTCATTACTTTTTTTTGTAATATATAAAAATATTTTAACAGCATAAACATAAACGATAATGCAGATTGTACATCGCTGTTAAAGGGAATTGCCTTGCATTATATAATGATATGATTAGATTAAATGCATTTTGTCAATGTCAGTTTGAAAAGGAATTGTTTGTTTTTTGTTATTATTTCTAACTGCTATAGCAACTATTTGTTATCATAGAAACCGATCGTAACAACCATGGGTAATTATATAATCAAGGAAGAGACCTTTGGCCAACATGACCCTCTTGTTTAAAATCATGATCACAAAAAAACTAGATATTTAATTCTTAAAATCTACATGGGGCATTGCAGATGAAATGCCGTATTACAAAAAGTTTAGATTTTGATCTAGATTTTCTGAAGAAAGAAACTCAGGACGGGCGCGCATATTTTTTATTTATAGGTGGTATTGACTTTTCAAGGGTTTCGGACAGGTGTTGGTGGGGAAGAGAATTAAATTTTTTTTATCTGGCCTTAAAGCCAACAATCCCATACAGTTTAAGGACTGAAAGAAAAACTTGTATAAACGTTGATTATATTTTAACCAAAGGTTAAAAACACTAGTATAAATGATATCTGGTATCTAAATTTTAGTTACGAGAGTTAAAACTAAATCAACGTTTATACAATTGGCTGCTGAAGTCCTAACCATTCCACAGTTATACAGTTGGGGGACATGAAATAGCATTGTACCTATTTCCGACTTGTACTTCTAACTGTGAATGTGAACCCGCCTGGGTAGCGCAATGGTAGCATACATGATTGTCAATTCAGAGGTCCCGGGTTCGATAACCGACGGGCACGTTCTTTGTGAAAAAAATGTTCTCCACCTCTGTTTCATGTTGGGAAGTTGTCAGTTACTTGCAAAGATCGGTAAGTACTGGTACAGAATTCCTGGAAAACCGTTAGGATACCTGACCGCCATTATATAACTGAAAACTGTTGAAATTGCGTTAAACCCATCACACTCAAGAAACTTGTAAATGTGACTTTGAACTTCAAAGTCAAATCCAACATATTTGCTTTTCTATATTAAAATAAGTTTATAAAGAATCCGGTTATAAGTAATTGTCAGATATTTTGTTAAATAATTTTACGTTAAAGACTATACTGTTTTAAGTTTATATACTTAAAGAGTTACTGTAGCTGGCATTTTTGTGGGTTATAAATGGATAATAGATGGATGTTGTGTATTTAATGTAAATTGAAAAGCTTACCGCTTATGTTTAATTGTTGCAACATGCGACATCAGTCATGTGATGTTTTGCTTATATTCAACAAACCGTTTAAAAAAGGACCACATGTCTGATTAAAATTTAACTCTGATCAGTTTTCAACCACTGCTTTGATCAGAATTTAATGTTAAAATGTGACTCGGATGAATTTTCCTTTAGGTATTTTCTTTAACGGGGTCAAAATCTAATGTGTACACCGGAATATCATAACTTTGAATACTAAGATCAAAACTTGTAGTCATCTTTGGCAAAAAGTGTGAACTATTTTTTAATTTTATTAGTTTGTTTCTGTGTAAAAGAAAAACAATCCAAGGAAATAGCAATTTATATTTCAGTTAATTATTTTTAATGTTTTCAAAGCAAGACGCTTAGTTCATATATAGTTCTTCTTATAACACTTCGAGATTAATATTGATTTGAAACGTGAACATGAGAAAAATTCGAAACGAACATTACCATGTATCCCTATAATATATTAGGGATTTCCTAACTTGGGCTACACGCCTAGATTAGTCTAAAATAGTTTCCCGTTTAACTGGCAACATATTTTGTGGCGTAGTAAATGAGTAACGAGATTTCACTTAAATCTCAATTTGATCGTAATACATGAAGCAAAAACTGTTTATCTTAAAAAAATTCTGAATGACGTCAAACAGTATTTAAATGATGTCTATATTAAGCATAAGGATTTCGATTCAAGTTTACTACTCCAATTTATTATTTATTAATGGTAATGAAAAGCTTTTTATCCAGTTTGATAATTTTTTAAAGACATTTATAGATAGTAGTCTGATGTTTTCCCTTTAAGAGAAATATATCACATATGTATAATGTCATATTGGCTATAATTACCATTAACAATGTTTACATTTCCCATTGACACATTTTTAAAAAAATTTTTTATCATTTAAGTGGGTGTACATATAACAGTCATATAGCAATATACTAGTTGATATTGATACTTATACATGTAAATATCGTTTTGTATTTATTTTGAAAATAGTGTATACCATATCAAGCGTTACTAAATAAGACAGTTGCGTATTAATATTGCAATGCATATTTTTGTTATCATTTGTTTAATACGTATATGATTTTATTGATATGTTACTAATTGACATTATATAACAGAGATAAATAGTTTGACTGTGAGAATTATATCTACACTGTCTCGGCTAAAGATGTGACAACATGGGAAGAGTGACGTATTGTCGTGTCATAATATATAATTGATTTCATATAAATGTTATTGATTTTCAATAACGTGATTTTTATTGTGTTTAATATGTTAACGATGTTGTTTTCATCTATCTGTTCCAATTTTTATAGTAGGTGTCGTTTTATTAAGGTGTTTTTACTTGAGGTAATACGTATTATGTTACAGACTCATTGATTGTCACATATTCCTGATTTAAAGGGATTATATTGGCAAGTAACACAAACACGCTGTTAATCCAGACTTTTCCTGTATGCAGTGTGCACAAAATAATGCTTATGTATTGCCGTATAACCATTATTTACTTGAAAGTTATCAAATCAACACTAATTGAATACTTGCCAAAACTTTAATACGTCCCGCAATAAAGTATTGCTCAATGTTTACATTGAACTCCGTAAACTTCCCGAACAAAGCCTCGAAAACGAGATCGGGAACGAGTCTTCAACTGTTATCCGCTGATTAATCGGAAACCCGAAAGCAGTTCGTTGAATATGGGGAATGTAAATAAAAACAAAAATGTGGCTTCAGAAACCCGGTGTTTGTAATAAAGAGATTATGCAATTAAACACTTTAGACGCGTATATCTCTAAGTTATAAGTGTATCTTCATGCTGGGTTAGTGTATTTAGGACAGGGAATTGACGGTAATTTGCCGATATAATCCCTTTAAGAATGGTAAGACTTCGGTGATATGTCATTTCTTTTTAAACCCTTGAAGCGATTCGAAAGTAACTAACAAACATAATAAAATAAAAACATCGATTTGAATTTCTATAATGTTAATATTCCTGTATTATATATGGAGTATATTAAGGTTTACTACAACTGCATTGGATAATTAACTCGTTTTACATGTTGACAATGTTATTTTTAACTTACATTTTACTTCCACATTTACTGTTGTTGTTGCTGTTTGTGTTGTTGAAGATTTAGTATTCCTGGCTGTGCATGTATAGGTACCATGTTTAGTCTTTGACAAAGTTCCCAAGATAAGTTGACTTTCTGCTGCCAGAGAGACAGGTCCACTCCATGTATACGTACACTCATAACAGGCAGCTGTACAACTGATGACAGGCATAGAAAACCCTTCAAGTTCACGGTATGTTGATCTGGTAGGTGATAGAACGATGTTCCGTGGTCCAACTGGAAAGTTATGATCACGTATATTAATTGGGAGCAATCCAACTAAAATGACAGCCAACATTTATTGAAACACCTATACTATATAGATACAAAAAAAAGAAAGTGTTATATGTACAAACACTGTGAGTAAGGCCCAGTCTGATACACGAATCTAGGGAGACATAGATTAATAGTGGAAGTATCTGGTTTAAAATTCCATCTCAATTTGATACAAATACAGTTACCAGGTGAAACGACACACACGCGCACATCATGTACGAGGAGTGTTCAAAAAGTTCGCGGAAAATGCTTATGAAATCTTCATCTGTCTTCTGTATAATTTGAAATTTAACCCAAACAAAGGTCTATATATTCTTAATGATTCACAAGAAATTAGCACTGTAGTCACACTAGTGATATTTTATCGTTACTACAGTAACGTACATCAACATCGACCGTTACCGGGTCACTTTTCATTATTTGGCATATATTTTCGAAAATTGCTACTACTTTACATGTTCACTTCTTTTTAATGCGCTGTTGGATTTTCGTAACAATGGCATCCCGTCCACCCACAACTCTAGTACTTTCATACTGTGACTTCAGTTGAACGTTATGACGTTATTTGTGACGTCAACACGTCTTCACAATACGCACTGTAGTATCAAGCTGTTTTCACTTCACATTGTCTTGAGAACAGCGGTACGGAATTGTGTGCATGTGTTTGGAAAAGAAAACTAAATCAGAAACTGTTACTAACATTATGAAAAAAGTTTTGCAGAAAACTGTTATTTATAAATGGAACAATAGATTCAGTAGATGCGTCAATTAACCAACGAACATGGAAAAAGGCGGACGTCCTACAAGGTCAAAAAACCCTAGAATCATTTCTAGGGCCAACACGTTCTAGATGGGATAAATGCATAATTATTAGAGATTTAGCAACAAAACTGGACATTTCTAGTATTACCGATTAGTTGAATATGCGTCGCGTTGCAGCTAGGTGTATTCCATTGTTACTTTCGAGCAAATACAAAGAGAAGAGAATGGCGGCTACTACACGATTTCTAAAGAAATATCATGGTAAATGTGGTATAAGATATTTAAATAATAAAGTGACAGCTGATAAGACATAGGTATCAAACAAATGCCATCAGTTTGAGAAACACCGGGATCTCCATAACCAAAGAAGCTCCGCGACAAAGAAGATTGTTGTCGTTTTGTGCGACGTGTGAAGTGTGATCTTGACTCATGCCGTACCTATAATAGGAACTAAAATCAACTCCATCTACTATTCAAAGGCTTCCTCAGCACAATTTTTATTATCTATATAATTTTTGTTTTCTGTTTGTTTGCTTAACCAATTATTTGTGGGTTCGTTTATAATTGTAATACAATGTGACTTTGAAGTAACTTAATTTGAGAATGACATGACGTTAATTAATTAAGCGTATTTTGACGTTGATTTTGTCATGCTTGATAGGCGTTACTAAAATTACGGTACAACAGCAACAACAACCAACAGCAGCAACATCAACAGCAACAACAACAGCAACAACAACAGTTACAACAACAATAATAAAAACAACAACAATGACAAAAACGAGTTAAATCTTGCAAGGTAGTATTATTTATCATCAACACTAGATAATGTATACATCATAATCATACTTACATATAACATTAACAACAACGTCTTTAGTCCCCGTGTACCCAGGCCGACCAGTCCTATCGGGGTTATTGGCTGTACATCTATAAGTACCTGCCTCAGAGCTTTGAAGTGTTCCTAGGGTCAGTGTACCGTCAGTACCTATCTGTGAAGATTGACTAAGTCTCGTCCACATGTATGCACAACTCGGGTAACAATCAGCAGTACATCTGATGGGATCTAGTGTTGTTCCTTCTACTTCTTCATACGCTGTGGATACAGGGTTAAACTGAATGTTGTCAGGGCCGTCTGAAAAATAAACCAATAACTTTAAATGAAGGTCGGTCAGCAATCAGCTGTACAGATGATGGAATATACTGTTGATTTTCTTCTTCATACACAGTCGATACAGGGGTAAACTGAATGTTATTGGGACCATCCAAAAAAACATGAATGTACAGAACACTTGGCAATAAGCTGTAGAGATGATGTGATCTAGTGTTATTCCTTCTTCGTCTTCATATACAGTTGATACAGGTGAACTGAATGTTATCAGGGCCATCTGAAAACAAACAAACAACTGTATGTTCAGAAATAATCTGTACAGATGATGAGATGAAGTGTTGTTCCTTCTTTCTCTTTATGCACATTGGCTACAGGGGTAAACTGAATTTTGAGGGCAACTGAAAAACAAACAAATAACTACATGTGCAGGTTTGGCCGCAAACATTCCTTTTTTACAGCAGCTAATTATTTTCGTCTGTTGAAAAATGATAACACAGTTATTAAATGCAGTTTTGAGGTATCTAGGGTTATTATGATGGTTACCATGGTCCCACAGTTTATTTCTAAATGTAATTCCACTATTTTGATCTAGGAAGCCTTATTTAGCAGAGCTCAAGAAGCGTTGTTAGTAAATACTATTTTCAAAACCACTTACAAAACCCCAGGACATTCAAATGTTGAAGTCGTAATTAGGAAAAGAACAGCCGATAGCTTTTGCAAGACATTATTCTTGCGTTTTTTCTCTATTCGATGTCATAGTTCAATAAGATAATAATACTTTAAAATTGAAGAATATAAGTGTATGGGTCATTTGTTTGTTTCGATGTTGATAAGGGATGTTAAAACTAACGCGCAAATCTATACTAGTACTTAATAGACTCCGAACGTCAACAATACTTCAATACGCGTTTACAGTAGTGAATTTGCTGTCTAAGAACAAATCAATCTATAGTTACCTATGGTGGCTGATTTCTGCCATATCGTGTTGGCAAAAACTATGTACGTTGTCAAGTTTTCGTGTTGTCGTTCTGGCGGGGAGAAACTACGAAAACACGACACATTCTACAAGAAAATTCGACGTTTATAGAGCGCCAAAACGACAAATTTATTTGTCTAGTGTTCGTGTTGGCGGATATGAATATGTCGTGTTGGCGCCCTTTATTCGTCGTGTGTTCGTGTCTTCGCCCCGCCAACGCGAAAATACGATAGATACTGTATTTGTCGTGTTTTCGCCCCGCCGACACGAAAACACGACAAATATCATACTAGGATGGTTGGTTTCTGTCATGTTGGCGGGGCGATAACACCGAAATACGGTAGACATGTGAACAATAGTTACACATATGTATAATTAAATCATGGACGAAGCGGAGATACATCTTACAAGGAAAATTATATGAATATAATGTCTTTAATAATTCAAATATTGCTATTTAATGTGAAAAGGTTTAAACAAGTAGTTAACTACGTCATGTATCTTGCAATTAGTATAAGACTTATAAATAAGTCTGTATACATGTATGTGTGTGTTTAAAGTAAACGAAACATGCTTGATATTGTGTGGGCATGTGATATCAATAAAGTCTATCAAACAAGGAAGCCCTGTATATTGTACATTAAGCTATCTTAAATAAATGTATCATCATCGCCCCATGCGGCTCAGTGTCACCTAATGGCACAGGAATGGCAACCACCGCGTAACCATGAGTTCACCGTAAAGGGCGACTAAATGGTTTTAATATTTTTGGAGAGGATTGGACTATTTGTCTTTTAGTGGGACGAGCTCACTAAGTATTGGGACGAGTTGTCTTTGGGTAAATTTTCTTTGTGACGACTTGTCTGACGTGTACCTTGCGCTGTGAACATATCATTTTGATAAATCATATGAAATATGTACCTTATTGTTGCACTTTATCACACTGTGCTATAGTTTGGCTTAAGAATGGCTAAGTAGCGTGTATTTGCGTTGCTTTAATAGATTTTGATTTATATATATATTATGGAACTTTTCTAGGTTTATTTGAGTATTTTTTTTATATCTTTTTCTGGAATCGTGAATTATAAAGCGGATATAAATAATGAAGATCTGAATCCAGTGGTGCCCTATTATGCATTGCGCAGGTGGCAAGGATGTGTTACGGTTGGAAAGTCTTTTTAACTTGATTATGTATCAAAAATGACTCCAGAAGCCTTCCAATGTAGACAAAGCACTTTTGCTCTACGGCCGAATGGCAGAAGCACTTTCACACCCTTGAAGTGAAACAATGCTGGGGATCTATAATATACCACTTTAAAACACAAAATGCTAAGATGTATATTAATGAACTATACATATATCTAATTTTTGTTTAATATTTTATTACAATCTAAAGTAAACATATTACATAGACTTTAAAGATCACTTACTCCTACATAGTAGATTTTACCAATGACAGAAACGTGTTTATTCTCTCATTTCTGACGTAGTAATATTGAATTCGCTTTAAAGATAATACTTAGGCAGTCACAGAAATGTGTAACCTAATCAATATTGGTTCAAAACCTATCCCTCCGCCAACATGATAAAAATCAACAAACCTAACTAGTATGATATTTGTCGTGTTTTCGTGTCGGCGGGGCAAAGCACGAACATAAAGAATCTGTCGTGTTTTCGTGTCGGCGGGGCGAGGACACGAAACACAACAGCACGACGAATAAAGGCACCAACATGACATATTCATACCCGATATATTCATATGTAGTAGGCAGCGTTAGCTGCTACTAAGTGTAAACAATCGACAATGCATTGCGACAAAATGGCAGATGTTGAAAACAAACTTACACGCGGTAAAAGTTACATCAACAAATAATGGAAAATACACTTATATAGGAGACATAATAAATTAAAATGCTTTCATATTCAATTTTAATACTAAAAATAGTGTTACTTAAAAGCTTACTGATTTTGTGTAATTGTTTGTACTTTAAATAACTTTCACATTACCACTATGAAATGCACTCTGAAACGTAAAACTGTTATGATATTCAATAATGCTCGGGTATTACAATACTTTCATGAAACGTCCTGATATGCTACGTTGTACTTGGAATTTTGCATTTCTATCATTTCACCACTGCATCACTAGAAAACGGCGTGATTTATCCACGATATATGTCCTGCTCTTTTTATACGTTTTATCAAGTCTATTTTGTTTTATGTAGTGTGTGGTTACGGGGAACTAAGTAACATATCAGAAAGCTATTTACATGTCATTTATAAATGGTGTTGGCTCATTAAATGAAAGGAATTAGATTAGTTTTGAATTCAGTAAAAAACATATTCATAATGATATTAAAACACAACACAGTGAATTTTTGGAAAACATTTTATATCTTTCGTTATTTTTTTTTACAAAGTGGTTCATTTTTAAGAGTACAACTGTGCTCTCTCAAATAGGTAACAAAACGCATTACGAGTTACCGATTTATCTCACAATTATAATCTAAAGACACCAAAATTGCATGCTTTCCAGCTGGAACGTTAATTTTCCAATGGGAATATCCAATTTTCAATCGATACTTTCCAAATGGAAGCGGAAGTCTATTTTTAGAACTCATAAGTCTTTGGCGGATCGCTTGCTAAAAATCGATATTTCAGACTCTACAGGTAATCGCTATCGGAAATGTCAGGAAAATAACGAGCGATACTTGCCGAGAATTTCGTAACATATCAACAGTGTCTGGTATTTTGCTTTGCTTTGTTTTTTATTTATGAAATTTAAAATAAATAAAACAGTACATAGAACTGGATTGTTAATTTCAGCGAGAAGGTATACATTTATTTATTTTTAATGAAACGGCAACGTAAGTGTAATCAGCGAAAGTAAATTATAAATATATAACGAAATAGATAAATATTATAACGAAATAAATGATAAAAAAAACAAATGATAGAACATGGATATAGGATTGTTTTATTTTTTTATTAATAGAATCTGAAGCTGAAGTTTAATTCAATAGATATATTGATGGAAGGATCATGGTAGTTCTACTAGGATTCATTTTGATTTTGGTATTCCCGTATATAGTGAATAATAATTTTGATAAATGTTCAATTTATTATTTTTTTAGATATATCTACATAATGCACATATGACATTAACAATTATCGGTATGCGGGCCGTTAAAATGAATGTTTAATGTTATTTTAAAATCACTGTCATTCACTACCTAATTAACTGATAAGTATCGGTAATTAGAGGACGTGTGATAATAATTATGATGCAATGTTGCATACATCCTGTCATAAACCCTTGAACGATAAAAAAACAACTTTTATTCCGCATAAAGCAAAATTACAGTGCTTCTAGCCTACACAAATGTTTCATAATAGGTACATGGAATAAGAGTTATAAACTTCAATAAAGAGGAGCTTATTAATGTTTACACTATGTTAACATTGGTAAATACGTTTTTATCGTTGATATCATTAATATTATAATAGTTCTTGTCTTAATTTATCTAAAAAGTAAATATGTTTTGATAGATTTAAAATGTCTTTCTATTTATGGATAGTATTATTATATCAAATTTGTTTAGGTTAGGCCATCTACAGAAGTAAAGTTTTAAATATTATCTACGAAGATCTCTATTTCCAAATTATATGACGATAATATAAATCTATTTAAAGCAATTTTGAATTTCTTTTGTTGTATGGAATCGATATATGATTCAAGAGTAAATGAGTGTTTAAAACGACAGTATGTACTAAGCCTTGACGGGTTATTTGTGTTACTGTATCAAGTTTGGTGGTATTGGTCAATAATTCTTTGTTTTATTGAATCAAATTGTATATCATAAGTAAGTTGATTTATCCAAATATTTGTCATGAATACTTTTAATCTGATAGGCCCAGTTCAGATCATGTTACGTTACATCTCAGAACAGTTATTAAGTATGGATACAACTAGAGTGTCAAAAAGTTTACATTTTTCATTTGTTTCAAAATCATAATGATTGAATATAGATAATAGACTGTACATGGCATTCTTGAGTTCTATGACAGTTATCATTTTTAAAAAAATAAACACCTACGTATTTAAAGGACGTAACAATTTCGAGACGTTCATTATACAGATAAAAATCGTGACTTGTAGGTCTTCCCTTTTCAAATACCATTACTTTAGTTTTATTTGTGTTATTTTTTAGTCTGTATGCATTATGATATAATTCAATAACATGTATCATAAGTTCCAATGAAGTCGGAGATGTTGCAAATAAAATTTGGTCATCCGCATATAAAATTAAAAATAGTTTTAGTTCTTCTAGAGTAAATATACCGTTAAGATCGGTGTTGATATAATCTATTATATCATAAACGAACATCATAAATAAAAGAGAAGAGCTTGGATCCCCTTGTTTCATGCCAAGTGTTGAGTGCACGTGTTCAACTGTTGTATTTTTATTATATTTTATTGCTGTCGAACGACGGCGTACATCGATTTGATCGCCTTTATCATTTTCGTCCTGACGTTTTCAACTAACACTTTTTGCCATAGGAAAGCGCTATTTATATATCAAAACATTTTTCATAGTCAATAAAGACGCTATATATTTTTTTGACCTGTACTCAATACCTTAGAGATAATTGAATGGAGAATAAATACACACTCTACTGTACGTTTGCCCTTTTGAAATCCGAATTGGCATTTTTATATTTTTCATATTTTTATGTTCATAAAGTAAGACGGTTTAAAAGAGTCTACGAGTATATTTTAGCTAAAATGTTGTTTTTTGTAATACCGCAACAGTTTTTCGCATCATTTGACTCACCACCTTTGAATATGGGAATAATATATCCTAATCCTTAGCTTTCTGGGTATCCGATTTGTCAAATAATGTGTTAAAAATTGTTACAAGAATGGTGAACTATTATCATAAGATGCTTGTATTACCTCTGCTGATATTTCATCGGGTCCATGTGATTTAAAATTATTCTGCTTAAAAACTGCAGTACGTATTTCTGATTCTAATATTTGTGAGTTGAGATCCTCATCATTAATATTTTGTATATCGTCATTTTCTACGTTTCTACGTATTTTTTAATTGATTTCCAGAATCGTCTTGGTTGAGTTTTTTTTTCTCATCGCCGTCCCTCTTTTAGTTTAAATTTATTTTTTGCCTTTTTTCGTATCTTGTTTTATTTTGTACGCATGCGTGTAAATTCATTTTATTACCTACAGATTTTTTTTTTGTCAATATGTTTCTTGCTCTTTTAAAATCATGTTTCGCTGTAAAGCAATTTTCGTCAAACCATTTTGAAGCATTTGACACAAATATTTGTTTTCTTTATTGGTTAAGTCTTTACCGAAAACTGTAAACGCTTTATCATATATAAATTTAGATAAATTGTTGATATGCGTATCGAGTGATAAGTTAACATCGTAGCATGTATTTAACTGTTCAATATTACTAACTATCATTTGTTTAAGTGAGTCTCCTTTTGTTTCATCCCATATGAGTTTCCTTTTGATATTAATGCAATTCGCATTTTTTTTCATGTATAATTTATGTTCTCATTTCTTCTTTAAACTGAAGTATAATGCCGCGTGATCAGAATGATTTGTCCAATTTAAAATTTCAGAATAGTATTTATATATTTGTATCAAATAAAATATAGTCCGTTGCACTGAAACTACGTGGTGATTTTGACTCAATGAGATATTATCATCATCATTATCCAGATAGCTATCAAATTCTAATATATCAGATAAATTGCTTGTTCTCGAATTTAAGTCCCGCGTAACATATGTTTTACCAAGTTTGTTAAACTTTTCAATACCTTTCTCGATTTCTTAAAAAAATAAAATCTTTATCTTTTGAAACTTTCGAACTATAGATGGAATGTACGTGTTACAAATATAAACACCTTCATTAAAGTAAAACATGTTTTGGTTGATTTTCAACCAAATTATACCATAGTCATTTTTTTCTACAACAGAAATTTTATATTTTAGTGTTTTTTGGTAATAAACAGAAATTCCTCCACTATAGCGTCCTTTCTTTGTACCGTAAGATTTAGTACCATAAATATGTGAACTGTCAAACCCATTAATATTTAAGTCACAAAAATGCTTTTCACTGATTTTTCACTTAAAAATATGATGTCATAGGACTGTATACTATTTATAAAATCTTCGTCAGTTAATTTTCGCAACAATCCATTAGCATTCCATGATAGGGTTCGTAGCTCCACCTTCTCTTAACTTAATAAGTTCTTCACAATTTTAATTTGTTGATTCAGTTATTCCGTGAAATAATAGATTTTCTCTAAGACTGCGAGCCTCGAGATCATTGACTTTAGAATCCAATTGTTTACTCTGAAGTTCTATTTGTTTTGTTTTTTCATCAAAACTTTGACATGTATCGTCTATATTTTTCCTTGCCATTTTTGTAGTGTCGTTTTTTTCTTTTTTTCGTCATATTCTTGACTTGTCAATGTGCACGATGTTTTAACTTCAGTTAATCTGGTTTCCAAACTGTTGGCTTTGTTTTCCAATTGATCAACTTTACAGTTTATTTTATTGACCGTTTTTTCTATGCTTTCTATTTTGGCCGTTGATATTTTAATTTGTTTTATGTCTTCCATAAGTTCCAATGACCAAGTTGGAGGCGACAAGGCATGTGCATTAAATTGCAGAGTGAATGGTGGTGACTGCATGTACTGGCCAGCATAAAGTGCCTGTGCGTAGTTCATATTCATGATGTTTGCCATTTTGCCGTTACTATTGCTGTTTAAATTAACTGAAAACAATTATCTGAATGAAAACGTTTGTTTTGTTTACTCACGTCTGTTCCAACTTTTTAAGTTAATTTATTGTTTATGTATCTCTGGTTTGTCATTGAAATTGATACTTTGTCAAGGCATTAATTTCTATTTTACCAATTATCAATTTGATTTCTAATTTTAACTGATATTTCTCTTAAATAGTGACAGACTAAATTTCAGGGTCAATTTAGATGCTACAGACCCTAAACCAATCAAGTACCCAATAATTGCACTCCGTTTGTGCTAAGTTTGCACTCCGTTCGCGCTCAGTTCGCGCTCCGTTTACGCTCCGTTTGCGTGCACTCGATTAAGTGTGGTTAATTTAATGCACTCAAAAACGCATGTATTCGCTCACAAGAGATGTATATCTGAGCGTTCGATAATATCAGTTGCCTGTGTGATCAAAGAATACTGCAAGTTCAACCGACTTCTATTATCCAGACAGAAATGTATGTGCGTCAGTAACTTCTTTGATATACCGTAAACCGTTTGTAACAGGAAAGCAAAAAAAGTTGTCCACAAAATGTACAGATACATCATCAACATAAACTAGATATATTGTATTTGATATTAATAATTCCATACCATTTATACATGTTTCGCTTAACAATAATGCATTAATTTGATCAGTGTAAGCAGTGACTTAACAACATGTGGATATGTCACTGGTTTTGTTAATGTCCAAACTAAAATCAGCTTTATAATCTATAATATGCATTGCATGGGTGATAAAATTGTTTATTATAATCCGTGCAATAGAATTTGACAAATAATAAATGATTTTTGAAAAAGAAAATCTTGTAGTGTTTTTCTCGATTTGGTTTCAAATGTGGCTTCACTAAACTTAAAAAAAAATCTGATATAAGATTTTATCAATATTTTTGTTATCGTTATGTATATATGGGTACCTTAAATGAACATTTCAGTGTGCTTCTGAAATTGGTTGCAAATGTGGCTTCATTATTTTTTTTACTGATACATGCAGTATGATTTATGTTGATATATTATTTAAAATGACAAACTATATTAATCTTGTTTGAAAATATACCCACTGTGCTATATTGCTACTTATATGACACGCAGCAACATAGACACCCGTGGTGTTAATTACGTTATGTCACATGCCAGTAAGAGCCGTGTCAATTAAATTATACGCTCAAGTGGTGACTTATCGGACCACGGAAGAACCCTGCTAATATGTATGATTTCATTTGACTGCAATTAGTGAGATGGATAAATCTTAATTGGACCGCAGTATGTGATTGAACAAAAAATATGTAAAACAACTGCTAGCCAATTACCAACAAGTCAAACAAATTCATTTAAGATATTGGTTATTCGAGGTTTCAGAACGATACTTTTGCATGTAAACCCATGATGTTAATATCATATATTTTATAACGTGGAGTTTTCGTTTCGTTAGTTTAATTAACGAAACGAAAACCCCACGTAATAGAATATAACAAGTACTGAGTGAATGGTAGAAAGTATGACATACGCGTATTAAGGGATGTGTATTCAGGGCTGACAATTTACATTCTGGATATTGACTTTTGATGTAAATAAATGAATTTAAAACAGCAATAAATAAACGTGCATGCACAGGCATTATACTTACGATTTAGCTGTTTTATTTTACCTAACAAATGCAGTTACCATACATAACGAACCTATTTGCAGTTTGAAATGTTAGTTCCAAACCCTGCATGGGAAGTACGCTTTATTTAAGTGATAATTAATACATGTTTGACAGTTCGCAGTTTTTGTCCGTTAATTAACTGTCATTAGTCCCGTTAGTTAAATAAACAAGTCAGTACATTCCTAATTTCCAGAAGATGAATGTCAGCATATCTTTTGCATCAATAACACATTTTATTGCACATTAGAAAAAACATATCTATCACATATTTTTTTTATGTAAAGAACTGTGCTAAATGAATTCGTGATTGGATAATGATTTCGTATAAAAAAGCAGATAAAACTAAACATCAGAATTGTTAATTTCACAAGATAAAACAATTCTACAATTTTAAAACATATGAATTTTATTTTTATTACCATTTGTTTTATATTTTGAAATATTGTTATCATTGGATCTATTATTATAAAATATATATTGAATTCTTGATTAGTCACAGCTTTTATATTGGATACGTGCGTGCGTGCATGGGGTCAGTCGTTCATAATTGATAAAACAATTTATTTACTATTATGTAGGTAGAGTTGCATGGCATTCATCAAATCGACATCCATGGTGAGATCCACATGTTTGTCAATAAAAAGTTAATTTATGATTTATCGGTCCATTGACCACGAAAGAACCCTGCCGTGTTTAATTTTGATTTTGATTATAATTTGTACCAGATGAAATAATCTTAATTTAACCCGCGGCATGTAATTCAATAAGAAATATATAGTCAAAATCAATACTAAAAAATGCAGTATTTTTTTTATAATATTATTATTATCAGTATAATTACTATTACTATTAATTATTAATAATATTATTATTATTATTATCGTAGCATTTTATTATTATTACAATAATTATTATCATTATTATATTTAATATTATCGTAGTATTTTGCTTTTATAATTATTATCATTATTGTAGTTATTACTTTTTATACTTTTTATTATAATTATAATCATTATAATTATTATTATTACTTTTTATACTTTTTATTATAATTATACTCATTATAATTATTATTATTATTTTTATCTGAGTATTTTTGGTTCATAATTATTATTAGTGTTGTCTTTTCTTATTTGTTGCCACTTGTCACAGCTTTTATATTGGATAAATCGTTACGTGCTTGCGTGCACCTGATTAGGCGTATCGATTTTGTAGGAAAAAAATATATTTACTATTTTATATACAGTGAATACATTTTTTGTTTTGATGAATCTTCCGCATGATCAAAAGCTGTTCCTTTTCTTAGTTTCTTTAGTCAATATAAAATCACGACCTCAACTCACAAAATGACAAAAGGTCACCTAGAAATTTACGTTTTCTATTTTTTATTTCCTGTGTCTATCGTGTTATTTCGGCCTGTCGTGTTATTTTGACATACGTACATTTATTTTAATTTAGCTTGATTGTGAAGTAAGTTTGGAGCTTATGCATATCATTCTCCAGTGCATTCCTTTATTAGATCTGGTACTGAATTATGTTTTGAGAGGTCATAGGGTAGAGCCTGGGTCAAACTGGTCACCTCTGCCGTCTGAAGCCAGCACCCTATCCCCTGCTCTACTGACCCACTTAATATTTAAGAATACAATTAATTTGGTACTATTATTTGCATTATTGAATGAGATGTGCACGAGTATTCTGTTTTTACTTAAATTGCAATATAACAGTTTTACGTACATTTGTTCACAACTAAGCACTGACTCGTTGTAACTATATTTATGAAAAATATAAAACTAAACTCCAAATTGAATTTAAAATGGGTAATTTTTAGTTTACGAAAATACTCAAACAAATAGAATCATAATCATATAATGTTCCGCATATCTATGTTTTGTTTTCACTCATGTATTGATTTTTTTGTATTTGGAGCTGTATACGCTTAAATCGAAATAAAGAATATGTTCTGTATGTTCTATAACTAATTTATATCGAATTAGCAAGGCAACACGTGAATTCATATTTCATCTTTTCGAATTGTTATTTACAGTATATATAAAATTATTTATATTTTAGTTGCGCAAACAAATCATGTTTAAATATGCAAGTGAGTTGGCCTTGAGACCGTAGTTAACCGTTGATGTGTCGTCTTTTGTATAATAGGTCTTTTAAACATATTATATTAATTAGCTAAATATTGATATTTATGATATAATTGAAAAATTTTTGACCAAAATTAGTTTTATAATGCGTTAAACCAAAGATAATTTAAATATGTTACATGGTATATAATTATGTGAAAAGAAAATTCCGTTTTTATCGCGATTTTGATTATCAAACTTAACCCTCAAATAACGAAAAAACGGTGTATCCGAATGAACGAGTGCACTCAGTAGCGCACGAACAGTTATCTTACTGTTTCTAGCGTATAATGCATATACTGCGCACTTGAGTGCACTCAGCGTTTCTGAGTGCATTCCGCGTGTCTGAATGCATTCAGTGTGTCTGAGTGCACTCGATCTATAACATGCGTTCAGGAGTGCGTTATTTATTCAAAATTCAGCGTTCGTTTACGGTCAAGGTCCGCTCCGTCAGTGCTCAATCTCATTGTTCCGTTCGCCCTCCGTTCGCGCTACGTTCGCATTTCGTTTACGCTCTGAGTGCACTCCGTTTGCGTGCATTTGGGGTACTTGAGCGGAATAGGGTCTGTAAGTATTGTGCTTAACCGAATTTTCGTCTCTTCCTCAGCAGTTTCAACCTTGAATGGGCACTTGCATTGTGTTTAGGTTCTTTTTCTTTTATAGTTCCTTGATGATAATTTTATTTATCGTCGCCACCGGTTTCCAATATAGGCGACGCCTCCAGAAGAGTATTAGTAATTTTAGATTTTGGAGGAAAGTGCAGAGATACAGAAGACCCTTTTGTAGCATCCATGGTTCATTTACATGCCCGGTGTTTAGCACCGATACATGGGACCTCACTTGTTATTTACGTATCATCTAATGAACCATTATGAATACTGCACATATTTTTAACTTCAGTCCGTATAGTTTGTGTATGTAAACAATGACTTATTAAGTATCTTATATATAAGTCCTTGATGTAAAGAAAATCAAGGGTATTGATAAAATTATTGAAACTGCAGACAAACATAATAAAGGGATATTAAATTATATTTACGCGTGTTTTTTGTTTTAATTACTGGTCAAAATAAGTAATCTAATATAATTAAAAAAAGACGTTATATCTTTATTTTCAAAACTAGCGTGGCCTAATTTGTTTTATCTTTATGTAAATATTTTCTGAAATAGGTCTACATAGTTTCAGATTATGGCACTTTGAGATGGTTATGTATTCAAGACAAGAACGATCATCAACAACACTTTACATAAATAATTAAAAACTTAACTAAGTTTTGACTGGATATTTATCTGTTATGTTATCGATATGAATGAAACAATTTGCAATTTTACTAGAACCAGTCTAAAATAATGATCACCTGTCTGCGTCTCGTGAATATAAGTGTTTAAGTATTTAAAAATAGGTTGTTGAAACAGGAGCCAAGTGGTATTTTAATGGCGTTTACCGCCGTTTTTCAAGACGTGACAGGTTGTTTATTGCATATCAAGTTTTATTGTCCCCAAAATGAATCTTAGCAGCACCAAAGACGTTCACAAGTTACTGATATCACATGATGTTTTTGGACGGACTGAGCTCGAACCGCAACCTCAGCAATCAGAGGTTTATGTTCATGTTTGACAAGGGATAACTCCTCGTTTAGGAATTTTTTAATTAAGTAAAGAAAAGCAAGTGAAGTGGAACTTATATCCAAATAATAAATTAAAAATTTCTTTATTATTTAACGTTTATATGTTGCTACTATTGATCGATAACGGATCACATAAGGCGGATTGATCGTTCAATAATCGCTTATGCCTAGTCTTTTTAGGACCTATTGGACGATTTACAAGTTGAAATGAGTTATCTCGTGATAATTATTATTATTATTATTATTATTATGGCAGATTAAGTTTTTTTCAAAACTCCTCGTGAAGCAACCAATCGATTTTTGAGATTTTAATATAAGAAAAAAGATTAATTGTAGATTTTGGGATGAAGTTTTCTTTTACCATTTAAAGAAATAAAATGTTTTTGCATTACATTTATTTTTGTAATAATTTTGTTAGTTTTAAATCATCCCAGAATGACTAAGTTACATTTTGTCCAATGCATGTGTGACAGGTTAAGCATTTTTATTCATTTTAATTGATTAACAGTTCTAGTGAAAATAGTTGTTTAATATAAACATGGACATATCATCTGTAATTAAGTCACTGATATAAACTCTGTCACATGTTCTATTAAACCAACGTCCGCCTGCTGTGAGAACCTCCTGGGTTAATAATAAGATATGTTCAAAGCATGTGGTAAGTCATTTTAATCACACATGGCATTATACTCTTCCAGTCATATAATGTGACATCGGACCGAGAGCTATCCTATAATTGCTGAGCGCCAAGCGAGGTAGCTTCTAGTACCATTTTTAAAGTCTTTAGCATGACCCGGTCGGGGATCAAACCCTTGACTTTCTGCATGAGAGGTGACCTCTCTATTACTACTAGACCACCGCTCCGACCATATATTATCGAACTATTTGGGGAACAGACAATATTGCCCTAAGGAGGTCTTTAACCCGGCTTTTCTTTGTCCTTATAATATTTATAACATTTACTATTACAATTACTATTACCACCATCACAATCACCATCACCATCACCACCAAAATCATCATCTTCATCATCACCATCATCATCACCAATATCACTATCATCATCATCATCATCATCATCATCATCATCATCATCATCATCATCATCATCATCATTTGTATTATCATTCTATTATTAGTATTAATCACGATGTGGCTATGAGATGACTCTTGGCAAATATTTCATCAACGCTAGACGGTTCATATACAACGGTGCCACGTGAAAATCCGATTAGATTTTTGCTATGAACAAAGACGGACGATATTTTAGTTTAATATAAATATATTAATATCGATTTCAAATAGCGAAGTTGTACTTATCATAAAAAGTTGTTTAAAATGCGCCTGCAAGTTGGGTATTTTTTCATAATTCTATATTAATTAAATTTTGGTCCTTTTAAAGATTTAAGACTGTCACCCAAATTCTCTTTATGCTCTATATAAAATGGAGAAAATATTTAGAGAAACTGGATATTATGTCTTCAACACCATCTTTCAAACACAGTATTCCAAATTTGTATCTATAAATATTTCAATGTCGTTTATTAAGCTTTCTATTGATATTAAATTCTATCTTAATAAGATTTAATCTCAAATTACACTTTTATAAACCACTCCTATATATTAATTACCAATCCTACTTATACATCGGCAAACATCGACACTTTACGGCATTGATCGTATCCCGTGAATTAAAAAGTAAAACTGGTGGTCTTTGTCGTTTTAATGACCCCACCCGCAAAGATTATTGGTGCATTGATAACATTGTTATTCATGAAGTTATATATCATTTTAAAAAAAATATGTAAATTGAACTTCCTAAAACTGATAAAAAACATTTCAATAATTATCATTAGATCTATATTGTCATGTATTTAATGAATTTATATGTAATAGGAATTTAAAAAATGGTTATTGTGTTGTTGTTGAAACGATATCTTATGAAGAAATAAGTTATAATAAAAAAAATAAAAGCTATAATTCTATGCAGTATCAATGAGTCATTGGCAGTATATAGCACCGTCTTTATACTGGAGCAGTGTATTTGTAATTAGTTCTTTTCTGTATTTGCTTCGGATAATGTTTTTTATATGATAAGATGTGTACTTTTATGAACAATGAGCTGTTGTTACTACTACTTCTACTACTGCGCCAACTACTCTAAAAATATATTTATACGAAAACTTGTACAACAGTAATTGCTACTACTACTACTAAAGCTACTACTATTTCTGTTACTACCACTTTTACCACTACTTCTTTTGCTCCTGTACTACTGTTGTTGTTACTACTTCTGCTGCTACTACTACTACTATTACTAGTACTACTATTATTGCTATTTTTTCTACTACTACTACTACAACTACTACTACTAATACTACTATTACTACTACTTCTTCTACTACTAACATTACTACTACTACTGCTATTAGTACTACTGTTGTTGTTACTACTTCTGCTACTTCTACTACTACTACTATTACTAGTACTACTATTATTGCTTTTATTTCTACTACTACTACTACTACTACTACTACTACTACTACTACTACTACTACTACTACTACTACTACTACTACTACTACTACCTCTACTCCTACTACTTCTGCTGCTTCTGCTACTACTATTATTACCATTTTACTGCAACTGCTACTTCTGCTACTCCTACTTTTATTTCTGTTGATAGACCTACTGCTTCTTTTACTGCAACTACTCTGCTGCTGCTTCTACTACTTTGGTGCTGCTGCTACTTCTACTACTTCTGCTGCTGTTTCTACTATAACTTCTGATGCTGCTACTATGACTACTGTTTCTGCGGTTACTACTATTTTCGTTATTATACTACTACTGTTGCTGTTACTACTACTACTTTTGATGCTGCTTCTATTACTATTTAAGCTGCTGATACTTATACTGCTGCTACTTTTGCTGCTGATACTTTTACTACTTTTGTTGGTTCTACTACTACAACTAGTTTGACTGCTGCTACAACTAGTTTTATTGCTGCGACTATAACACCGTTTGCTGCTTCTTCTTCTTCTTCTACTATTACAATAACCACATCAATAAACAACAATAACAACAACATCATGACTGCTACGGCTACTGCAGCAGCTATTACTTCTACTTCTGCTGCTGTGAGAACTGCTACTACTACTACTATAACTACTTCTTCCGTTACTTCTACTACTACTACTGCACTACTTTTACTACTGCTACGGATGCTGTTGAAATTTCTACTACTGCGTACAGTACACGCATGTTCACATATAAATGCTTCTGTTGTTTTTGCTACTGTCACTACTGCTTCTAGCATTAGTGTACACGTATGTACGCACATGCATGCACGGACATACCACATATACAAACAAACACTCACACGTACGCTTCACGCACACACAGATGGACACTCAAACGCATAAACACCTACGCTGCACTCACATTCAAATACATGCGCGCACGCATGCCAACATGCAATCATACACACGCACCTACTCTACACGTACTCAAAATCTTTGATCTATAAATAGAATCGACTATTTGGACTTTTTACATTCCAATTGGAAACTTGATCTATAAATATAATCTTTAAATAGAATCTTCCAATTTGACCCTTTACATTCAAATTGGAAAATTGAGATGACTTACGTCAAATGCTGTTTATTATATCGTTTAATAAAATGAGGTCATTAAGGTATTATTGAATATATGTATGACATCTATCTTACAAAATTATAATTATAATTTAAATTTGTAACATACTCGTATATGTTACTCTTTTAGAATTTTTCTCTCACATATATTTTAAAAAAATACATTGGCTGTGCCCCTCCGACCTTTTATTTAATTGTTTTAAAAATTGTTAAACATTATATTTTATAACAACAGAAAATAATTAATTTTGCGCTTTAGTTTCAAGTTGTCTAATACACTTTTACAACTTTTCGAAAGAAAAAAATCAATACTTTGTATTTTTAGAAAAATTATTTTTCAAAACCATTATTATTTCTTGGTGAAAAAAAATGATTCCATAAGTTAGAAAAAATATATTTCTGGTAAGAAAATGGACATATGTGTGGCTTAAATTGTTCGATGTTTCAATAACCATACAATTGCAACAAAAATAATGTTTTTTAAAAGACATGCAACTTCAATTCACTATATAAAATGCAGAATCAAGAAAATCTCAAAACTTCTTAGTAATCCAGTTATTCTACAGTTATTTTAGCCACCATGCTTAAAAGTGTGTCTATTATATAATTTATTTTTATCTGTATATTGGCAGTATATAAATTATTTGTATTTATGACAATACTTTAACACTATTAGTTTTTCTTATTTTCTATTGCCAATACATTTAAAGGTTTACTTTGCCATACAAATTCCGCAATAACATACCATATTGATCGAATATAAATCATGATTCAGTTAACTACAGTCATTACATATTCTGGTATGCAATATCTAAATGTGTATTTTGGAGCTGAACTAAAGGGCGTGACAGTGCAACTTTAAACATATTAACAGAATCAGGCCATTTCAATAAGTACGAATCACGTATGGTTTATCTAGATATGTTATGGACATGTGCGTAGATACTATTATTTATTTAAAAAAAAAACAATATAAAATAATACATGTTTGCTTCTCCACGATTTTTCCAACCAGTTTCTTTTTAGATATTTTGAATGAAAACCAGTTTAGTTGTTCTAGTAACCATGCAACTCCATCGTTTTGTTTCAGTATCCTTTATTGTATTGGCGTAGTTATCAGGTATATCATTATATCCTACATTATGTCTTATAAATGATGATTAAATTGTTTCCTGCGGGACAAGTTTGTACTGAAGTTTACACATATTCATATCCTTGTCCATTTGATTCGATATAGGAAATGTTTATACCAGGATATATCCTTTGATAAGAAGGTACCACAGTGTTTATGATCATCAACATCAGTTGTACTACGATTATTCATTATCAAGAGGTTGGTGCTAAGTAAAATTAATTTTATTGGTATAGAAAATTCGATCTCTTCACAAGCCATATATTTTCTATCTGACCAGTTTGATATAGTATTCCGATCCAAATTAAAAGCATCTGCTGCAGTAATGGGAATATTTACAACAATATATATACTCGTGTCATCTGTAAATAATGGAGTATTCAAGTGTATGTCAATTACAATATTGTCAATGTATGATAATCGAAATTGAGCCTCTGGTAACACAAGCTTTGATATAAGTCCAATCTGATTGGACTCCAGGTAAAGCGACAAAATGTTTTCTATCATTAAGGTGGTTTTCAAACCATTTTAATATACAGACCGTGATACCAGCAGCGTTTTATTTAGCAATGCTTTCCTTGTGCCTTACAGTATCAAATGATTTGTTGGTAAATGCTTTGCACAGAATATGGCCATTACGTCATTGACCGAAATCAACAGTTTTATAGAATAAGGTATGGAGATACAAAGACTGGTGAACTGTTCGGGCATCAGCAGGTCCATTTTGAAGTTAAATTAGTGTTACATGAAAGAAGATAAATACAAGTGAATCTTCCTCCTAGCAAAATGAAAATAAAGACGCTAAATGGTGCAATTTTCCACATATTTCAGGACATTTTGTTATGATCTTGAGATAGAATTTTGATTAGGAAATATGGTTATTAAAACCTCATCCGGAAAGTCGTGAATATAACAATGGTGCATTTGACATATATTTGAAAACGTTTGTTACGATTTGAGACATACTTTTAATTAGGGAATAAGATTACAAAACACATGCCAGGAAAATATTAGAAATTGTGCAATTTGTGTGTAAGGGTGTAATACTACAATATCTGTATATAAACAATATCATTGCAATCATAAACATTGTTCAAACGATATCATTCTTATTAACAGTTAGTCATCTTGACACGTGTCAACCATGATGTAATGTTTGTAAATTATTGCATATTAGAGTGCAATAACTGGATATAGCAAACCTAAGTATGCCGTATGTATGTGTCACGTGTTTATTGATCTATGTATACCGAGCAGTCTAGTATATGTAAGTCACGAGAAGGGTTTGTTTTACTAAAACAATTATGTAAGCTTTTCAAATATAAAATATAAAACACACACCCCACCCCACAAAATAGTTCTATGATAACACCAACACAATAGAGACAGATAAAAGCGCCCGCCAAAAAAATAAACACATTGATGGATACTAGTATATTCGACTTACAATATACAGCGAATGACTTTTGACCGCTTCTTGCTGATGTCAGACCTCCAGTCACGTCTTCTGTAGCCGTACATGCGAACTGTTTGTTGGCATCACTAGATACAACAGAAGAAACTGTCACTTGGTTCCTATTGTTAGTGTAAGCATATCTGCTGTTTGCAGGATTTGATGTTCCATCTATCGTCCAGGAATACGTCATACCGAGGCCATGTCCAGTGGGTGATGTTGTAGATGTACTACCGCTACATGTTAAAGTTACGTCCCCTCCTACATCCGGGTTTTGGCTGATGCTTACAGCGGGGGTAGTTGGGGTACCTGCAGAAGAACAGAGCAAAATAGCATTTCAGAATACGTCTTCAATTTACTTGAAAGTTGTGCTGGTTTGAAACATTTAAGAACAGATATTATTGACGAATAACGTTAAGCATTTATCAAAACTGGTTTGTACAGTCAATGGGGGAAAAAAGAATGACATAATTATCAAATTTAATATATTTCAGAGTGTACATCAAATTAAACCTACCTAGTATGTAAAGTATAACACATTGTTCAGGTATAACAACTCCTGCTGTAGTCCTAATTCTAAACTGTCCTGCTTTACTCTGTTGTATGTTTCTGTATATAAACTTTATATCTCCGGTATCGGCATCTCCTGTAAAGGTTACTCCCAATACTGTAACTGTCGCTGTTCCACTTTGGTACCTTACTTGTAGGATGGCAATGTCATCATTACCATACACTCTGTATGTTGACATGGGACTTCCTGCAGGAGGTGTAGTTACACTGAACTCTACTGTCACATCTGTGTTTACACGGCTGTAGAGCGGATCAAGGGGAACATCACAACCTAAAGGTAAAGTGCGACAAACTATATATTACACAACATTTAAACAAATTAACTGAATTAAGATATCATTATTTAGCATTCAGAAATTAGTCCAAATGTACTACCACATGTAAAAAGAAATACTGTTAATCATTTCAAAATCAATACCAAATATTTCTATTTTCAAATGTTTTAAAGTTGGAATAAATATCTAAAAACCTGTAATATGTGCAATGCAGGATTGAACACTGATTTTATAATATGGTCTAACATTATTTTCAGCTTATTAATGATTCTTTATTGTATTCAGTGTTAATGTTAGAGACAAACGCCATTATGACTCTGGTAAAAACCAATGTCTTTCCGCAAATAACAGGCAAATAACATATAAACTGTCTCATAAAATTTATTCACTACGTTTTGTTCTCGAACTTACGACCTCAGCTGTATATGTAAGTAATCTTGAGACAGGTTCATGGACCACTCACTATCATGTAGGTTATCAACATACGTTCACAGCGTTCTACTAACCTGTCAATAATCCGACACAAATAAAAATTGTTATATCAAATGTAGCGTGTTGCCATATATATTTCATCTCTGGATTGTTGTCTTATATTCCAAAATACACTAAAACCAACTTAAATTAGATCTTGTTTAAAAGAGAGCGCAAACTTTTAAATACTGTAATCGCTTTGTTTAGTTGTGAATGTTTCAATCAGTTAAAGCACAACCGTATAAATATTGTGGGCGCGCATAACTTCCTTATTTATATGTAGGTAATGTGTTGCATATATTACACTCCAACATATTGTGTGAACATATTATTTGTTTACATACATGTAATTCTATTTTTAAATTATAGCAATGGCTATGTGTCTAATGTGTATTTTTATAATCTATCATTTGTAACGTGTCTATTTTTTAAATTATTTCTAAATGTGTGATTTTATACTTCATTTATCAATCATTATAGTAAAATTATAAGTTTTTATTTCGTAAAGGAAATTGTTTAATCCTGTCTCCTAAATCAAGATGTGTTGAAATATTTTTTTCTAGGTTCATATATCTATCTTAGTGTTCATTATTTTATAGTAATGTATTAAGGCTCGATAGCAACGCACGCTCAGATATTGATTAAATTGCAATGTGTCAGTATCTTGGGTAGAACCAGTACTGAGAGATGTTAATGGTTGACGATCAGTCCTTATCTAGGGTTTGACAGTCAACCTCGGACGTGTGCGGCAGTCAGAGTCAGAGTCACAGTAATAGCCACAATCACGGCCCAAGTCACAGCAAGAGTCAGAGCCAGAGCCAGAGCCAGAGCCAGAGCCACAGCCACAGCCACATTCACAGCCACAGCCACAGCCGCAGGCGTAGCCACATTCACGGTCACGGCCACGACAACAGTCAAAGCCACAGCCACAGCCAACTCCACAGCCCCATCAACAGCCACAGCCAGAGCCAGAGCCAGAGTCACAGCCACAGACAAAGCCACAGCCACAGTCCTACCAACAGTCACAGTCACAGCCAGAGCCAGAGCCAAAGCCACTGCTAAAGTGAAAGCCACAGCCACAGCCCAGCAGTCACAGTCAGAGCCAGAGCCAGAGTCACAGTCACAGCCACATCCACAGTCAAAGCCACAGTCATAGTCCCACCAACAGTCACAGTCACAGCCAGAGACAGAGCCAAAGTCACAGTCACAGCCACAGTCAAAGCCAGAGCAACAGCCACAGTCAAAGCCACAGCCACAGCCCCACCAACAGTCACAGTCACAGCCAGAGCTAGCGTCACAGTCATAGCCGCAGCCATAGTCACAGCCACAGTTAAAGTCATAGACACAGTCACATCAACAGCAACATCCACAACCATACTTACAGCCACAGCTACAACCATAGCCACAGCCACATACACATACACATACAGCCACATACACATCCACATCCACAACCCGGTCACAGGCACAAACACAGGCACAGTCACATCCGCATCCACATCCACAATCACGTCCACATTCACTGTTACAGCAACAGCAATAGAAACATTAATATTCACAGTCACAATCACAGCCACAGCCACAATCACGGCCAAAGCAAGAGATAGAGCCAGGACCATTCAGAGCCACAGCCACAGCCACAGCCACGGTCACGGCCACGGCCACGGTCACGGTCACAATCACGGCCACGGTCACAGTCAAAGCCATAGCCACAGCCACAGCCCCATCAACAGTCACAGCCAAAGCCAGAGTCAGAGTCACAGCCACAGTCAAAGCCACAGCCAAAGCCCTACCAACAGTCACAGCCAGAACCAGAGCCAGAAACAGAGTCACAGTCACAGTCACAGTCACAGCCACAGCCCCACCAACAGTTACAGTCACAACCAGAGCCAGAGTCACAGTCACATACACAGCCACAGCCACAGTCACACCCACACCCAGAGCGAGAGTCAGAACTAGAGTCACAGTTATAACCACAGTCAAAGCCATAGCAACAGCCCCACCAACAGTCACAGTTATAGCCAGAGCCAGAGTCACAGTCACAGCCACTGCCATAGTAACTCCCGCAGTCAAAGCCACAACCACAATCACACCAACAGCCACAGCCACATCCAAAGACACAGCAACAGACACACCCACACCACATCCACACCCACACCCACACCCACACCCACACCCACACCCACAGCACACCCACACCCACACCCACAGTCACAACCACAGTCACATCCACATCCACATCGACAGCCACAGTCACAGTCACAGTCACATGCACGGTCATATCCACAATCACGTCCACATTCACTGTTACAGCCACAGCAATAAACACAGTCATATTCACAATCACAGTCACAATCACAGCCACAGTCACAGCCACAGACACAGACACAGACACAGGCACAGGCACGGGGACATGTACAGGCACAGACACTTTCAGCTTTCAGCTTTATTTTACTTGAATAAAGGCCAACGGCCCATACACAATACATTAATACACAAATATATACAATGCAAAGTAGTGTTCACATGTGATATTGTTATGTCAGTTACTAATATATTTATACACACATTACATATATATATATATATACAGTCACAAACACAGCCACATTATGAAATTCGTAATAGGTGAAATGATATGATCTTCGAACTCGTTTCATAAATTCAATATGAAAAAGGTATCCATGTGAGAGACTATATGTATAGTATTTCCATGTTTAAAAACCAATATAATATATTCTCATTTGCTCACATTTGGAATTAAAACACTGATATTCACATACTAACTAGTACATCAAAGATATATATATATATATAGAAATGAGCAATATATGTTTACATATATGTAAACAAGAGCAGAAATTTGTAGTGTACAGACTATAATAAATCAGTATAATCTTATTCAAACACGAAATAGTTAAGACTTGTATAAAAAAACGACCCTAAAAACCTTATGGTGGTTTATTTCTGCCATGTCGTGTTGTTGTATTGGCGTAGTGCCGACACGACAACACGAAAAAAGGGACACAGATGCCGACAGATTTCAAACGACAACACGAACCCGCATTATTTATCATGAAATAGGATCAACATGGATGAATAGAGATAATATCTCAAATGTACGTCAGTAAGACTTCAAGAGCAATAAAAGTCCTCAAACAGTTTGTTTACCAACTTTATTGTCAATAGACTACACAAAGTATTGTTGTGCATGCAGATATTTAGATATTTAACTATTTGTTAACTAGTTGTATAATTTGCAGAATAAATACATAATCATATGTTTAGTAACATATTTGTCTGAATTTTAGATATGTGTGAAGAACCAGACATAGATCCACAGACCAGACTACGACGGGCGCGCCTACCTACAATGCTCGCCAAATAAATAAGACTATAGAATCAACCAACAATAACTTATAAACAGTGGTTTTACACGAAATACATCTGGACTGTATGGACCATTTATATACATTACTGTAATATATATATATTATATGAAAAGGATCAAGTCAAGTATTCACAACTACACACACGCTATATAAAGGACATGCATAGAAATCCTTGCAACAGTGAAATCAGAATATTTTTATTTAAAAAAAGTTGATAATTGAAATCACTTTCACATTATTGTATGCATGGGGATTATTATTTGTGAACAAATAGACATAAATATATAGATCAGACTACGTCGAGCGCGCCTTACGACAATACAGGAGAATGTCGTAATATTATAGAATCAACCAACTTAATACAATTGAGTTCAACCATTACTTATAACACATCTGAACAGTAGGACACATTAACTGATACATTTATATGCTCACATGTTGTACAAAGATCATACATAGACATCCGTTGGATCTAAAGATACAGTGTAGTCAGAATATTTTATATTATAAAGGAAGGTAATAAAAACGATACGGTATTGCAGTGGCAGAAACTGGTTATCTCTGTGAATGAGACAGTGGCTGTTACTATCGCTGTGTATTTGAACATGGCTGTGACTCTGTAGATCTAGCATTTGTTGTGGATACTGATCTGGGTTTGTCTATGTAGCCATGACAGCAGTGGTTAACTCTGTGGATGCAGCAATGGTAGTGGCTGTATGTATGAATGTGACAGTGGCTGTGGCTATCTCTGTCAATATGAAAATGGCTGTGGCTCTCTCTGTTGATCTGGCATCTGTAGATCTGGCATTTGTTGTGGCAGTCTTTGTGGATACTGATCACGGTTTGTCTATGTAGCAATGACAACAGTGAGTTTCAGGGTGAGTTTAGGTCACTTTCTTTTCACGGCTTTACAAAAAAACATAAACCACTTTCAAAAACTAATCAAATTTGTATCAAAATTGGTTTCTACTTTTCATAACCAACTCATTATAAACTATATTTTTAATTATTTTGGAATTTTATCGAAATTCGGAAATACAGATAAGAGTATCGGTTATTTTTAAAACGAGTACATACCGGTGTTTTTTTAAAACGAGTTCTGCTTTGGTCTCGGTACCATGTGCTGTAGAAATTATATTACTACCATTGACTCCCTACATCCGTTCAATGGGAATGAAATGGGAACCAGGGGCTTAAAATATTGGATTTTATTGGCAGGTCCGGGACCTCCAAGCGAAATATTTGAAAGGTTTTCAAAACTATGTGAAAGGTCGAACCTTTCCTGATAACATTTGTAATGTATATTTCATTTTTGGGGTTCCATTAGCATAAAGACATTTGAAATGACATTACCTTGATTAATGAAACTAATACAATCAAAGGCATTGATATAATTTACACCTAAACGTACCTTATTTTTTCAATGCACTATGCTCATCAATTCAAAATCTGAGAAAAGTTTTTCAATAGATATATAACATTAAATAAGTAACTCGGACTATTTAAGAACCTGGAGAATGTGCGTTTCTGAATCTACGTGTACCAATGTCAAACTCAGCTGCTGTCACCTATTTACACTAACATAAATATTTGGGGCCATAACTTTTTTTCAGAACGAATTTTCAAATAGTTCCTAACTGGTGACTGCTATGTGTATCCGATGCAGTAGAATGGCGAATAATCTCTCAAGACCACCAAATAGTCTAAACTATAGTTTACGACACCTGAATCATCATTCGATTTGGAATAGATTTTGTTTGGTTTCAAATATTAAATTCAATGTGGTTCTGTATCGATATTGAAATGAAAAGCACATAGGTACATGAATAGGAATATTTGAATTTGTTTGTTTGTGTGTTGGGTACGAATGCGTGCTGTGTGTGACTGGCATAATTTGGTTGGAAGTAATATTCCTGCATACAAGATACAAATTTAGATTTGGTTTGGAATCTATCTTTATCATGCCACCACTCCCCGTGCCTCTACTTCTCTCCTCCTCGCATTGTGACCGTGAAGGCGTAAAAATATATGCGATTACCTCTTGAATGCGACTACGGTAAAATCAAATTGTTCAATGTTGTATGTGAGTGTGCAAGAAAAACAATAAATCGTGGATTTAAATCAGGACGCAGTTTTCTATACGATGAAATATATGGAGTATAAATTTTTATATCAATACTTTAAAGCTCCTATATCAATCATGTCATATGTCTTAAAGACCATTAAATTTCCATATTTTAGACGCAGAATGTTGCATTCCATTGAACCATAAGAAAATAAAATGTAGATATTCACTATTGTAGTAAAAAAGAATAAATGAAAAAATACGAGTTGGTGTCCAGTCAATAATATTTTAAATTTCTAAATTCTGCATTCTATTTGGTGAACCACATCTCTCGAATAACACTAACGTAGAAATGTTTAACACTGTCCACAATTGTATGATATTGAGTAAGCGTTTAAACTGTCAAAGGGTTAATAATATTTTAAATATTATATATTATCGATCCTGTGATATCTCTCAATATCTATGCTATTATGCTGCCATGCGTAAAGTTTACCACGTTTATCGTTAATTGTCTGTTAAAGTTATCGTTCGTGTTGCTGTGGTTTCGTACGTAACGTCAACTGTATATATTTTTTATGTGTCTCATGTTGTGTAAGAATGAATGTGATTGCTTTAGATTTGCATGTTGACCCGTCCGATAACCTTTGAGTTTCGCGCCACATAAAAATACATATCCCCCTTTTCTCTCTCTGAAGACGATTCATACACTTACATGGTGAATGCGAAATTTATAGTGGTAAGTCCAATATAGTTTTAATAAAATAATACATTGTTTCAATTAGCCCAAGATATTACGGGAAAATTGTATAATTAAAAATTAACAGTTTGGCCGCACATTTCAATAAAACGTAGTCGACAAGTTATTTCAAATACGTGTTTAATATATGATATATTATTTGATATGATTAGTATGTCAATTAATTCTTAAACTGTATGTGCAATCATAAAGGGCCTGTAATTGTTACTCATAGTATCAATAACAGGTGGCCCTCTGTTCGAGTATATGTATGAGAAATAAAAGTATCTACACACGAATCCACAGTTTATTTATAATAAATAAATCCTGTGACATAACGAAAACTTAAAACTTATCGAACAACGCTGTTGACCTATAAATAAGTATAACATTTATATTTTGCCTGACTATTTCCCTTGGCTCGCACGTCTTAGTCCAGAATTCGTTTTCCTTTTATTATCTTTTATGTTTTTAGTTCTGAATGTTATAATTCATTGTATACGTAAATTTAAAGTTTTATGCAATTTGAATAAACCAATGCACTAGTAAATGTATCTTTCTTAGAGAGTTGTATTATTTTATATGTAAAAACTAATATACATGTACAAACCAAATGAATCTTCGCCTCCTTATGACATGAATAAGAATTTTAAGATGAAATGTGTTCGTCAAAGAAACATATTTGTATATTTTAATTTTGAAACGTTTGTAAACGTATCTAAATAAATCTGTACTACATGATCACTACTTTATCGGTTGTTCACTGTATAAGACTTGGTACAAGACAGGACTAAACATTATGCTAGAAAAATAGTCACAGTGACGTTCTTTGTTGAAAATGTACAGTAAGTATAGGTTCGCATTAATGTTAAGAGCTGTTTCACCAAGGAATATGATTATTTTTTACTATTACCCTTTAACCGTGTTTGGTTGAGATATAGATATAAGTCGTGAAATTGGAGCCTTGTAATACATTTTACCAAATGTTCCTTTAACTGTTATATCTATACCAGTATACAATACATGCTATTTTTTTTTCGCACATAGCTTCTACCTGCAGTACCTGGCAGTGATAAATGCTCATTATAGATATTTGCAAGTGGCCTGATCTTACCGAGTGTGTTGCTATAAATTGTTTAACTTTATTTCTACTGATCTTTAAACATCTTTATATATACATTTGGGTAATAGTATGGCTTTTAACACTTCTCTATACTACTGATGACTGTGACTAAAATTATCATACACTTTTAAAGAGGTACAGGTCTGTAATCGTAATGCTATCAGAAAGTAATCATGATTGCAGGTTAAATTTTCGTGAGTAATAATTACATAACAGTAATTGTAATCAAATTCATAAAAGTAATAACATCTGATTACTTGTGTACTTATTACAGCTGATTACAATTACATGTACTAATTACGATGACCCCAGGTCGGCTTTAAATGAAAGCTTTATTAATAAAATATAACAGCATCTGGAGTGTCTACAAATATTATATTTCATATTGATGAAACAGAAGCTAAATTATTGAACAATGATATTTTTCATACTTCGCTATGTATGAAGTGGTGTGGGCATATAATGTTGTCCGTATCCATCTGTCCGTACGTACATATATACGTCCGTATTTCATACTTTCTTGTAAGCACTTCTAATCAGAAACATTTCAACATAATTTCACAACAACATAATGCTAATGTGTATGCAGTTCAGAAGCGCCTATTATATTCCTGTCAATTGAATTTTGACAGAGTTGTGGTCCTTTAATTTAGCAGTTAAATTATGTCACTTTATTGTCATGTCTACTCCTTCTGAATTGCTCTATCAATTTCTGGCAAATATGCTATTATTAATTTGCTAGAATTAAGTCTAGTTGCATATATCGTTGTCGTGGTTCGGATCATTACCGAATATTTACACTGCTTTTGCTAATAGACGCAATGAACTATCAATTACAATTGTTGTATAATTTCTAATGAAAAACATGACCAAGAGGCGTGTCTTACATTGTCCCTTGTGAATACGAGTAAGTCGGAAGTACTTTACTGTTTTTGAATATAACAATAAAGAGTTTCCTTTATATACATACTGAGCGTATAAATACAATCATGATACCTAATCGGAACTACTAAAAGGCAATAGAGACATCATCACATGATATAGAGACAAAAGAAAACTTAAGAAGATGGACACTTAAAAGGACATGCTGCCAGAAATGGACATTAAACCAATATTTATGCATGTAAATGAAGAAAAAAATAAACCCAAAGTTGATCTTTTGTATTATGGCATAATAAATGGCGTAAGCGAAAAGCCCTTTGGGCTTCACGCACTATAAACAACCATAATGTATTTCAAAACAGATTTCATTCCTTTATTGCTCAGTTTTGAACCTTTAATTAACTAGTAATAATTCTCTATATACACATCATATTCTCTTATCAACTCTACCTTTCCCCTCCCAAATTTCACCATCGATTTTTGTAAAGTTTGTTAGGTACCAAAAGTACGAATTAAAGTTGCTGATATTGCTGTCGTGTTCGTGATCATCGAATGTTGGCATAGTTATGACTTTTATAGTTTTTATGTTCAATCTACGTGTGAATTTCTTCCATATGTCTTAACTGATTCAAACCTGGTAGTCAGTATCAGTATTATGTCTAGTTGCGCATATTGCCATCGCGCTCAAATCCAATGCCATTTGATGAAATTTTGGCCCTTTCGAAGAAAATTAGTATACATTGATATGGCGTCCGTCTGTTTTGCCGTCTGTCACATTTTGAACAAAAACCTTGCTGACACTACAGTTTTAATTCGATTCAAAGACAATTGATGTTAATCTGAAACTAGAGCGACACGTGCACATAGCACGTCTACAAGCAATATGTGTAAATTTTAAGTTTATTGGCCAAAGGCCAGCAGGGCTTATGTAATAATAAATCGTCCGCCGTCCGTCGACCGTCCGTCCGTTAACCCTTTTCTTGTACGCGCGATAGCACCCTCATTTTTCAGTGAATCTGAACCAAACTTGCATAGCAGTTATACAACCACAAGATCTCGGAAGAGTTCTTGAAACAGCGTCGCTCGACAACAAATGGCCCCGCCACAGGGATATAAGCACATTTTAAGCGAAATTTTAAAAAAAACTTTCACTGAAAGCTCAAGGCCTAGACCATTAGATATCTTACATGTAGCACTGCTTGGGGGTTCCCTAAAATAATTGTTGAAGTCGGGTGGGTCACTGGGGTCAAATTTGGGGCCGCCACAGGGGTCACTGTTTTCGCAAAGTTATATTGGGAAAATGGTGTACATGTGAAAGCACCTTCATTTTTCATTGAATATTAATCAAACTTGCAAAACAGTTACATTTTCCTTAGATCTCGGACGAGTTATTGAAACAGCGTGATTCGGCCAAAAATGCCCCCGACACAGAGCTTATAAGAACATTTCAAGTCAAATTTAATAAAACATTTTCTCTGAAAGTTAAAGGCCTGGGCCTTAGATGTTTCACACGTAGCATATGTTGCCAGAAGAGCGCTCAGGTTCTCTAGGACCTTAACTTCTTGTTTATTTTGCGTATCCGCGGAAGTCGAATTTACCTACTAGAAATTCCCATCTTAATATATGTGGAAGGATTTATAACTTCAAAAGTCAAACAATCAACATAATCTTTATGAACGAAAAGTTAAAATTTAACATTAAATGCATCGGTCTGTGGTAAAACTATATGTATTGCATGGTAAAAAAAATTAAACATGATAGGGGCTCAATCCAACATGAAAATTGAACATGTGTATTGTCTGCCATCTTCGAATCAATGCATCTAATATCGACGGTTCCGAATGGGACATCACAATGTTAAACCGCAACGTTTGCATGAACATAGTGAAATCAATTGATAAATACAGAGTATTTTTATGATAACTCTATGTTATTTATTTGTGTGTGGTACTGATCAGAGTTAGCTATACATGATAATAATAACATCTGAATTAAAACAAAACGGCAATATATGGTTCACAGTTTTTTTCTTATACTGTTTGCAGCTGCGTGTACGTCTATCTGTGTTGGGTCGGAGGAAGTGTGATTTAGTGTTTAGCTGTTAGTAGAAGTGATTGTTCGCCTTTTCATAAATTAATGTGAAATATTCTGAATATGAAAATGAAAATCTAACACATATTCGTAACAGAAATCACATTTAAAATATATATACTTGTAGAAACCGGACATGGTCTATCCTTTGTTTCTTTGTTTATATATCTAGAAATTGCTTCGCCTTTTTAAGGGTTCACTTACATACACATGTAAGCTTGACATTTCGGAGGATTTAATAAATGTTGTATTGGACTGAACGTTCTACTTTCCACATCATGCTGTTGGTGCAGACCAGTGACTGACTTTTTCAGAGTCAAGTTTTGTTTCACTGCAAAGAAACAACTATGTCGGCAAAAAACAAAATTTAATATTTTTAAAATACACGATAAAGCAAATGTAAACTAACCATATTTAATCTAAATTGAATTTGCTCTTTGTTGGGTAAGTGAGTTGAGAGGACAACTGTAAATTGTTTATATGTTTATCTTATTTTTTAAAGAAGGTCGGGCTTTGGCTAATACATTGTTATGTAATAGTCATGTTTTAACGTGTTCAAGTATTCCCATAATTTGGATATGCATTCAATATTGAACTATTCTCTTACTGAACCTGTTATTTGTTACAGCAGACAGGACATTTTAAAAAACTTTTACTGCTCCTTAGTATAGACTCATTAGATGTAAACATTGGCAAGTATTCGTGCTTAAACAAAACACGGGAACCATTTTAGATTGTATACTAGGGCTGATCAATAAAATCGCGTACAAATATCTTAAAATTCACATTTATGCAAGCTTTCCGCTATGTTTTGCTTCAGTATTGATATATTTTACTTCAATATCCAATATTTTACTGCATATCTTTTTTATAATAACGATGTATTTCTTTTAACAATGATTAATTATCTAGCGTACGGAAATTAAATTAACTTTTTTATTTTGTAATTCATAAAAGAAACCATTTATAAGAATTAAAGTTTTGATTCCATTCACGTAAAAAATATCAAATTTTGTATGTTAGCTGTCACGTGAAAGGATTTTAAGGATTAAATGTTATATTTGTAGTATAATTTGGTAATATTGTAAATTACAATGTACATGTGTGCGTGTAGGTTTCTTTATGAAAATAACTTAATACCATAAAGAAAGTTCTAAATTGTATTTTACAACATTTATCATAACTATTTGATTATAAACCGGTCTATTATAGCAGAATAATTAAACATGTAATTATCTTTCAACACAAGACAACTCATGATATTCATAATTTACAGTTTAATGCAATGCCTAATGTGTTAATAATATGCTGCATTTAATATATAGCTGTACACTAATCTCAATACCCGGATACTTTTCGTAACACGCTTAATAAAAATCATTGTATTTCACTGCATATCTATCAACATAGCAACATGTATACATGAATAGCGCCGAAACTAAATAAATAATTATTTGATAGGTAAATAAATTATGTGAAAAAATAACAAGCGTGTCCCTGTAATATTGGCGGAAAATCATTAATCAATAAAAGAACGTCAGTTATATCTACATACGTCATTTTAATAATATTGCATGCAAGTATTAGGAATTTAACTTAATTTACATTTAAAAGGTAGACATGCTCTGAGTTAAAAGAACAATTGAAGTAAAAAGCGGCTGATAGTTTTGAGGGAATATAGTGTTGTGTTAATTTTAGCAGTACACCCGTCCAGACGATATAATTATTTAATAAAGTTTCAGGAAATGCATCTGTGGTGTGTTCTCTTGTCTACAAGTGGCAACAAATGGTACACTTAGAGATGAGAAAACAAAATGGATGATGCCTGGTGTAGTCGTCGTAATACAGTTTACAAATTATGTTACAAACCGGGTATAGTGTACAATACAGTGCATAGGAGTCGTTTCAGTGTTCACTGGGTTCTCCGATTCTAAAAGAGTATGAAATGAAGCGATGAGTAGTATACTCACTAACATGTCTTGCAAAAACAAAAATGACTTCTTGACCAAGTAATGCAAATATGATCTGATCAATTTGTATTTTTTTATTGACTTAAATGTGCTGCAAATGATAGCAGACAAAAATTACCTTGAAACCAAAGCAAATATACGATAACATGGACTGTCGTGTATGCTGCTACAAGAGTTATCCACTTATCCAGTTTTAAAGTGTTCGTACATATTTGAGAATTTGCAAAGACACAATCCAGGAATAAAATGTGTTTGTCTGACCCAGTATTTGTGGGTGGGTATGAACATGTGGGTGATCATTTGTTTTACAGAATTTGCCATTTTGAACTCAAATGGAGATATTTCACAATACAACACAATGCTTTCAAATCCGTTAAAGCGTTTGAGTAGCTGAAAATTGGGTAGATAAAAATACGACAAACACTATTTTTTTTTGTTGTATACGGCATTGGTATAAATATAGATTTATTGATAAGTTATTTACAGCATATTCCACAACATACATAGTAAAGAAGATTGAAACGAAAGAAAATAAGTATTTTGTAGCTCTCCTCAGTAGTTTATAAACATATCATGTAATGTAATAAGGTGGCGAATATTCATTTGGCTTGTATAGTAACTTTGATATATAAAATAAATACAGTTCATTAAGAAAAATATAGCATTTGCAAATGTAAATTCAAATTGCATAACATTTAGAATTTAAAAAAAATAAATTGAAATAAAAGGTGGACGAAATCTGGACTAATCCTAGTGACTACATTTTGATACCAATTATAACGTGTGTTGGATAACGTCTAGGAAAGGAAGCATTTTGGTAAAATCTCCATTTTTTCTGCAACTAAATACGTTATGTAATGTGTCAATCATTTGTTAGAAAAGGGGCGCTGTGACAGTCGCTCATAAATTGATGGGGAATAGTCCAAATGTTTTCATAAATAATAACCATTGTGGTAATTGACAATGAATGTAACCCAGAGTCAACTGTTTTATTTCTTTTGTGACACGCAACATGTCAATAATGGTTATTCCATGTAGAAAGCCTAGTCGGACTAACAGATAATTTAATACATTTATGCTGTGGAATTATAGTATTTTGCGATTGTTTTTATATGCGCTTGCAATCGAGTTAATCTCGTATTTACCAAATAAATTGAATCTTAATAGTATATACAAATTGTTTATATTATAATGTTTGTTTCTTTTAATTAAAATTTAAACATGCATATAATGGCAATGAAGATGTTTCAATGAAACAGACCTGAACACAAGAGTGAAATACTAACATGTAGAACTACATTTTACTGATAAAACACACACTACGACTTATCATATTTGTGCTATTCTTACGATACTCCGGCCTTATTACCTTTACATCGTCAGACAAAACAATGAAAATATTTGCCTCATAACAAAATAAATAATTGTCAAAAACTAATGTTAGAGAATCAGTTCATAAAACCGCTATTCAATTGAAACATATAAAATACACGCTGCATTTCGTTACTTCTATAATTATTAATGCTGTCTGTACTGATTGAATAAAGTGTGTGCATTGTTCATTATCAATCATTTACATGCAACTTATTATTTACTGAATTACATACGTTTAAAGTGAGTCTTAGTGATTAATAATATTAGAATACAGAATGTTTTTTGTCATTTCTTTGAAGTCATGCTAAATTGAACAAATTATATCTATTGAAATACAACATCAAGTTTATTGATTATGTACAACTAAAGCATTGTTGTTTTATCTAAATTAGGTATGTATTATGAACAGATTTAGGTGGTGTTCCAATCACATATTTTCGTATTCCCTAGACACGTGTCCTTGAGCCTTTTTTACTGTAAATTAAAAAAAAAAAGAAATTAATAAATATAATTGCAAAATAAATATCCTAGATAATACCATAATATAGCGTCATACATGTATAACAAGTAAGAATTTCACTTATGTTGTTTTTTATGGATATTTCATGTAGTATGTAGGTTTATAATCATCGTTATTAAAGTTGACAACGTTTAGAAAACAGATATTACATTTATTATAATATTATGCTAGGAATAAATGTGAAGAACAGAACATGCAATCACATGAATTATTTACGATTATGCGTAGGTTTAAGAGAAGTGCAAGGTGATCATTATTTTAGATCTGGTCAAGTATAACTGCCCATGTTTTCATATCACACATTGTGAATAAGCATCTGAAAAGATCCAAAAAATCGTAAATGGAGATAAGTATTTGTGAATAACCAAGACATAAATGTACAGACCAGACTACGGCAAGCGCGCCTAGCTACAATGCAAACCATAGACACAATACCAAGACCTCTGCCAATCCAATAAATTCGGTGTCGGTCATGACTTATATACTTTGGATTTACATGCAACACGTCTGAACTGGACAGGCACTTGACATACATGAACTGGAAGCTTTATATGAGTAGGATCCAGTTAAGGATTCATGACTACTCACATGCTATAAAAAGGACAGATTTATAATGTTGTTGTTGTGTGGTGTTTAGCGTCGCTTTCAACAATTTTTCAGTCATATCGCGACAGTGTCTACTTGAAACAGTATTCTAAGCACTGTCACACTGGAGTAACATGCCGCAGACACATGGTATTATACCCCACCAGGTCACATTATACTGACACCGGGCCGACCAGACCTAGAACTCTCCTCTAAATGCTGAGCGTCAAGCAAGGAAGCTTCTAGTACCATTTTTAAAGTCTTTGGAATATATATATATATATATATTTAACTGATTTAAAAACCCAAGTTTGGTATCATATGGGTATTTTTGATCGTTATGTTTGATTATATTAAACAAAGACACAAACATTGTAGTCTTCAACCATATTCATATAACAAACAATGATGTGTGTTGACTGCTGATCGATATTCTAGCATGTATATAATAATACAAAGGTGTTCACAAGTTAGGTATAAAAAATATAACGCACTTAAAGCCGTTAAGTATATATAGATATACAATATTCATATGGTTAATTCGGTCATGACTGATATGCTTACTTACTTGAAGTCGTTGCTATTGTTTCATAATTTTCTGCATTTTGCATTCGTTCTTGCAAACTTTCATAGCTATGACTGCAAACAGATTCAACAAAAAACAAACACTGTTTGTAACATGATTGAAAAGAATAGAAGCGCGCTTAGATATTTCGTCCATTCATTACATCCCATCATACGCGATTTATACATAAGGTTTTAAAGTATATTTTTATAACTTGAGATAAACTATTGTGTATTATTTTATTATCTACCAAATGACAAATTCTTACGTAACATACACAAAACTTTGAGTTTATTAAAACGTGCGACTATCATCGATGTACAATAAATATATATTTACCAAATTTCGTTGTCATACGTAGTAACTTCATGTCTTAAAATGTCAATCAATGATATTACATGTTTTACAAATAGTTATGCCTCTCATAAAACAACACTCATTTTGCTTCCATCGCAATCAAGCTAAAATAAATTAGTATAAACTAAAAGCGGATAAACATAAAAACAACCATGTGCTACGTACTTTGGCGAATACGCTTCTTTATTGAAACAGAACACACCTGATTCGTATCTAATGAATTCATGTTCATTTATGTTTACTTTAAGCACTGTGTAGTCGATCCTGTTTTCTTCTGATATGTTGTACCCTAATGCAAAATAAGGAATTCCCTGTCTGTCGCATTTATCATAGAACTCTAATTCGTTAACTAAATTGTCACGTAGTTCATATTTCGCTGAAGCATGTGACCAATCAGCTTGCCAGTACAACTGCCCCTGGTTGGGAGAGCTTTGCTGATTCTACAGAATTAACTTTCGGTTAACAGTCTTGTATGTATATTTAAGCTATAAATGTATATAAATATATGTGTTCGATTATCAAGAAATGGGAAATAATAGTTTTGGCTGGTAGAAAAGTCAGCAAATATCTTGTTAATTTACCACCACTAATAGAAACAAAGTAGCCACAGAAGAAACAATGAAACAGTCCTAGTAACTAAAGGACATATGCAGAAATAAGTGTGTAACAATAATACACTGTTGGCTGTGGTCATAACAGCTATGCAGATTCAAGCAGCTGAAACTCTTGTATGGCGTTTCATACATCCAGGTCCATTTAATATCCAACTAGCAGCATACATAGTTTTTTGCTTGAGGTTCTTTGAACGGATTGCTTGCACTGGTAAACCAACTTTAAAACAAACTATAGTACAGAGAATGGATATTGGTAAGACATTGAAACTATATATAACTGTATAATGATGAAAATATTAATTGTATATATTGGTAAATAAACAACCGTAAACAAGTCAGAGATGTCTTACGTGTGTATGAAAAGTGGACAGCATGATGTGAAGCTTTTACAAACAGGCTGGTTCTTTGATGCTAAAAGGTTTGGAACATCAACAGCATGCAGAAAAATGGGAAATAACCCATAAGCTCAGGTGCAGGAAAATAAAAAAAAATACTGGGAAAACTATATTTCTATCAGATTCAAGATATACACTGTAGTCTCCATCATTTAAGTCGGTACTCTTCAGATTTTTCTTTCATGTTGAAAAGGATTGGTCACATACAATTTTGCTTTAAAACATGTCATTTTATATAGCTGATATACTTGAAGAGAACAACTGATACATTTTCATTGAACACAAGACCGAAAAAGAAATTAACAATGTAGACATGAAGAAGCAAACAGAATACCGATATTTCATTTGATGAAAGCAATTGGAAAAACTTGGATGGTCCAGTATCACCAAAAGCAATGGATATATCAATGGAAGGATGCATAATTCAGTAGTCACGACACAAGGTGTTGTACTATTCTCCCTATGAAGGAACGTTTAAATCTAATGTATTAAAAAGAAGTATTAAAGTATAATCCTTAAACATGTTCAGTATATTCAGAACCATTTATAAATAAAAATAAGGTTAAAGCATTCATTTTGTCCATTTTTAGACTTTTTGTACATGAACTTATCATATTTTACTCTTTTTTACCCTTAAACATGTCATACAAATTACAACAACAAAATAAATTTAAATTTTAACACTTTGCAGTGATTTCCATCATAAAATGAATTTCAATATTTGGCTGCCGATTTAGCGACCATCTTGGATTTGTAAGCAAACGCCCCAGTAGCCGTTAATAAGAAATATAATTTTGGGCTCACCGTACATTTTACCTCTAGAAACAAGCATTTTGAAATAAAAATAAGGCCAGAACAATCAACAAAATGTGTATATTTGCAGAAAAAGTGTTGTTTTTTTCATATTTTCGAGGGCATTTTGTCCATTAATTTGACTTTTTCTACTTAAATCAACTATATTTCTTACTTTTTTATCCTAAAACATGGCAAACAACTTACAACAACACAATAAATTTAAATTTTAACACTTTGCAGTGTTTTCTATTATATTGTATATTATTAAATGCATTTCAATATTTGGTGGCCATTTTGGCGACCATCGGTGATTTGTGACCAAAAAACGCCTCAACAGCCGTTAATAAGAAATATATTTTTGGACTCACCGTATATTTTACCTCAAGATACAAGCATTTTGAAATAAAAATAAGGCCAAAGCATTCACCAAAATGCGTATATTTTGAGAAAAAGTGGCGTTGTTTTCATATTTTTGCAGCCATTTTGTCCATTATTTAGACTTTTTATACATGAATTAACTATATTTTTTAATCTCTTTTACCCTTAAACATGTCAGACAATTTATAACAAACAATAAATCTAAATTTAACATTTGCAATGATTTTTATCAGATTATATATTATAACATAAATTTCAATATTTGGCGGCCATTTTGGCGGCCATCTTAGATTTGTGACCAAACGCCCCAACAACCGTTAGTAAAAAATGAATTTTCTGATTCAGCCTAAAATTTGCCGCTAGAAAATAGTCTCAAACTTTTTTGACATAAAAAGTAAACACTCCACTTTTTCTGGGACTATAAAAGTATTCCTACATGTATGTAAAAATCAAGGTTTAGGCCATTATGAATTGCTAGACTACCATCGATTTTTTTTATAAAAAAAGAGAGGGGTGGGGGGATTTTATTTTTATTTTTTTAATTTTAAAATGAAATGAAATATTATATATATATATATTATGAAAATAAAAAGGGTCCGGGCGGCATGGAAATTAGGGGTCGGGCGGGGATGATATTCTAGGAAATAATTTAACTTGGCCTTATATAGAACAAAAGTCATTTTAAACATACTCATATCGTAATATTTTATGCTAAAATTGAACGAAGACTGACCGGTTCCTAAATAGAATATTGGTTTAAAAGTTCACGATTTTTTATGACTACATCCTGTCCCTTTATAGAAATTAAATACCCTTCATTGGAATAACTCTTTAGTGCAAACATATGATGTTAAATGAACGATATACTTAAATCTGATATTAATCATGACATGTGCTGTCTGTGTCTTGACCTTCTGTGGATTTGTAGCTCTACATATGTAGGTACCAGCCTCTGATCTCTGTAGCGGGCCTAGACAAAGCTTACCAGTAGTGCTGACTACAGTTGTCTGTCCTTGTTTTGTCCGTCTGTATGTACATGCTGGGTAACAATCTGCTGAACACTGGATGTTGGATAATGACGTACCTTCATTTTCTGTGTAACTGACTATGCTGGGATTAATTGTCACCGTATCTGGGCCATCTAAATAAACATAAAAAATAGATTGTCATAATTTGTTTCAATTAAATATGTTACTAAAACATATTGCAGTGTAGTTATAAAACAAAAACATTACAAGTATTATAAAAAACGTGTATTTACAGTACAGTCACTATAAAAACGATTCATTAAACTATTTTTTAGACCAAATGATTTAGAAATAAAAGTGTCACCGCCGAAATTATATGATATATATAAAACTGACTGATACTTTCCCGAGATATCTGTGTACACACAATCTCATGTAATGGATTAGATATTTTAACAGAAACGTCTGTTTAAAATAAATGTTATATAACTACAAATACAAACTTATTGTTCAAGAATTATCGGTTAGCACAATAAAAATCGATATTTTGTATGTGACAACCCTATTTTGACAAATGGCTGTCCAGTAAAATCCTGGAAAGGTATTGGTTTTTAAAGCTTTCAGGACTCTCAACACTATTATCTCCACTGAACACTCTGAACATATGACGTGGATTCAGTGTAGAAGTAAAACTTGAATTCATTTACCAGCGCTTTATATTGCAGTGATTTATTTCTGTCTGCAATTTGTTAAATGGTCAGTATGTTAGAAATCAACAGTGAAAATGTGATGCTGATACCAGATTTCTATGCAATTCTTTGCCATAAATTTTCATTAAAGTTGATGGTTTGAACTGTGTCGTTGGTGAATAGTTTGCATATTAAAACTCTGAGTAAAAGCTAGTCTTTAGCGTAATAAACTATTTAATATCTGATATATTTAATATCACTGCAAACATAAATATTGTTCAAACAATACAATTTTTACTGACAGTAAGCCATCTTGTAACGTGTCAAACGTGATGTAATGTTTGTAAATTATTGTAGAATAAATTGCAATAACTGGACTTGTGATAGCAAACCTAATTGTTTCGCCATGAGATGAATTAAATAAAATTGTACATTTTTCCATAATTACCATATGTACATGTATGTGTCGTGTATTTGTTTGTCTGTGTATACGTAGTAGTCCCGTATATGTAAATCACAAGAACAATTTCTTTTACTAAAACAATTATATATTAAGATTTTCAAAATTAAAACACACACACACACACACACACACACACACACACAGACACACAGCCCACCTCACAAAACATTACTATGGCAAACAAAAACAATCGAGAAAGAAATTAAAAGAAATTAAACACATCGATGTATAGAATTGACTTACAATAAACATCAAATGTCTTTTCACCGCTTCTCGCTGATATCAGACCTCCAGTCACGTCTTCTTTAGCCGTACATGCGAACTGTCACTTGGTTCCTATTGTTAGTGTAAGCATATCTGCTGTTTGCAGAATTGAATGTTCCATCTATCGTCCAGGAATACGTCATACTGAGTCTATGTCCGGTTGGTGATGTTGAAGATGTACTACCGCTACATGTTAGAGTTACGTCCGCTCCTACATCTGGGTTTTGGGTGATGCTAACAGCAGGGGTAGTTGGGGTACCTGCAGAAGAACAGAGCAAGATGACATTTCAAAATACGTGTTTAGGTTACTTGAAAGTTGTGTTAGTTTGAAACAAATAATAACATATATTATTTACAAACAACATTTAGCATTTAACAAAATGGTTTTTACAGTTTGATGGGGGGAAATAGTAAATCAAATAATTATCAAATTCAATATACATTTTATTTCAGAGTGCACTTCTTAATAAAATTATATCAAAACACTATAATTATATCGATACGTATGATTTTCAGAGTAAAACATATACAATATATGAATATAACTTAAGCAATTCAACTGTTTTAAATATACCTGGTATGTACAGTGTAACACATTGTTCAGGTATAACAACTCCGTATATACTCCTTATTCTAAACTGTCCTACTTTACTCTGTGGTATGTTTATGTACATAAACTTTATATCTCCTGTAAAGGTTACTCCTATGTGACTTTCGTTGTTCCACTTTTTATACCTTATATTATATTGATATATATATTTAAAGAAAATAAACTACAAATAATGGAGATTATTTGACCTTACCTAGTATGTAAAGTGTAACACATTGTTCAGGTATAACAACTCCTAGTGTTTTCTTTATACTAAACTGTCCTGCTTTACTCTGTTGTATGTTTCTGTATATAAACTTTATATCTCCAGTATCGGCATTTTCTGTAAAGGTTACTCCCAATACTGTAACTGTCGCTGTTCCACCTTGGTACCTTACTTGTAGGATGGCAGTGTCATTATTATCATACACTCTGTGTGTTGACGTGAGACTTCCTGCGGGAGGTGTAGTTATACTGAACTCTACCGTTACATCTGTGTTTACACGGCTGCAGAGCGGATCAAGGGTAACATTACAACCTGCAGTTAAAGTGTAAATTTAATCAATTTAATACCATTTAAACTAATTAAATGCAATATGAATTAAGATATCACTATAACATTCAGAAATTAATCTAAATGTTGTTACCACATGTTACAAATAATACTTATCATTTCAAAACCTAGACCAAATATTTCACTTCCAAATGTTTTAAAGTTGGTGTAAACATTTTAAAATGCAATGCAGGATTAAACACTGATTTTATAATATGGTCTAACATTATTTTCAGCTTATTACTGATTATTTTCGGTATTCAGTGCTTCTGTAAGAGACAAACGTCAAAATGAATCTGGTAAAAACCAATGTCTTTCCGCAAATAAAAGGCACACAATAGATAAACTGTCTCATAAAGTTTATTCACTCAGTTTGGATCTCGAACTTACGACCTCAGCTGTAGATGTAAGTGATCCTGAGACAGATTCATGGACCACTTGACCACGCACCACTCACTACCATGTACGGTTCACAGCGTTTTTCATTACTAACCTGTCAATAAACCGTCACACACAAGAATTGTTATATAAAATGTAGCATGTCGCCATACATGTAACATCTCGGGACTGTTGTATTAAATTTCAAAACAAAATATCCTGTTTAAGTAAAAGTGCAAACTTTTAAATTCAGTGTAATCACTGTGTTAAGCTGTGAGTGTTTTAAATCAGTTAAAACAAAAAATCCGTATAAGTATTGTGGACGCGCATTCTTCCTTATTGATGTTTAGGTAATATAGTGCATATAAAACACACACAAATTGTGTGAAAATATAATTTGTTTGCATACATGTTATTCTATTTTTATAATCTACCAATGGCTACTTGTATAATTTGTATACTTATTTCTAAATGTGTGATTCTATACTTACTTTATCAATCATTATCTTAAAATTATTACTTGCTTAATTCGTAAAGGAAATGGTTTAATCCTGACTCGTAAATCAAGATGTGTTGAAATACTTTTTCTAGAGCCATATATCTATCCTACTGTTCATTATTTTATAGTAATGTATTAAGGCTCGATAGTGACGCACGCTCAGATCTTGAATTAATTTTTATGGGTCTGTATATTGAGTAGAACCTGTACTGAGTATTGTTAATGAGCGAGATCGGACCTAGTCTAGGATTAAACAGACGACCTCTGCCGTGAGAGGCCAATATTTTATATATTTATTATAATGTTTTCTGCTGGTTTGTCTGTTTTGATAAATGCATATGCATGCAATATTTACATAGTTATTATTTACAGGAACCAATTTATGTACAAGTGTCAGTATTCGTTATAATTAACTAGTCGGATTTTACCGAAACTTATTTATCGTAATGTATGCCATCTTACTTCAATTGACAGGATCGATTACATTTACAATTGGATGACAACAACAATTACAGTCACAGCGACAGCGACAACCAGAGCTAGAGCCAGAGCCAGAGCCATATCCACATTTACAGTTGCATCCGCAGCCACAATCAGAGACAGAGCAAAGGCCAGAGCCAGAGCCAGAGCCAGAGTCAAGGCCAAGGCCAGGGCCAGAGCCAGAGCCACTACCACATTCACAGTTGCAGCCGCAGCCGCAGACACAATCACAGTTAAAGCAACTATCACAGTCACAGCCACTGTCATAGTCACAGCCACAGCAACAGACATATTCACAAACACAGCTAAAACCACAGTCGTAACCAAAATCACAGCCACATTCACAGCCTCAGTCACAGCCATAATCATAGCTTCAGTCACAGCCTCAGTCATAGCCTCAGTCAAAGCCACAGTCACAGCCACAGCCTCAGTCACAGCCATAGCATCAGTCACTGCCGCAGCCTCAGTGACAGCCACAGTCACAGCCAAAGTCACAGCCAAAGTCACAGACTTAGTCACAGCCACAGCCACAGTCACAGCCACAGTCACAGCCACAGTCACAGCCACAGTCACAGCCAAAGTCACAGACTTAGTCACAGCCACAGTAACAGTCTCAGCCTCAACCACAGCCACACCCAAAGTAGCAGCCACAGCCACAGCCACAGCCACAGCCACAGCCACAGTCACAGTCACAGACACAACCACAGACATAGTCACAACCACAACTACTGCCATAGCCACAGCCACAGCAACAGTCACAGTCACAACCACAGCCAAAGTCACAGTCAAAGTCGTAACCTCAGTCACAACCAAAGTCACAGCCACAGCTACAGTCACAGTTACAGTCACAGATACAACCACAACCACAGACACTGTCACAGTCACAGCCACAGCCACAGTCACAGTCACAGCCTAAGTCACAGTCACAACCACAGTCACAGCCGAAGTCACAGTCACAACCACAGTTACAGTCACAGCCACAGCCACAACCAAAGCCACTGTCCAAGTCACAGTCACAGTCACAGTCATAGTTACAGCCACAGTCACAGTCACAATCACAATCACAGTTACACACATAACCACAGTCACAGTCATAGCAGCAGTCTCAGTCACAGTCACAGTCACAGACACAGCCACAGCCACATCCACATCCACTGCCACAGCCACATTCACTGTCACTGTCACAGTCATAGTCACAGCCACAGCCACAGCCACAGCCACAGCCACAGCCACTGTCACAGTCACAGTCACAGACACAACCACAGTCATTGCCACAGTCACAGTCACAGACACAGACACAGACACAGCCATAGCCACAGCCACTGTCACAGTCACAGTCACAGTCACAGTTACAGTCACATACACAACCACTGCCACAGTCACAGCCACGGTCACAGTCACAGTCACAGTTACAGTCACAGACACAACCACAGCCCCAGTCACAGCCACAGCCGCAGTCATGTAAATGGCCAATGAATCATTCTCATGACTTTTTTGTAGTATTTTCTATGTAAAACACTCAATCACTTACGGGAATTTCAATTAAATCAGATTTTGTTTTATTTTTTATTTATTTATTTGCCTGGGAAAATTGCAAGCCCGGGCCAGCAGTGCTAACGCGAAGCTACACCGGCTTATATTAAATTTAAATAAGACTACAAAATAGTTACATTACTAACGCACTTTACCTTTAAAACATTCTCGGACTTATTTTTCACGATACGTCACCGTACCGTATTTTAATTCAATAATAACGACACTCCCACCCCACATTTAATTGTCTGCAGGTACTTATCTTGTTTGAATTTCGGTAGCACATAAGTTTTTAAATATTTTTAATTTTTAATTTAAAATAATTTTAAGATATGTTCGTCTCCATGTATAATTTACTTATTCGTTTTACGTATATTTCTATTTCCATGACTTGTCGTTTAACAGATTTTTTTAAATAATTCACAGCCACAGCCAACGTTACTGTCACAGTCACATCCGCAGCCATAGCCACCACTACAGCTACAGCCACTGTCACAGTCACATCTACATCAACAGTCACAGTCATAGGTTACTGTCACAGCCATAGCCACCGGCAAAGTTACTGTCACAACGACAGCCACATACACAGCCACAGTTACTGTAACAGCCACAACCACAGCCACAGTCACAGCCAAAGTTACTGTCACAGTCACATCCACAGCCATAGCCACCACCACAGCCACAGCCACTGTGACAGTCACATCTACATCAACAGTCACAGCCAAAGGTTACTGGCACAGCCATAACCACTGGCAAAATAATTGTCATAACGACAGCCACATTCACAGCCACAGTTACTGTCACAGCCACAACCACAGCCGCAGCCAAAGTTACTGTCACAGTCACAGTCACATCCACAGCCATAGCTACCACCACAGCCACAGCCACTGTCACAGTCACATCTGCATTAACAGTCACAGCCAAAGGTTACTGTCACAGCCATAGCCACTGGCAAAATTACTGTCACGACAGTCACATTTACAGCCACAGTTACTGTCAAAGCCACAACCACAGTCACAGTCACAGCCAACGTTACTGTCACAGCCCCATCCACTGCCACAGCCACAGTCACAGCTGCAGCCACAGCCGCAGCCACTATAACAGCAACAGACACAGCAACGCACACAGCCATAGCGAAATAGGTCAAACATATTTTTTATTCAACATCAACAGCCACATACAAAGTTACTGTCACAGTCACAGTCACAGTTACAGCCACAGCCACAACCACTGTCACAGCCGCATCTACATCAACAGTCACAGCCGAAGTTGCTGCCACAATAGCAACAGGCAAAGTTGACAGCGACAGCCACATTCACAGCCACATCCACAGCCACATCCACAGCAACAACCACATCCACATCCACTACCACGGCCACGGCCACGGTCACGGCCACAACTACAGCCACAACCACGGCCACGGCCATAGCCACGACCACGACCACGACCATGGCCACAGCTACAGCTACAGCTACAGCCACAGCCATAGCCATAGCCATAGCCATAGCCACAGCCACATCCACAACCACGGCCACAGCTACAGCCATAGCCACAGCCACAGCCATATCCACAACCACGGTCACAGCCACAGCCACAGTCACAGCCACAGCCACAGCCACAACCACGGACACAGCCACAGCCACAGACACAGACACAGCCACAGCCACAGCCACAGCCACAGACACAGACTAAGCCACACCTTCTGTAACAGCAACAGCAATAACCGCATTTACTGTCACCACCACAGCGGTAAGGACATTGAAATTCATATAAGAGATTAAAGGGTTTAGCTTAATTATCATCATTATTATGATTATTATTATTATTCCATTTTAGTAACGTTATCTTTAAATGTATATAAAAACGACACATTAAATAATTTTATCTCAACAAATAGTGTTCATATCAAAATCATAATTGTTTATTTATCCGGTTTATAAAGTACTATTAATGTATACAAAACACGATCATTATCGTTTAAAAATTGAATTTATATCAATATGGTTTATTTATTAATTGTTACTATATAATAAAATTATAGAAGTTCCCTTTATGATCTTCGCCATCTCGAGTGTTATGAAACCAGAATCGAAAGTTCCGAGTTTATGTATGTACCAATGTTATACGAATGGTTCAGTTAGGGTATCTGCATTAGGAAATTTTAAAGTTAAATCGTTAATTCGTTGATCATCACGGGTCAATACGTATCACTATACAGTATATACACCTTGTAATAAAAGAGGTTTATATGTTTTACCGCTTTTATCAATACGGTCGCTGCATACAACTATAATTATACTGGTAAAAAGCGAACACAATATGGCCACTTAATATCAATGTACGGTCTGTGGTTGAGATTTAGTTTTTCCCTTGATGCCAAGGTAGATCTAATCATGTTTGGTAGATATAGTATGAAACTATTTCTGTTTTTTCTTCCTTGTTTTTAACAGACCACTTTTTTTCACTTTGTCTTTTGCCTTCAGTCGCTTGGATGATAAGACCTGTAAGTTAAGTTTAGTCGAGTCTTCATTGACTGACAGGTTAGTGCGTTTAAGGTTTTTCGTGTTTTTTCATCACATTGTACTTTGTTTGTCTTGATATAACTGTCACATCCACAACCACAGCCACATAAATCATTGACCTTATATTTTTCTTGGTGTTTGCTTAATCTATGGGCAATGTCTATGGAGATAGTTATAACCCCATTTTGTCATTTATAACTCTGACAATACCCCTGTTGTGTCATATTTGTTGTCAAATTCCAGCCCGGAGATTCGAATATTGTTTCTGTGGCTATATTGTCTTATTACCATATTTTCTTCTATTAGTATATCACTTTTACTTCAATGGCTTGAGCACAAAATGTGTTCTCTTTTATTGACATGATTACATTAGCTTATCCTAACATATTATCGGATCACTGTCTAATTGATTTTACGTTTGTGTTCAACAAGCCCATTCCTACTACCAGTATACCTAACAATGATAAAACTCTAAAGTAAAATAAGTTACAGGTAATATGTGTGAAACAAATGAACATATCAAGGAATATATTGATGATTTGACGATTTTAAGGAAAATGTTGCCAAGTCCACATGCCGAAGTGACATTGATTTGTGCATTCGAGAATTAGATTATGTTATATATGCAGTACAGTCGCCTTTATTTAAACGTTTTTTTCAATAAATATACATGTAAAATCGTTCAATAAGAGCCAGAACCTGAATCAGGTATGGAGTTCTATCCCAATAAATGCAGTATCCTCAGAGTCAAAGATTTAGGTGATCACCCATATGCCTCAGTGATCCAAAGGACCACAAGTCTACTATAATCAGATATTACACAATATCTAGGAATTCCAACTTTCCATCAAAAAGCAAATGGTCTAGGTATCCAAGAACGTAATCAACATGCTATGATTCTTAACCAGGGGTCTAGAGATAACAAATGACGAGAAAACGATTAACGCCCGTGTCTGTTTGATGAGGCTCAACCGGGACTATTGTATTGTATTAGAACAATTTATAAAATAAGAGATTGGTCAATGGATTGCATCACTAAGTCCAGCTAAGTCATACATAAACTGAAGGGTACAGGTGCGACTAGGAATTTTGAAGGCTACAATATTCAAATATATGCAGCTTTCCATAGGGCAGCCAACACAATCGACACAGACGACACCGCCACTAACCAAACAAAGAACAAAGATATATCGCACTTCCCTAACTTAATTCCTGACACACAGCGAAATAGCTAACATATAATAGGTTTAAAAAAACAAATAGGAACATATTCATATACAATTATTAGTATATGAAATAATAATAAAGTCCTCTGAGCTATGTTAACATTAAACACAGCCATACACAATCTAATGTACATACAGGACCGTATATATCAAATATTAGAAATAATTATATAAATCATGAACTTAAAATGAAAAACATTCACTATTTTAACCATATTGTCGCACCCTTCCCTCCCTGGCCCTTTATAGAAATTCAATCATCGTTACTGAACAAAATCAAGAAGACTGTTACTCGACAGTGCTTTGTATCTCAGATTGTACAATATTTAAAGTTGATCTGATTTTAATGAGACTGATTGTTTCTGTTCCATAATATTTTACAGATTTTGTGTTTCCGAAGTTTAAACATATTTTATTGCTTTTTAACATATATATATATACATATATAAGCAAAAGGGTTGGGCCACAAGTTCTACCAACATTAGTTACGGCCCTTCCCTACACAAAATGAATTACAAATACTCAAAATGACAATTGCAGATAAACAACATATTATAAATAAAACAGTTTGATTTAGATATTAGATAACTATGATAAAGAAAAAGGATTTAGTAAGAAAGAAAAAGGAAATTGGAAATAATGGTTGTATGATATAATAATAAGGTAATCTAAATATACCCTATAATTAGAAGAATCGTCATCAGGCCGACTTTTTATGCACATATATTGTTTAGTTAATTAATATCAAATCGTTTTGAGTCTTTGATAAATTGCTGCACAGATGTGAATATAAATGAGTTTTCATCGTCAGTATAAGTGTCTTTACCGAACAGTAAAGTATGATGACTTAGAGGATGAAATCGTCGTGTGGCTCTAAAAAGTCGGATTCGTTCATTTGAGAATATAATACATTTCATAAAATAATGTTCGACGTCTTCTTTTTCGTTACCACAACCCGGGCATCTAGAATCTGTTGTTAGTCGATTTGTAAATTTATCAAAACCTAAATTACTACACCCATTTCTAATGCGTGCGTGTATTAAAGATAACTTTCTATTTCCAGTAAGATAATACTGTGACACTGGTTGTACGTTAAAGAAATTGGTGACTAAAATACGTTTGAAGGACATTAATGATTCTGAGCAACGTATGTGTAGAGGAAGGGTGTTCAAATAAGAGATACACGAGGGAATAAATGAATTTGCATATAATTGTGTTCTCATATTTGGAACTATGTAATCGGATGCATTTCTAAGGTTGTATGGTATATTAACACCTATTGTTTCAGGAAATAAATTAATAAGATAGTCCGGTAATAAGCCAGTTTTAATTTTATATGCCGTAATTAATTTTTGATAATTTCTTCTCTCTGACAAAGACAGCTATCCGATTTCGGTATACAATTTTTGAATAGACACAGAACGAGTTAATCCTGTAACAATACGCGCTGCTTCATTTTGTACTTTCTCCAATTTGTCCTTTTCGTAATGAGTGCAACCATCCCAAACAACTGATGCATACTCTAGAGTGGGTCTGAGAAATGAAATGTATATTTGGTTGAGTGATTTTCTATTTAACAGGAATTTAATTTTACGCATCATTCCCAAAATCTTACAAGCCGAATTTACAATATTATCTATATGATGGTGCCACTTTGCATTATGACTAAAAGTTATGCCTAAATGTTTGTGGTGATCAACAAATTTTACTGGGACATTATCAAAAATTAAAAATTGATAAGAAACATTTTTTATTTAGTGTGAACATAATTGCTTCTGTTTTGTTCGGGTTAAAATTTACTAACCACTGTTTGGACCACTGCGATATGACAGTAAGATCGTGATTAAGAATACCTTCTAAATCTGGTAAGTTAGAAGCTGTAGATGCAAGCGATGTATCGTCTGCAAAAATACGAGTTATGCTTAAGAGATGTTCTGCAATATCGTTAATGTACACAAGAAAAAATAAAGGACCTAAGACCGAACCCTGGGGAACACCAGCAGATGTTTCCTTAATATTTGACACACTTGAACCAATAAAAGTGTTACAGTTGCGCATACCGGCATGGTTGAGTTCAACGCAGACTTGTTTAAATAACAACTATACACATAAAGTTGCATTTCGTCGCAGAAAATGTAAGTTTATATTTGTTTACCGTTCTTCCATAATAATGAGTAAAAGCAGAACTTTATGAATTTGTTGTTATTGTGCCGTCCTTAGAAATATATTGTTTGCCATATTCCTACCAAATCACTCAAAATGACATTAAATTTTTTCATTGACTTTCAAAGCATTTTTTCATCATTTCTGTCCATTTTTGTTTCAAATGTCTATGCTAAATCAAACTGGTAAACAAAAATTAGCTACCTTCCTACCCACATGAAAAAATACTGGGTCGGAGCACAGCCAACAAATATTCTTTTAAGGATGGCCTTTTTATGTGTTCAGAAAGCATGTGTGTTTTGTATACATGTCCTTCCAAACTGTTTCTTAGCTCGGTGTTTGCTCATCGATGTACTGCAAAAGTGCTTAATATTTCATATCTCATTTGCAAATACAGCTTTTAAGGTCATATGTGATGTTGTCTCTAGGGACCTTTTGCAATCGCTTTTTATCTGTTGCCGTGCGTCCGTTAATGATTGACATTGTCGACAACTCCTAAAAAACACTGAGCTCAATAGTAATGGAATGTTGTATGCAGCTTTAAAACTTAAAAGTGAATCAATATTCTGAATGACATGATCCCGATCCCCAAGGGCATTGGGTGCCTGGCCAAACAGTAAAATCAAAGGTAAACTTTGAAAATCTTCTAACTATAGGAAGCAATAGGAAACAAATATTGGGGATGATTATTGCCATATATGGGTCCTGAATTTCATGTCCCAGATTGGCCCTTGGCGTGAGGCCTTAAAAAATTAGCTCATCTGTAAACAATTGACATTTTCGACCACTTCTCAAACAAATGTAAGCCCAATCGTAATGCAATTTTGTATGCAGATTATTTACTTATTTTCAAAAACTTTAACTAAGCTCAATCACACTGAAAAGTTATATGCAGCTTTTGTACCTAAAGGCAAATCAAAATTTTGAATTGCATGGTCCCAACCCCTCTTTGGCCTTTTGAGGGGGTGGGGTGGGTGGGGAGAGGTGGGGGCAAAAAACGGCCAAATTCAAGGTAAACTTAAAAATCTTCTTCTTACCGTAGGAAACACTAGAAAACAAAAGCAAACTTTAAAATTCATTTATTATTATATGACGCACTCAGGAACAAAATATGAGAATGATTATTGGTGCCTATGTGTCATTTATATATTTGTGAATTTAAAGTCCCACAGTTGCACGGTTTTGCCCTTGGGGTCAACTTTACTCAATCTATATATTACGCTCCCTAGTCAGTGGACAATTACCTCTACGTTTATATCACCCGCTGACTTATCAACCACAGAGTCCTCTATTTGATCTCCCAATCAAATTACAGTACTTGCCAATTCGCCTAACGATACAAAACACCATTTTCCATTGGTCGGTAGTGATCAAATGAGCGTTGTGTTACTAAAATTAGAAGTGTTTTCCCAATACGTAATTCAGTAAAACAAACAAAATGGCGAAGATTGATACATTTCATTCTGCACTGGAAAGAAGTTTTAACTTTATTACGCCAAATTTGATTACAATGAATTGAAACGTTTTGAAACGACTGCACAGGTTTAAATTACTTTTTCATGTGTTGTAAGACTGGATCTAGTATTTCATCGTGTTTTCAAGAACTTCATATTCTGCGATGGATCTCTGCGATAGGGTTAGTGTCTCTGATCAAGAAACTGTCAATACAGCTTTGTAGCTGTATATGGAATGGTGGTGATCACTGTTATTCAACACAGATTGTTCAACATACAACAGGTCATCGAGTTTTATATAAAACATTGCTTCTAAAGTATGCAAGAGCTATAGAAGAGTGTAAGTCTTTTTAAGGTTTCTGGGGAATAGTGCAGGATACAGATTGAAACCCATTGTAAGTTTCTTAAGGTTCTTTAATGTGCTCGGTGTATATCAATATCACATGTGCCCTCCATTAAAGTCCCATCCGAACAGTTAACCAGCCCCGGGAATCTAACCCACAGCATCGATACTAGAAGTCTCGTGCTCTACTGAGTAAGTTAATGGCTAACCAGCCTATGTTGCTATCAATACAGCTATTTATATTGACACATCCCATTGAATACTGCCTGGATTTAGTTGCGTGATAATTGTTCCAGACTAGTGATTTACTGGTCAGTGCTAATTAGTCCCCATTATGTACTCGTTAAAGGTATGAAAGATACTTATCCGACTTGTGATTTCTGAAATTGGCATTAATGCCTGGGGCTAAATTTTTGTAAGGTGACTGCTGCGGCACTATTTTTCACTTGTCCGGGACGTACATGTAAGCCGTGTCAGGAGCTGGTATTTTAACCACATTATTACACGTGACACTAAATAAAGCATATTTATCCTAAATGTTGTCTATTGACACTGTTAGAATCATAATTGCCATGAGCAGGGTATTATCACTTGCAAAAAACCAAATAGACGTAATGATCACTACCCAAAATGCTAATTTTGATAAAACTATTAACAGCCCCGGGCAAAGGTTAATGGCATGGGGGATGCATGTGAAAAAAAGTAGAAGTTGATAATGGGTGAACAGCGCCTTGTTGTGACAAAAGCAACAATGTACTCTCTGTGCAATAATAAACATGACCATAAAATAGTGTCAGAAGGTTTGCTGTTTATCCAAAAAATGTACATAAAAGTAACATAAGTTTCAGTAGACCTGGTGAACTCTCCAGTCAGTGATCTATAAATGAGAACACATAAGTGTTTATGGTAACAAAGGGTTGCACTCTGGAATGAAACTAATGGCAAATAACTTGATCTTGATAGAAACACACAATTGTATTGATACATATGGTGCGTCATATAGTGTTTGATATAATAGTTATAAAGACATATTAATTAATAAAGGAAGTGATTTAAATGCTTTCAATCTACCTACTATGATGCCCTTAACTATACTATAATCTCAGTCGGTCTGTATTTCAACACTTTAATTACGGTTTCCAACTATGTACTCAAACATAGAAATACACGGCCGTTACCCGCCCCCCTCCCATTCATGTCATGATGTAATTATTTCAATCAGAGAACAGTACATTCGTCGTCCATGGTTAGTTGGCATTTTGCATTGTTTTCATTAGAATTTAGGTAAATACATTGTAAATTCTGACAGAGTTGTCTTTCTTACCATTAACACTTTTTAATTTTAAGTTTATGTTTGTATGAATGAGTTTGATGCTTTTTTCAATAGTATATCAGTTACTAAATGGCGGTTATTACACCTAATCACTATACTACGGATATCATCACAGAGGTTACAACTAGATGGGAATTGGAACTCGCATCCAATGTATTGACAGTCAGACACATCACTTGCTTAACGTATAACCCTAATAAACTCACAGAGTGTGATTCATTTGACCAAGGTAGGCATTTATTTGTGTCAAATAAATTGTGAGAAATCAAAATATAACCATTTTATAAGTACATGCTTATAAATATATGTGTAAAATGCAATAACTCACACAGCTGATGCTTTAAATGTTTAATTAAACCAGATTTGAAACCAATGTGTATTTGTTTTATTAAAGACAAGCTTCCAGTTTGGTAAGGCTTTTCTCCACCATAAAAAAGATTGAGTCACCTGATTTTTAATTTGATAGTGTACTATATATTATTAGAAAATATATACTACTGTGAGTATGTGTTAGAAGAGTGTATCTTATAAATAGAAAAATGGGATTAATTTAAATACTATTCACTTTTAATTTACATAATTGGATTTGGTAAATATTGAAGTACAACATAATATGATTTTGTGGTGTAACTGGCAAACGCATCTACACTTTTGTAGAAATTCTGGGGTCAAAGCCCAGCATTTGCAAACACATGTAAAAGAGATGGCTTCAATATGGTGAAAAAGTTGTTTATCAATGACACTATTCTCTATCAAAAGTATTACAGAATGTTTTGTTGAGCTGCTCACATTTTCAATTTTATTTCTTATATTTTAAATTTCAGGGTCGTTTGTGCTTACTTTTTCGGACTGCTAAACATTAAAAAAATATATTTTATATACGTTTTCAGTGGACTGCTGTTTAAAAAAGCTGGTGTTACAAAGGTAGGGTGATAAACATACAAAGTAATTAGTTTTGGATTTGAGTCCCAGCTGAGGTTACATATTTTTGTCTATTTTGTTCGTTCCTGTTTAATATTACAACTAGATTGTAAGAGAGTCTGGACAAGAACTGAAGGAACCTTATGTTCTGATTGTATATTTCATTAATTCAAACCTGTGTTTAGCAGTCAAGGAAAGAAGCAAAAGTGACCATGTTATGTTGTTGCTTAATACAGGTTAATTAATTCTAAAACATAGAAATGGGAAATAGAAACTATGATTGCTTATGGCAGGTAGCTGCTTAACAAAGGTTGTCGCCTACACAGGTTTTACAGTATTTGGATACTTCAGCTGCTTATTTGGGAATTTAAGTAAAAGGAATGGTACATGTGTGCAGTCTTGCTTTTATGGTGACACTGTTATAGTATTCTTTGGTACATGGGGGATGGAGGCCCAAATTACTCATATGTCCAAAGACTTAAAGTCTTAAATTGTTTTTTCTAGTCAAGTGACTCTGAAGTTTCTAACATTTGATTGATCCTTTCCAGAGAAATACATTTAATAAGTCATTGTTTAACTCTGCTTGTGATTGAATACAGCATGAATGTCTGGTGTTTAGGATTATACAAATGGATCCTGCGGTGGCAGAATTGTCAAGGTGGTGTTGTCAAATGACCTCTTACTTCTCACCACTTAAATTGTTGGTTAAATTCTTGCTCCGGTGGACCAAAAACATTTTGTGAGAAAATTAGGAGGTTACTTGCAGACGGATGGTGGTTCTAATGAGATTCATTACTAGGTATTCTAGGTATGTTTTGAAAATGGCGTTAAACCCCATTAAATACATTAAATAAATACATACGGAACCTTTTGCTTACAAGGGCTAACCAGACCGATGACATATAATAGTTGTCTCCTAACAGATTAGGTACACACTGCGACATTTAAATTGTGCAAAAACAAATTAATAACAGGAGAAAACATGTCAGGAGGCCATGAACACATTTTGTTACCATCACCCATTTATGACTATATAAATGAATGTTTTTGTTTATATTATATGTGTAGGTGTAATAAAAAAACTATGTTTAAAAGAAAACCCTGTTTTCATAACATTTGAGGGTATCACTTTTAGCGCTACTGGTTAAAGGGCTTACGCGATGGCTTGTTGTCCCTCGTCTCTCGTCCTTTAGCAGCACACATCCTCTGAAACCACTAGAACAATTAAAATTGAAACTTTACATGTATGGGTGTTTCTATTGCATGAGATATGTTATTTCTCAATCTGAAACTCAAGATGGCCGCCATTACTAAAAATGGTCAAAAACTTAAAAAATCTTCAGATGAACCGTTCAACTGACTTTGAAAGTATATTTGTAGTAATGATACTTAGCTATAGTCATAATAAACGTTAATACTTTTTTTAATGAAGCTGCGTTTGCCTATATTTACGGAAGTTGCGGTTTCATGTTTGTACAAAAATAGTTAAAATAGACAATTTTCAAAAGTTTTCTTCAAAACAACAGGTCAGCCAAATTTGTTCATATGTGATAAATTTGTCCCTATGAATAGGAGTTTAAAGTTTGTACAAGTCAAGGGGGTTGTGTGTATAGGGGTCATGCAAGGGGACTTTTAAGTGTTCATAGGAATGCTATGGGAAACGGAAAATTCTATTTTTGTTCATCTATTTATGATTTTTTTTATTCAATATGAGTTTTGAAGCGTCATCTATGCGTGACAATTTTCCTCTCTTCCTCTCAAAAATTTTCTGTCAAAGTTTTTCATATATGATATAAATTATCCTAGCATCAGCAAGTGTTTGGAGATTCTGCAAATCAAGGGACTGGGATATATTGGGACCCTGTAAAAGGTGACAGTTACTTCTATTATTGCGGAAAATTAATATATTCATGATAAAACTCTCGAGCAACAGTATTTAGTTTATTGTATATGTAATTTTTGCATATTGACATTTGATGCTATACGTTTTAATTTATCAAAGTAACGTATAGTAATACATGTATATTAAAGATGTATTAAATCTCCAAATTTTCATTTTGGTTCGCTGCTTGCTGCATTTCTCAAAAACACAATAAGTGTAAATAATTATATCATTTTCACTTACGCGTAATAGTTTTAATAATGATAAGGTTGTGGTATTTTAAGCGACCCCAACACCTTGATGTAATAACAAAATATAACAGCAAATTATCTAGGAACATCGGGATATCAATATACGTTATTAGATGGATATAAGAATATTCTTTTACATAAACATCAAATATGATGGAACTATTGGAAATATAATAAGTAAATGGTTAAACACGTGTGTGTTTTATGTATTGTGTTTTCTTACCTACGCCATGCAAACTGTCAAACGGTTGTGACGAAGTGTTCCTGTCTGTCAAATCATCATATGGTGACAATGGATCGCTGCTGCAAAAGATGTTATAGTGAAAAATACATCAAACAACGTTGAATATAAATACATCTATATATGCACAACATGGGTGTTTATCGAATTTGTAATCAGTTCATTTTTACCCACGATAATGTTAATTTGAAGTAACATTTATTTGTCACAATTAAGAAAGTACATGTATATGTCCAACAGGAGCCATACATTTAATATTTAATGTGCACAGAAATATAATATCAAAAACAAAATTAAAATATAGAATAACGATAATAAATACAATATACAAACATACCTTTGAATTGTGGTATTTTCCTTCAATGTATCAGAATCAAAGAATCTGCATTCATTGATATAATTATAGATAGTTTGTTTTTGAAAAAGAAAAAACATACAAAAACATATAGTATACCTATGAATATAGATTTAACACCAGAAACTGTACATTTTACTTATTTTGCTATGTACAAATGTATAACACGTTTAGACGCATTTTGTATAATTCTATAAATCACGATATCATTCTAACATATAAATACTGGCAGTGTGCTTTAAATGATACATTTCGTTTTTAGTAATATTTTGAGTTTTGTCTGTATGTTTATTCGTTGAGTTTTTAATTATTTTTTTTTTCAAACATTGTTTCACATTTACAAATGCATGATTTTGGTGAAATTGTTTCTTAGCTTAGTGTTATCGTTTGATATTCCGAAGTATATTTAGACAATTCATGTCTTGTACTAGTTGTTCGCAGTGTCAGGAATGCTGGTTTTATTATTTATACCTTTTTTTCTGTTAAAATCAAAACGTTTACTGTATTTTGTGAAAATAATTAAATGTCGAAAATGTTGCCGTTTTGATATATTATCTAGATTTTTTATTTTGAAGTCGTTTTCCGCAAAAATACAATGTGTGAACGATTTTAATTTGTTTGGAATATTTTGTTTGTATCCTACAAATCACAATAGCATCAAGTACATCAACTTTCGAAATAAACTCATGATGATATCTGCTTCGCAAATATCGAAGCATATTTCGTCATACATATTTACACAAATCAAAAGATAGCTTTACAACGCAAATACGCGAAAAAGAATAAGCGAATGGGGACGTTAAAAAAAAAGAGATGATGTTAACTGCTTATCACTTGCAGAAAGCTTTGAAAAAGAGAAATTGGAAAAAACGGTGCATGGAACAATTAAGCAACATCATACAAAATCGAAGTGAAGACGTATAACACAATTGACAATATATGATATTCCATTGAAAACATTGTAAGAATACAGTTATAACCTTTCTTCTTCTTGAAGTTGCATTGACATTTACAGATGACCTCGACCTGATATTTTCTGTTAAGTATCACAACGACGACGACAACTAGCACAATAATAATTAGTCCCCCAACAATTCCACCAATGGCAGCACCGTACGAGAATTCTAACTGTTCAATATAAACTGGAAGGGAAATAGTTTATTGATGTAAATGTATACTAGCATGCTGTTGTTGATAAGGTTTCTAATGATGCATCATATATCTTATATAGGGGTCCCCAGTACTTAAACAGAACACGTTTTTCTCTGTGCTACAATGTCTTGAATATCGAAACTCATATTTTAATATTAAAATGAACCATCCCTATCAAATCCTCTCGGATTAACACATTCCATACTAATCTTAATTGTAGAAGTGACATACATGATAATTCATATTTTGTTCATATATCAGTTCATAGACGGACGTAGAGGAATATATTGTACCTTAAAAATATTGTGCTCAGCAGTCAATAGTAATTATATGTTATGAACACGTGACTCCGTCATTTGAATCAACCTCAGAACAAAGGTAGAACTTTAAGTCTGTGCGCAGTAATCACCATTCAGTGACGTAGTGATGTATTTTGTTACTAATTGTGTTTATATAGATACAAAACTATTAATCCATTGTATATAAGTCATAGTTGACACCAAATCTGGGTTGATTGATTCCATAATCTTGTGACCGTGGTTTGCATTGTATTTGTACGTTTATAGCTGCCTGCTCACACATAAATTATACACATAAAGTGCACAATGAAACTTTTATGTCATATAGTTTTTATTTATAATAAGAAATACTTGCCACTTGCATTAGTAGTAAAGTTCATTGTGGCAGTAAATGGGCCCTTTCCCACCTGGTTATATGCAAACATTCTGACATGGTACTGTGTCCCGGGCAGGAGATCATCTACAGTGGTGTTGATGTGATCTTTACTGGTATCCTTACCACCAAACAGGTATGTTTTGTTCCACCAAGTGCTTTTGTCCAGACTGAGCTGTATAACGAACGTCTGATCATAACCGCCATGGAATCCTTGTATCCAAGACATATTCACGTGTGTTTGATGTAGATTATCTACACTTAATTCTTCAGGAGCTAATGGTGGAACTAACGAATATATTAATGTAAAACAAGATAATTACATAGTATAATACGTACTCGTGTATGTTTTTTGTATGTTTTCGTATGTATGTATGAAGGTAAGCGTTCTTTTAGACTAATTGATAGTTATTACCATCAATATAATATAATTTAGGAAAATGACTGTTTCTACAGTAAGGATATCATTTGGACAATATTTTTTGATAATGCTTTCTATTAAAAAACACTTCTGTCATTACACGCCTCTGTTTCATGAGTAAGAGTAAGAAATCTTTTAAAAGTATTTGTATAATAATATTAGAAATGCTTAAAAGAATCAGGTTTAATTTTTGATTATTACTACTATTTGAAGTATGAGCTTTCGTTTTAAGTTTATTTTTTAATATAGTCCCGCTGAATCTCGTTAACAGCGCCTCATAGCGGTACGTGTTTTTCGGACGATTTTCACCTTTTTTTCCTTATAAAATGGTCACTATTGATTGAAAATTGTTTTTAATAACATTATTTAATTACTTATTTTCTTCCCTGGGATGAGACTATAACTTTAATACAGATATAACGCACTTCACACTCCATTTACATCCAATCATTACGCCACGGTTGATTAAAAGTGGGTTTAAAAATAACAAATTTTGAACATTCAAGCTTTATTGCGCAAAAATGCTCTGGTTCATGTTCTTGATTTTTACATATGTTAAACTTTAATAATTTCAATACAATATGACTGATAAAACGAGGGGGTGTTCATGGTAGTTTTATCATAACTTTGAATTGAAATTCAAACTGAAACACTTAAAAATAAACGACGTTTTCCGGCTATTTCGGACGACGTCGTATTTGACGCTAGTATTATATGGTGTTCTCTTGACGTCGTGAATATTCAAGATTCGTTGTTTTAAAAAGTGCGTTTATATCAACCCCGTCGTAATGATCAGATGTAAAGGTAACACAAATTGTATTTTATCTGCATGAAAGTTTTAATCTTTTCACGGAAATAAAATAAGTAATGTAATAATGTTATTGAAAACAATTTTGAAACAATATTGATTAATTAACAACGGAAAAACGGCTAAAATCGTCCAAAAATACGTACTGCCAGGGTTGCTGTTAAAGACAAACTGCGGTTTTGTATTAAAGAAACCAAAGTTGAAACGAAAGCTTAGACTTCATAGATCAATTGTACATATGTTTGATAAACTACGCCAAATGATGTCAAAACATCCGATAGAACCGCCGCTAAGTACCTTAAATATTAAGTATGATGCAGTGTGTTAGATAAATATATCTCTGTCAACAATATTTGACTATGTTCATAGAAATTGTGAATACTTCAACGCATACGAAATATGTATAGGAAAATTGGAAAGAAAATAATAGCGCTCAACACGTCATGATATGAAGAAGTACAATATATTTTCATGAATCTTATAAATCATTGAAATTTCCATTTAAATTTATAAATTTTTAGTTTGAAAGCTTGTCGTGTGATATAAGTACTGTCTGCTGATAGATGCATGACACAACTGAAATTATTTTTAATATCGACATTTAAGTACATTCTATTTGTTATAGCGTTTCGATATGGATAAGAATTTTCAAAAAAATGTTTAATATCGATGTCTAAATTATTCATCTTTTCAAAATATGAAGATACAATCGTTTATTTCTAAAACAATATGTAAGCGTGTGACTGATTACTCTAGAACAAAGTATAGTATAATGTGGAATAGAAGGGTTGGTTATCTTAGTTGCATAAAGATGTATCATACATTATGGAGGAAATCAAAAAATTATTGTGACATTTGTTACAGCATACGTTTGTTTACTATATAAAACAATTTATAAGTTCTTGTCAATTCTTACTTTCGGATAAAACGTGTAAAGGAACGATGCCCTCTCCTATACTGTTCTTGATAACAATAACATAATAACCTAGCTGGGATTCCTTCTTTATTGTAAAAGTAACAATTGTCATGGCTCCCGTGGTGTTTATTGTCTGCGTAAATACGTGCAACTTTACTGTTGAAGGTTTTGTACTACTTATGGAATGCACAGTTGATATTTGTCTTGTGTATTTGTACAGTTTGTAACAGTTCACGTTAGCTGCATCACCATTATTGTAGTATTCAACAGAAATGTTGATTGGTGCATCAAGACGTGTAGACACTTTATGGTACTGACCATTGGGAACAACAGGTTCTGTGATAATTGGAAAAGCTACAGGAAAACATTTGCCATGTAGCCTGATGGATGTGTAAGACTAATTTAATATATTGTGGTTTTATTTTACTAACCTTTGATATGGCAAATATAATGTCTCGTGTTACATTGAATCCTGAATTACAAGTTTACAAATATACACCTTTATCACCATCATACTCCTCATCACTTCTATTGAAAAGAGTTATTTTAACAAATATAGACTTTCTGGTACTATTGTAGATGCATTTCCAATACAGCTACTTTTATAGCTTCCAAGTCCGGGTGTGACTTTAATATAATTTTCTTTTCTTCAGTGCTGTAATATCTGTTGATGATATATTGATTAAAAATCATATTTGACAATCTCAATACAAATCAGATTCAATGTTAAATATGAGAGTTCTCATTATATTTGCCAAACATCATGTATTGTTTTATATACCACATATCGTAATACTACCAACCTGATTATACAAAGATTTTGAGGACCAGGACATTCAATGGTGGTGAAGCTGAACTGTTATTGTGATACACGGCTGTAATGCCATTGGACATACCTTATGCCATATCTATTGTCTTAATATCCCCTACATGCGTAGAAGCATAACCTCTAAAATGTTTCTTCATACATCACTTCTATTAAATTACATACAGCTGCATTTTGTACAAAATACCAAAGAAAAAGCATATAAGGTAAAGATCATTCCAACTATATATACATTAAAATACCAATAAATAACAAAATATACAGCAAATCTTTGTGAGTATGGTGACATGAAGCATACAGTTCACCTTATTTTGATTAATATCCTATAATTAAGCTATAAAAACTAATAAAATACTACTACATATTTTGAACAATTCCTTCCTCAATATTTTACTATTCAAACATATATTTAAAATGAATCAGTTCTATTGGTAAAATATATAATAAGTTTATAAAGTATAAATATTGTTATTATATATATATATATATAATTTCCAGCTTAACGTTTTGCGCATTTTACTATTTGGTGACCTTTGGCCTTTTAAGTCCGTCAAACTGGATGTATACCTGATATCTGCATCATAACAACAGACAATGTTGTGCTTAAGTTTGTATAATGACATTAGACACGTGTTTTTAGCAAATATTTAGTAATTCAGTTGTTGACCATTGACCCAATGACCTCAGTTACAGTTACTATTTCATACGCATGCCATTGGTGATGATTAATAAACCAATAATGATAGTCAAAACAATTAACAGATGTCTTAAATATGAATGCTTTTAATATTATCTCGTCCGGTTAAAGTATTAGCTTGTGGTGATCTTTGACCTTATAACTCAGTCAAAAGGTCAAATACTTTCTGGCAACCGATTGTTTCTATAGTGGTAAACTTATTTAGCCCGGTTGCCGTCCATGAACATTGCATACCTCATGCATCGATTTCTAGCCATATATATGAGAAATTTCACAAGACTACAACGGTAATTTAGACATGTACTAGGTTACAGAACGTTGCTACTGAAATGGTAAGCGTGCTTCTTTCATAAACAAATCTCGAAGTATGATAAGAAAATTAATGATATTTAGGAAAAATGTAGATTCTTAAAATAAATGTCCAGTTGAATTTCTTTAAACAAGCTTATTACCGAGTTGTAATATGTATTATATTATAAAAATACATATGCTAATCGTATATATATTTAAAAGTGTATACATGTCGCACTTTTCAGTAATTGTTCAGAATTTCATTAATTGTGTTCATTAGTTCATACAAAAATATGGATGCATTTGTTACATTGTATTTTAAAAAAGAAACTACATGTACCTACATATGACATTGAGGTACACAGCACCATGACCTGCATTGCCATGGATACTTTCAGTGACATCGTTACTTGCTCTACACGTGTACACGCCAGAATGTTGGTATGATAAATCTGTTAATCTCAGTGTAGGCGAGCTACCAAGTTGTGTTAGTAGAGGAATTGTACGACCATCAGAGATCCAAGCTTGTGTCCAAGGCTGGTATGTATAAGATGTTGGTACACCGGACGGAGAACACAGTATATCCACGTGACTTTCGTTAACAGTCACATTCTGTGTTGTTACGGTTACATCAGGAGCATCTATCAATGGTAAAGTAAGTGTGATGGTATAAAGTTGTGTTCAATAAATTTGTAATAAAATGTTACATACTATTATACATACACATCCTTTTGTTTGGTTATTGAAGTTGAAAAGCAAGCTAAACATGCATTAACGAACTATTAAAATGGCATCACATTACAGGAAGGTCAAGTTAAGTTTTAATATAAGGTATATGTACAATTTATGATACTTATAATCGGCACCTTTGTTTGACCAAAAATGATGCATATTGTATTATAATATAATCTTACATTGTGTTTTTATCTTTTATTTACGGTCATGTCTACATCAATACTAGTTTAAATAATGTTTTCACGCGGATTCGACATTTTCGCGGAAATAATAACTGTTAAATTACGATTACATCTCCCCAACCACTTCCGGTATATCCACAGCTCTGTATAGTAGCCCTGAACTGTCCGCCGCGGTTATATTATTATGCTCCGTTGTGAAAATACTACTCGTTATCAGTGGAAAAGTCCGTTGAAAATGGCAATGATTTTATGGCAAATTGTGATTAATTTTGGTAAAATAGATGAATGGTCATATGGACATAAAATTGGTATAATTAAATTCGATATAAGTTACTCACATGTTCACGTGAACAAATTAGATAAAATTAAATACTTTTTTTCCGAATGAATTATCTAATTTTAATGTATCTCTTGCTTACCTCACAAATACAATATCAAAGGGGTATAACCAGTATTTTCTATCCTTTTAATAAATAAATAACTGGGGTAATAGTAATGTTTAGCATAGATTAACAAAAGAGCATTACAGTAAACGTGATCATTATAATAATAGAAGGTATTTGGCGACAATTTGGAGGACATAATTTGTCTGAAAGAAAGTGATAAGTGACATACAATTATATAACTATAAAATAAAATATGAAAACCATATCATTGAATTGATGTGAATATCTGGATATATTCTCTCCTCATTTTTATTCGAAGGACATGTATTTTGAAGATATTCCTCATCAACAAGCATTATGTGTATCACAAACAAGTTCATAAACGTTTAGGACTTGCAGCAACATTTTGTGTCATAATGGAATTTTCTTAAAAATGTAATATTGATGTAGATACCTCTGGTCAAACTTTATCGTTTCAATATGCGTAATAAGGTGTGCATATATTTTACGCACTAAGAAAAACAATGAGCGCCGAAGGCTTGCGTTATGGAAATGGACTTTCCTGAACAAAAACGAAATTGGAGGTACGATTTGATGCAGTAGGTATACTGAAATTTCATAAGAAGCTCTGTACTTTTTCGCTATATATTTTAATTTATGTATACCATTTCATTAGATATTCTATATGGGGAATAAATTCAAATACAAGTTGCTGTAATAATTGCATCTTAGTTTTTCTAAAGTCATGTTGAATAAATTTTTCTCCATCAACTATAACACACGTATATAATGAATGGGGATCAACTTACATTGTACAATAACAGTCACCGTTCTTGTAGCCACTCTGTTGTATTGTGAAGCGGTATTGCTAGATATACATCTATATCTTCCAGCATCATATCTTGTCACTTCAGCAAGGGAAATAACTCCACCTGTTCCGATAGGGGAACTATTGGTGATGTTTGTCCAGGAGAAGGAACAGCTTGGGTAGCAGTCTGCAGTACATTCTATAGTGATACCAGTACGACCTTCTGTAACGGTGTGTGGTGACTCTCTGTTGATAAAAGCAGCATCAGGTCCATCTGAAATTTAATATAATATTATATTACAATATATGTATGAGTATAGTACGTTGTAAAACCAATATAAAGAGTATTAATAATTCAATCCAGGTGAAAAATTAACAATACAATCTTTATCGCGTGAATCTAATTAAAATGAACATGTGCTGTTGAATACAATCAAATGATAAGCAGTTTTACAATACAAAACTATCGTAATCTGTGACTTAATATGTATATTCTCAGAGCTGTGGCAATTATCTTTTCAAAAAGTTGTATCCATTTTTTATTTATGAACCTTTTATTATTGGATTCGCATTACAATAATAATTTCCTGTAAACAAGATATCAAAACCACATATAATATAATTCAATTACCATGTATCGTGTGTCATTATATGTTGTGCTTTTAAAATCATACATTTGATAATGTTCGTTTTATTCAAACATTAAATGTAACATAAACATTGTTTTCTATAGTATGTGGGATCATTTATATAAAATATTGCACAAGATTTGACATGTGGTCGGTTTATATCGTATGTCACCAACCTTTCAAACTTTTAAGGTCGTTATAACCCAAGAGGTGGCATAATGTTTAAGAGATTTATTACCGGTGGTGAAACCCATAGAACGGTAATGTACATAGCTCCGATAAATTACAAGTGGTGGATATTTACTTTTGTGAGTTACGGTTTAGGCACTGGTGCATAAAGAAAGCTCACTTCAGTATAAAACAATCGTAAATTCTGGTTGCCGAGTTCTATATATTGATAAGTATTGTTGTCGTAGTGACGGGATCGAATAGTTCCCCATTTAAACTGTCAAGACTGGTGGGAACATGTATGTTGTTTCTTACACAGTGTTGACATTTTTATTGAAGAAATACGATAAAGTGTTACAACATGCTATGTTCAGAGTGCTTTTAATATTGACAACATCTCTGCTGACCTTTCTAGCTACGGTATTAATGTGCTGTCAGTTTATGGAAATGAAACACTGTCGTATACCAAACATCACAGAAACTGTGGCCGGTCGAACTCACGACCTCTGGATATATAGTCAGATACGCTACCGACTGAATTAATAATGTTAGGTGTCCAATGTCCAATGTGTGTAAAGGTGGTTACCCTGACTTAGATTTAAGATTCTATTCCTACACAATGTCCATATCTTTACCTTCCTTTATATTAAAATTTTCGATGAATTTTAATAAATGAACGAAAGAAATATAGTGCTGTTCAAGTTGAGCAGATCCTATATTGCATTTTACTTCCGGACCGGCTTTTTTTTATACATTGAATTTCAACATACTTCTTATTTATATTAAAGAAAAGTGTACTACATATGCCATCCGAAGTAGTAATGTACCAATGTATATGCTTGCAATGGTACCGCGTATAATGGTCAAAGCGCTGCATATGATGCTAAAGCAACTGTATGTATGATTCAGTTAGGTGTTTCATTTTTATGATTTTGTGTATTACCTTAAATTCTATATAAATGACGCGACCCATGAATGACAATTTGAGTGGAATGTAGCATTGACTGCGCATTTACGAAACAAATAACATACACTTACGTTTATGCTGAAACAGTTTTTTAGAAAGCTTGTTAATTTCGTTGACAACATATGGACTGGAAATTCAAAATCACATGCTTCGCCTTAACAGTATTGACTAAAACACGAGAATTAAGCTCTGAGTTAGCAGAACCACTTTGTATTGTATGCAGTCATTCATCACATAACGGTATAGTTCAAAGTATCTGAGGGAAACCAATGCCATTTTTTTACCAATCCATTGATTCCAGTGCAATCTTCTGTGATATCAAATCGTTTGATCGTGTTCGTCAGAAAGAATTGTTACTGAAACTGAAAAGTGCTGGTATCACAGGAAACCTACTTTCTTGGTTCGAAAATAGTTTTGTAACAAGAAACAACGAGTAGTGCTACCTGGTGCTACGTCAGATTGGGTTTACTTTTAAGCAGGTGTACTTCAAAATGCTACCCTGTGTCCTCTTAATTATTACTATACATTAATGATATTATTGATGATATTGAAATTTTATATTTGGATGGCACCAGATTTTTTATTATTGTTGGGGACCCCATACAATGGTTAATACCTTAAACGTAGACAGTTTTAAAACTATCTGAATTGGCGAATAAATGGTGAGTTAAATTATATCCGAAAACGACAGCATCAGTATAGTTTCTCGTAAATGAAACCCTATTAATCCTCCTCCTGTTTTATGAACAACCATCAAATTTCAGACTGAATTTAAACAACATAAGCATCTTGGTTAATTTTATGCAATGATTTATCATGGTATAAACATATTGATTATATTAAATCTAAAGCATTGACACGAATTAATAAATGCGTATATTGCAATATAAACTAGACAGGATGTCACTATAGAATAGTTGATAAATGTACACAGTATGAAAAACATGAACTTGATATAATTCAAATGAAGTGGATAGGATAGTCACCGGTGCTACAAAACGTGGTTCAATTAAACAACTACTTTATTATAAAACTGGGTGGGAAAGGCTGAAAACATTAGTGTGTTTCTATCATAACCTTATATACCGTTTAACCATACGACTGTGTTATGAATTTCTTGATAGGTATATGTATAAGTATACGACCGACTCATAGAAGTCATTGCATTATATCATGAAATGAAAACAACGCATATTTCAAAATGATTAACTTATTGAAATATTAAGTTATTTATGTGAATTATCATTAAGATTTACTACACTAAATTTGACTCAAGTTCACACTTATAATGGAGAAATGTATACATTATATAATGTCACCCAACTGTGATATTTATCTAAATACCATACATATGAAAATAGGTATAACAATCCAGAGGGTCAGTTTTATTTTGGTAACAAAGTAATTCAATTCAGATTTGATTCAAAGATATATTTAAGAAAAGGATTGAGGTGCCATCAAAAATTTGATATAAACCTGTGGTAACGTTTATATGGAGTTCAGGAGTGGAACAGAGGCCCGTTTTAATAACCTTTGTAAGTCTGAAAACTTTCGTATGAACACAATATGACACCTTGGAATGTGTCATTGTCGCAGTATTTTGCAAACTTTAAAAAAAGAAATTTCGTAAGCGAAACACTAAATGAATTTCCCGGTTTCAACTGTAAAAAAGACAAGTTAAGCAAATTTTCGATGGTATTATGATACCATTTACATTTGCATAAAACGAAATAGTAAGACCGCGCATATATACTTATACAATCTTAGACAACATGTTGTCAGTACCCTAGTCCGTATGAAGTCAGCATTGAGTACGCATTATTAAGGTGAGTACATGTAATTAATTTCAGCAAGTTTGTAAATTCGTGCTGATAACTATTTCTTGGTTATAACATGATTATAATCTGATAAAAAAGAGTAAGCATAGTATACAGGCAGAACTTTGAGCCAGATTTTGAATGGAGTCGATGGCATGGAAAATGAAGTTTATTCTTGAACCGCTTCTGTGTGATTTATGGAGATAAGTAGATGGAGAACGAAACCAGCGACAGTTGTTAAAGAAAGAAACTGAGTCGGAGAAAACTATTAAAACGCACCGAGGACGTCATGAAAACCACGTGCAATAAACTACCATGCAGAAAATGTTGCTGATAAACATATAGAACTACAGACACTGACCCAAAATGAAACCTTTACACTTTATATGTTAATCAGCTCTTTATGTATTTTATATGAAACCTTTACTCTTTATACGTTAATCAGCTCTTTATGTATTTTACATATGTTACGTGATAATTTCATTTTTCTTGAATTTTTATTTTTAACCTTTTTTGGTTTAAACAATATTTTATTCAAGAACTGTACATACTATAATACATAATATTGAAATTCATAAATGACAAACAATTCTAAGAATAGAGATTCAGAAAAAAGCTAATTAGCTTGTATGAATCTAGCTCCCTTTTTCACTAAACATGCGATGTCTGATTTTTTTCCAGTAAGCTGCACAGAAACTTTAATATAGCCATGAAGCTTCGATGAAAACTTTTTTTAACTCTGAATATACATTGATCAGCAAAAACTCAGGGAATACTATATAGACCATACCCGTAAAATTGAAAGGCCACAAAGGTTTCCAGGATTACGTAGGTACAAGCGTCCCTTTATATTTACAGAATGCGTCAATATTGTTATGAGGAACGTGTGGTTTCTACGTAACCAATTATTCCATTGATAGGGATTATCCTCCAGAAATTGTGGCTTCAAGGAAACGACGTTAACCAGAATATAAAAGGCTACGTAATACACATACGCTAGCTCTGTATATAGGATAATAAATCGATATAAATAAACTAGCATATTGAAAAACCGCTGAATCGTAACGGCATTAGGTGAATTGTTAAAATGTTATTCATTATTTCCACATGTTGTATTTTAAGCGCGTCTAGCTACAATGTAAACCATAGACACAATATCAAGGCACCAAGGCGAGCTCGCCGTAGTCTGGTCTGTACATTTATGTCTAGTTGTTTACAAATACTTATCTCCATATATATATCATACATTGTGAATGTGCATCTGAAAAGATCCGAAAATCGGAAATTCCGTGGTTGCGGTTTCAATTATCTCGCTTTATGAAATAACATACATATGATTTCACTGTATATAGCATATGAGTAGTCATGATTCCTTAACTAGATCCTACTCATATAAAGTTATCAGTTCATGTATGTAAATTGTCGGTCCAGTTCAGATGTGTTGCATGTAAACAACCATAGTATATAAGTGATGGTCGACACCAAATCTATTTGTTTGGTAGATACCTTGATAATGTGTCTATGGCTTGCATTGTAGCTAGACGCGTCGCCGTAGTCTGATCTGTGCATTTATGTTTGGTTGTTACAAATAATTATAGTTCCACATTATATACTGTACCAGTTTTCAGACACTTCAAATGTATATTTAATATATTGTAACACAACTTTGTAAAACATCAATGATCAACAATTACTGTTGTATTTTGGGCTGGGGGCCTTTATTTACTCAATAAAACATCTTGTATCTTGTATCTTGTATTTGTATATATTTGATATAACGTGATAACGGCAATAGAAAAAAATGACTTTTCTAATGTTAACTTATATATAATAAATACAATGTTCAATATTTTAAAGGAATAAAATGCTGCTGGTCAAACTAATTGGGCAAGTACATGTACAATAAAACATCTTTTATTTTTATAATGGATTCAGACATGCAGAGCTGGCCCAAGAAACGTTAACATTTTTGTATAATATCTTTTATTTAAAGACTTAAAGACTGTTCATTACAAAAAGGATATAATGACTTACAAAATTCACCCAGGGCTGGCACATATGATAAAGTGAAATCATTAATTGACGTGGAATCATACATGTCCACCGATATGTCTTATACATTGAAAAAGAAAAGTCTTCTCTAACTTCCGATGTTCAAGTCATTCCCTTCTTAGTGAAAACATTGAAAGAGCATTACGATTTTGCTTTCTTTGTCGAAAACAAAAACATATCAATTGTAAAAGATGAATATCAGTTTTTTTTACCATTGTACAGCCTATTCGACCATTATATTTTAATCCTCAGTAGTTGAAAAACCCAAATCGAGATAAATTTTACTCGTTACTTTCTTCAAAAGAAACTGACACTATCATCAATATAGTTAAGTTCTTATACCATGCCTTCAAGTTACGATCTATACTCGTAAACACCATTACAGCTCAAACTCGATCCGATTAGTAAATACATTATAAATACTGATTACCATTTTTATCATATTCGGTAATTATTAAGAACTGTATAAATGTATCTCTTTTAATTTCACCATAATGTAAATTTTATTATGGGCAAGTTGCCTAGAATACTGAAATAAACTTTGTAACTTGTAATGTGTAATGATATCGATGTACATGCACGTAAACAACACAAAAATGATGCATATATGCATGATAAGGAATACCAAACAATTAAATAACGTACATTCAGTTCATCTATAAACACTGTTTATATATTATAGATATAATATATGCCACAAATAAATATCATTTACAATGCCATAGTATCAAAAACGCCTCAATTGGGTCAGTCTGGACGTTTCAGTTTCAATTGTTTTCAATAAAATAGCCATTAACACACACCTACCAAACAAATGTTGTTGTGAAAATATAATATTTCAAAAGTTAAAAGGTAATTATGAATAACAGATATTTGACAAAACAGTACATATTGCTTAAAGATCGCGAAAGAGAAAACAAATGCGTTGAATTACATATTCAATTACTCAAATATTTGTTTAATACTGTTTAACGGCATACCAATAATTTTATTCCATGTTTGTTTACGTGAGAAAATATATGTATTAAAGTATTAATAATTCCGATATCAAGAGTTACTCTATCAATAGTTTCCAAAAGCCTAGATATTAAACATGCAACGCCAAACTGGCACAACGATACACATACAGTCTAGCGCAAGTCTAGAAGGCAGGCCGCGAAGTGGACAATTTCACTAGTATAAAACAAATACAAAGTTTAATATTGAAAGAAACTTTGTTTGCTTACGAAAGAACGGTAATACAAAAAATAAATATAGATACATGGATCATCTCAATAATACAACAGAGTGTGATAACACATTATTTTGAAATTTCGTTCAATAAAAAAGGGCAAATCATCCTTCATGCGTTCACAAATCAACAGAGACACTGACATACAACACAGTCAAGAAGTAATCAGGATGATAAAACATTAACTTAAATCCAAAATTTTGATGATTATTATTTATCGAAAAGGCTGTAAATAAGAATTAGATGTATTCTCACAACACAACTCACCTACATGTACGTTATAACCTGGGAATCTTGTTGAAAACTATGCCCGTGCTTTAGACAATGGAAGAGCACCTTTTTTGACCAAATATGTGTTTTGAAATGTACATATTACATAACGTTCCTCAATTCATGGAAAAAATCAGAAACATTTAAGCGCCTGTAATCTATAAGAATCTGTTTCATTAATATCGAATTAAAGGGTAAAGCATACATTTGTACACAAAACATTAATTTAACTTTTGACACGCATTGACTTAATTTTAACCTTCGGTTAACTATGGCATATTCTAGACAATTATCAGTCTGGCGTGCGAAGTTGTATATTCGTTTGCGGGTACAATCGAACCTGTTCTTAATAAATCACGGAGACAGCAAAACAGAGACAATCTTACATTGCCATATAATCATATTTATATATGTTCTAGTATACATTAGCTTATGATTTTACGTTTGTACACTTAGCATCTGACACGTTTTGACTTAATGTTGACCTGAGGTTAACTATGGCATATTATAGACAATTATCATACTGGCGTGCGAGTTGTATATCCGTTTGCGGGTACAACTTGTTCTTAACAAATCATGAAGACAGCAAAACAGGGACAATCTTACATTGCCATATAATCATATTTATAGATTGTCTACTAGACTTAGAAAAGAGATAATTAGAAACTACTATACATTAGCTTATGGTTTAAGAGATAAGCTTTATTATTACGATATTGATGTACATGTTAATCAGGAGACATTATTAAGTAGTATTATGTAAAAGTTCACACCATTCTGTTATTGTTATTAAGATATATGTTCAAAGCACATCACAGTAATGGGATAAAACGACATACACACACATGCGCGCACGCAATCACACACGAACACACACAAACACACACGTGCGCACAAACGTAAGCAAGTAGGCTATTCACACAGAGGTGATATAACAACACACACACAATACGATACATACATTGTATATGGGTTAACGATACATAACGATAAACACATTGAAGGAGAAACAATACAACTAACAGATGATAGAACAATACACACACAGAAGATGCACATACACAGGGGTGTAATTATATACAGAGAATAGAACAATAAACACACATGTCATAACAAAAACAACGACAATAACAACAACATCAAGTTTTATTTACTATCTTGGGGAGAGAGAACATTGCGACAAAGATTCTTTCTTGCTGTAGGCTTTTGGAATTTTTAGCGTGAGACCGTTCTCAAACATATGCGTGTAACATTTGTGTTGGAGAAACTAGGTATTGTTTCATGGGCATGATTTTAATTTGAGGTTTTTCACTTTAAAACAGTTCTCAACCATTATACACTTTCTTCATCGTGTAAAGTTGTAAGCACCATATTTACATTTAACATTTAATAACAACGTCCTTTTATGATCAAATATATTTCTGCGGCATTTTGTTGCCAAAACATGTTTTATAATCATAGGAAAATATAAAAGTACAATTTGAATATTATGAATATTAACACTATATCTGTATATAAACTTTCTATAAAGTATGAACAAGTACGCATCATACTTACATATAACATTAACAATGACGTCTTTAAAATTTAAAAAAGAAACAGAAATTTCATTTCTTTAAAACAAAATTGAAATAATAAAGTTAATATCGGACAGAGTTTTTCATTTAAAACAAAACAAAATTAAAAAAAAACAGCTGAGGAGTTGGGCAGTAATAAAGTTATAACTTAGAACAAATTTAAAAAAATAAAAAATGAAATATATATTTCGTCAGTTTTATTGTTTTCTTCCTAGCTCAAAATTAATGTGTTTTAACTTTCTTCTCTGTCATAAAAAACAAATTCAATATAATAAGACAGTTTTATTGACTATCAACATCATACTTACATATAACATTTACAACGGCGTCCTTAGTCCCTGTGTACCCAGGCCGACCAGTCCTATCGGGGTTATTGGCTGTACATCTATAAGTACCTGCCTCAGAAGTTTGAAGTGTGCCTAGGGTCAGTGTACCGTCAGTACCTATCTGTGAAGATTGACTTAGTCTCGTCCACGTGTATGCACAACTCGGGTAACAATCAGCATTACATCTGATGGGATCTAGTGTTGTTCCTTCTTCTTCTTCATACACAGTGGCTACAGGGGTAAACTGAATGTTGTCAGGGCCATCTGAAAAACAAACAAATAACTGTATGTACAGGTCGGGCAGCAATCAGCAGTATAGTTGATCGGATCTAGTGTTCTTCCTTCTTCTTCTTCTTCTTCATACATAGTGGATACAGGGGTAAACTGAATGTTGTCAGGGCCGTCTAAAAAATAAACAAATAACTGTATATACAGGTCGGGCAGCAATAAGCTGTACAGATGACAGTATCGTGTTGTTCTTTCTTCTTCTTCATACACAGTGTCTACAGGGGTAAACTGAATGCTGTCAGGGCCGTCTGAAAAATAAACCAATATATGTATGCATAGAACGCGTAGCCATCAGCTGTACAACTTATAGAAACAATTCCTTCTAAACGACAGATACAGGGGGAAATGGAATGCTGTCAGTGCCGTTGTTTGTGTAGGCTTTAAAGAAAATAATGTAACAAGTACATAAGTCCGCTTGATGTGACGTTATCAATGTAGCGTCATCAATGTAGCTTTACGAAACGTCACGGTATCTTGTCTACTGGTCTGTAAACGTCTAAATTGCAAATAGGTAACCAGTTGTCTTCGATGCTATAATTCATCTGGTCTATTTGAATAAAACATGTTGATTCATTACTGGCAGCAAATTGACTCAAGGTCCGATGCTCCACCAGCAAACCACTCTTTCCACATATGTTCATGTTTAAATTGCAACTATATTTCTTTTTGTGTGGCACGCGATTTGTTATTTATTAAAAATCAGACAAAGCATATTGACGAAAAGAATAAGTAGGGCACAAGTTCTAGAGAAGTATCCGTTTTATTTAATTTTATCCTGGTTTCAAGCCGGAAATTTAATATATATTAGTTTTAACAAATACATTTAATTCAATATAAAACTCTGTCAATGAACTAACAGTAGACGTCATTAGAGATGTATAGAAAAATTAATTTTGTTTTAAAAATGACATTAATCCCCAATGTATTAAATTGACGTTAATGTATTTAGGGTATTTATCGTGTTCTGGTATACATTAAAATGAGAAAAATGCCTCTTACTAATGTGACATATATTTATTTAATAATACTTATACATAAAAAATAATTATTATAATATAAACATGATAATAATAATGATGATTGTGATGATGATACTGATGATGATGCTAATGTTGCTGATGATAATGATGGTGATGGTAATAATGATGATAACGACAACGATACTACTACTACTTCTACTACTACTACTAATAATAATGATAATAAAATAATTATAGTTATAATAATATAATAATAACAAAAATAATAATAATAATAATGATGCTAATGACATATAATAATAAGTATTATAATGATAATTATAAGTAATGCTAGATCTAATACAATATGTCTTTATAGTTTTACAGTTTAATTTTGTAATGTTTTGTTTAACGACATACCTGTTATGTATGCGGTGGTGGAACTTTGTTTTATTTATTACAGACCGGGTAACCTCTATAGGCAATTATAAAACCCGGTAAATATTTAAAATCTCTGCTTTGACGTCAACTTTATCGACAAGATTTTTTGAAGATTTTATAAACGTTCATTAGATATGAAGTTGGATGTACCATTTGTAATGTAATTGTAGGGGTTCACATAAACAGTTTTGATAGTTAGGGAGACTATATGTCATGAAAGTGTCGAAATCGCGAGTAAATATGTCGAAATAAGTGGTGAAGAGAAAAATATAATTGATACTTTACTTAAAGAAAAAACATTTTATTCTTAGAGAAAGTTCTATTTACAATTTCAGTAATTTTGAAAGCGAACTTTCAAAAAAACACAAAAAAACCCACAAAAAACACAAAAATATAAAAATACTATTTACAGATGTTGATATGCTTGGATATAAAATCGATCTATTAATAGGTAGAATCCTTTTATTTCAGACATTGAGTATTGCTCTATGAAGACATTAATAAAATACTAAATGTTACTAGGTTATTCTTATCTCCAAAGACTCTGACAATTAATTAGCATATATGGTTTACTGTTTGAAAATGCACCAGTAAGACATATATAGTGACAAATAAAAATATCAATATAACCCTATTTTGAATGTTCCTGACACTTCAGTACTCCAGTGTAATTCAAATGTTAATACAGAAAATTAACACTCCGATGCACTGACATTAAATCAAACAGCTTCAAAATATTTTACAGTGCAAAATTATATAAAAAATAATATCATATAAATAAGCTATGTAAAACGCATATGCAGACTAAGCTCTGTTCTACAATTTCTTGCTGATGCTAAAAAATGCCGGGATGCGTGGGATGTGATATTCGAAGAAACAGGCAAATCTAATCCGCTTTAGGTAGAAAGCTATTTTTAAGATTGCCTTCCCTGATAAGTACTGTCCATTTGCGACTGACAAATAAACACAGTCCAGGCTGTTAAACCAGTCTATACTAGTCCCTGATATTTGCCATACTCCAGTGAAACAAGAACGTTGCGTTTGGGATAATAACTGCCCCAACACGATGAATACTTGAAATAAATACAAACACACAATTAACTAGTCTTTAGTTAGGACCCAGCTCTCCCGATTGAGTCCGTTATAAAGAATATTGGGAAAGCTGCATTTGAGCACTTTGATTGGTCAGTTGCTTCTGAAAGTTTGACTGACGTCACAGTTTAGAAAGCGTTGGTGTTTAATAAACCTGATTCGAGAGATATCAGGTTCTGGGATAGTCTAAACTCACAGTGACAACAGAGGTAAGTGACTTAATACTGTCAGTAGAAAGACTTCGACTGTGGCGCTACTTACCCGTGTTTTAAAGGGTTACAAAACCTCGCTCTCTTCTCGTCACATTATAAAATCACACGGTATGAATAAAAGTAATGCTAATAGTTTTAAAGCATTTACAACTTAATATAAACAGATATAAATATAAAAAAAAACTTCGTACATGTTTAGCCTTTTTGCCATTATTTTACATAAGATTAATGGATGCTGTTTTAGTTCGGATAGGTCTCACTTAAGAATTACTTCCCTTATATGACGGTAGCAAGATTCTTACGCCCAAGAAATTAGACCTGTGTAAAGTGGTTGGGCATTTTTTTGTTAGAAATGCATAAAATATGGAACCATTTAAACATTTTCATGATTTCTGCCAAGTTTGGATGCCATTGGGAACTGTTTGATGAAGCTATAACAAATGGGCAGAATTGTCAAAAATGAAGGGGTGCCATTAAACCATCGAAATTGTGAAAAAGCAACCTGGTCAACCCCATGTTCTTTCCTACATAATTGGACCAAATGAGGACTATCTATGGGAACAAGGTACTTTTAGAACCATTGGTAATGTATCCAGTGTTGCAGAAGTGCATGTCTCTGTATGTAGAACAGTACAAAATTAAGTGTGTGTGAGACGTTATATTAGAATAATTCTATTAATTGGTATGGTCATTTAAAATGTAAATATATAGGACAGGCATTGCAACAAGTAATATTATATACCAAAATGTGTGTCAGAGTTTGTAGTTTATGAAATCACCTGCATAAATTGGCATAAGAGGTGACCATCCGAGAAATCCAAGATGGCCACCAAGATCGGCGCCAAAATGAAATTTCAAGCCAAATTATGTCAATACTCATTTCGGAATGTTATTAGCTAACTAAAAAACGAATGAAATGCTTTTTTTAAAGCAACACATCCACGTTTGAACTTTAAAAAAAAATATTAATTGAGTTATGAGCACATTTCCCATACAAACATATGATCAATTAGCTGTATATGAGCATATAAACACAATCCGGAACAAAATGATGCCCAAATTATAATGCGTGACTAACACTTTATAAGACAAGCGTGTAACTCACCCGAGTCAAAAAAACTTGTCAAAATGACATTCAAGGCAGGTAAAGTACACTGCGCACTAAAACGTGAAGTTTTTTTAATACGACTCGCATAATTCAATTTGAAGCCAAGTTGGAATCCTCGGCAATTTAAAAATAATTTATAAAGCGTTTGTCTCGCTTTATAATTTGGACATCTTTTTTTATAATTCTAAAGCGTTCTTGATAGTGTTTGTTAGCACATATACAGCTCACTGACCATATATTTATGTATGGGAAATGTGCTCACAATTCAATTGAAATTCTTTTTAAAAAGTTTAAACGTGGATGTGTTGCTTTAATATTGATGCAAGTAAGTATAGCCTAAAATTTGCTAATTTAGTATCATTTTTATCCGATTTATTTTTTATTTTTATAGAAAAAAAAAGAGAAAAACTGATCAAATCTGCTATAAAAACAGCAGTCTGAATGAAAAATCATTTTTACAAATCTCACAGTAATTCTAGTTCGAAGAATTTTATGTAGTCTTATTATTTCAATACTTAAATGCATAAGTAAAAAGCTTTCGAAGGCGATTTTGTTGTGAAGGCTTTTTCTAACGGGTTTTAATTAAGTGCCACATGACAGAGTATAGGAATACAGTATTTTTCAAACGTAAATGTACAAATATATATAATATAGAAAAAGTAAGTTAGCATACACAATATTTGAGTATTTTTAAAGATTGTTTGCACCCAGGAATGCATTTAATGTATTATTATCTGGGAAGTCCCCATATGACTAATTTGTTGAGATGAATTTTAAATACACCCCTGTTGAAAGTTTTCAGGAGAGAAATTACAAAATAAAAGACAAGATGCAGATGGAATGTAAGTTGTCCATGAATTTAATTGCTTATTCATAGCCATGATATAAGTTATTCAAAATAAAAACATTCATTTTACATTGCCTTCTAGCATATTGTGGCATTGTAAACAAAATTCATTGCCCTTGGTTTTCAGGGTTGATAAAAACATAAACAAACCAAATTTAAAGTTGTTTATGTTAAAACTATAATTTATGCTATTTTATTGATGTTGTTTAAATTCAATCGAAAAACAAACTGGTTTAAATAATAAAATCAGTATTAAACGGTGTGTATGTACGATGTTCCCTATCTAATAAGTCTGCTTTTCTCAGGTTTTTATGGTAAATTAATTGATGTATTTTCGGAAGAGTATAAACCATCTAAGAAAAGAAAACTGCCATTTAATGTTTTATATTTGCTGTTTGTTTTAATAAAGAAATATAACCAGAAAAGAAAAACCGTAGATTCTGCAAAATTTGATTCCCTTCTTTCTGTGTGTAGACATAAATATCACGCTTCTTCTGTGAATATGGTGGCGAGTCAGTAAAAGATCAGGAATGGAGAATTAAAAATAATATATCACCAGGCTAGCAGATCAAAGTTTCTTCATTATTTTTATACCATTTAAACAGTGGAAGAATAAAATAATGAACTGTATTCAAAACTAACAAGCCCCCAAATATATGTTGATTAAATTTGCTTTATATATGGTAAAAGCTACAGCCCCAAACATAGAAATTAGTGGTAAAAAAACTGTAGGATCAATAGATGAAATCTCTTAACAATACACAACACTTTTAAACATGTAAGCTGCCAAAGGTGATTATGCTCTTCACTCCAGGTTAGTTAGTTCAAAGGGTGAACTTGTAGCTGTAGAAGCTCTCTACCAACAAAGTGAAATCTAAATCATTAGAATTGAAAAATGAACTTGATATTGTTTGGGAATATTTTAACAAATGGACATTAACTACACAATCAAAAATGCAAACTCCACCATATCCTTCATCAGGAGAAACATACTAGCATCATGCTCACCAAAATCAAAGTCAAAAGCATACCGCTCATATCTCCTGCCAATCTTAGAGTACTCCTCAACTGTATGGTTAACCCACAATGACTGCCTTATTAACCAACTTGAGATTATCCAGCGTAGGCTCGTTTTGTCAAGCATGACTACAGAAGGGCTAGCAGTGTCACTGACATGTTGGTAGACCTAAAGTGGGAAACCCTCCAGTGCCGTCGCAACAATGCCCGGGTCACAATGTTCTACAAAATCTACAACAACTTAGTTGGCACCAGACCAACTCTTCCACTTAGACAAACTAGAAATTCCACAAGAGGGAACAATCATTAGTTTATCCAGTTTTCTGCGAAGAAAAGCGCATATCACACAGCTGCAAACCGGTGTCTTCGTGTTTCTTCGTTGTTAATTGTTCTTCGTAACGAACTTCCACCTGAGATTGTCAGCCAGCCCACCCTCGAAAGGTTTCAGTCGGCCCTGGTGTCATCTAATTTCACCGTTGATGTTTTAATCTTCTTTTAATATCACTGTACAAAAATAACTTTTCATCTGTGAATAGCTGATTTGACTGCTGCGAGTGCTGAGTATTTTTAACCACATCGCGAGAAAACTCTTCCAGAGGGATGCGATTACTAGAGATGATGATAATGATGATGAAAGTTTGAAATGTTTGATTCTATTGAAACTGGGAAATATGTTTATTACCTATCCTTAATTAAATTCCAGGTACAGGAATTGGCCAAGTCACAAACCCTGAACATTGAAACAAGCCAATTAACCGGGAAGCAGATTAAAAGAGTACTTAAACGCATTATTAATTGATAGCAGAATTATCAGACCTTGTTTATTCAAACAGTTTGAATGTTAATGATGCTTTATGCAGGTATGTAATATTCATAAAAATCTAAAAGGCACTTCTGTCAAAAGCGTTAGAAATTGTACGGGCAAATCGGAGGGAGTTGAAAGGTTTTTATCCACTTCAGGTCTCAAGCAGATGTTAATAGAATATGATGTATTTGCTCGGGTACCTGCCAACTTACCATTGATTGATGAGGTTCTGAGATTTTTTTCATCAGTTCCTTAAGGAGGCATCATCTATAATTCCGATAGCTTTAGGATAAGATATTTAACACTGGTCATTAAAATGCTACCATTGTTTCAATATCACACACAAACTACACAAACCGCAGGTATTTATATATATATTGTATTCTTACATTATTACATCTTTTATTTTAAACTATAATTGTCACTACTTAAACACGATATACGCTTCAAAATTTAGTTTAGACCAAATTCTCATCTCACCTCCTAAAATTTTTATATTATCAAACTAATATAATCAATAATTACTGAGTGACTGACTGTAAAACATCATTTTAATAAATAAAGCTATTTCATGAACTTTTTGTTCAGAAATATGTGTTTTTTCTGCTTCTATAATGCGTGTTTTACAGTCAGAATGTGGTTATGTTGTTGCCGATTAAATCGAGTCCCGCTCTAAATGTTACAACAACAATTCCCGAGCGACAATATTACATCTTAAGATTTCCGGTAATACAATTGTTTATAGACGACGACCTCCTTAAACATTTTTCTAGAAAATAGCACATGTTGTAGAAAATCGCACCGATTTTTTCAAGTTACATGGGTTTCTTTCAGACTAGGTACAGTTGGATAATTTCGTAGACATAAAATGTATAGACCTCTTTAAATGGGCTAAAGATAATTCAATACCGATTCGCTCAGCAATTATGGACAAATTGAAATATCTAGATGCTGACTTTTTTACATGACATACAAACATAAATTATTCCACTTGTAGACTTATTCATGTCAGTGGGTAGGGCATCTTCACCACTCTTCAGATCTTGGAATGATTATTTGTTTCTTCACCCATGAAACTCTATTTGGCATCTTCCAGGCATGGATTATGGCAAACACACCAGTACACAAAAGCAAATATGCTGCCCTTCTTGTTCTTTTCCAACATAACTGTTTATTCAAGATTGATGGCTAATATTATCTTTCACTGACACACCATTCCACACACAGGCATATAATATAGCTGTAAAAAATATGCTGTGTCTATTTGAATTGATCCACTTTCTTGTCATTTCCTTAATCTAGGCTTGTTAACTTGAAATGTTACCTGATGTTGAGGCTAGCTTTTTAAGTTATCATAAAACAGGCAATCAGTCACTGAACAGTTTTATACGTGAAAGGCTTGTAGTAGAAGATGGTGAATTTCCTACAAATAGATTGTTTGACCCATTGCCTAAATCTTAAGTCATCACACTTGGGTCAATAAAGTCCTAGTGTTGATCAAAATCGATCGCAGTTCCTATTGACGGCGAGGAGATGTATTTGGGACTTAATTCAATAAATTCATAGAAAGTATCATTAGACTGAGTCAATCCTTTGAGAACGCTCTTGTTCATTCATGTCTAAAAAGAAGTTTATTTCCTTGAAAAACTTGAAACTATCATTGGTTACAATAACTGCTACTAGTGTAGTTGATTTTGTTTTTGTTTTTGATGCTATGGCTGTTGTTCAGATGCTTCAGCCTAAGTCTGGAATCAAGACAACATATCAGATGATGGCTTCATCTAGACAATGATGAACTGGGACAGTTATTGCAACAAGCAGTGATGTTAAGGTTTGTAGTTCATGAAACCACCGGCATGAATCGGCATAAGTGGTGGCCATTCGAGAATTCAAGATGGCTGACAAGATAGCCCCAAAAATGAAAATTCCAATCTAAATTATGTCAATACTAATTTATTACACATTTTAAAGGCTCTCAGAACCTCTATACAGGAAAAATGTTTAAAAATAATAGTTTTTTTTTTATTTTTAATTCAAGGTCAAATTTAAGGTAAAAGATAAACGACTGTGGGTCAAATGTTAAAAATTGTGAAAAAGACAATTGTTACTCTAAAATATTATATATTACTAATAATTTAAGTGTTTGAGGTTTCACTACATCAGAAGCCCATCTTCGAGTTCAGCACCTGTCTCTATGTTTGCTTTCATGGTGAACAAGTTTTCACAGATGTGCTATTGAAGAAGTCAAATATATACATCAATGGCATTACTGTTACCTGCATGGAGCTAGTGTGCGAAAATACAATATTGTACAATCTTGCAAGGTTACATAGTGCGTATAAAAATAAAGTTGCAGAAAGTGATGAAGAGCTTTTCTGGACCCTGTGCTCCTGAAAGGCGATTTTCCTACTGATGTCATATCTCCAGTATACAGTTATGATTTATATTTGCTTGCTACTGTGATACACATTTGATGTTTTATTTAGTATTGTAAAAGTTACACATTTTTTCAAATGAACACTATCATAGCTGAACAAAGATATATAACTATGAACATATTAGATATATAGAATAATACATTTGACTTACAATATACAGCAAACGACTTTTCACCGCTTCTTGCTGATGTCAGACCTCCAGTCACGTCTTCTGTAGCTGTACATGCGAACTGTTTTTTGGAATCACTAGATACAACAGAATAAACTGTCACTTGGTTCCTATTGTTAGTGAAGTTATATCTGCTGTTTGCAGGATTGGATGTTCCATCTATCGTCCAGGAATACGTCATACCGAGGCCATGTCCAGTGGGTGATGTTGTAGATGTACTACCGCTACATGTTAGAGTAACGTCCCCTCTTACATCCGGGTTTTGGCTGATGCTTAAAGTGGGGGTAGTGGGTGTACCTGTATAAGATGAATATAATTCGTTTTAATGGTACTTATTATTCTCGGAAACAGTGCATAACTGAACATGTAATTATGTACTACTCCATATAGTTAACATAGAACACGCTGGCTGGCTCCTGTCTAATTTCAAATATGTAATATATTTCTGATTGTGCGTCTATCTATATAAAAAAAATACACTGCAATCATATTGATATTTGTATGTTTTCAACTGTCAATAGCAACAGTGGCAACTTAAGCATTTCAACTAATTTAATCCTACCTAGTTTGTAAAGTGTAACACATTTTTCAGGTATAACAAGTCCGTGTATACTCCTTACACTAAACTGTCCTGCTTTACTCTTCGGTATGTTTCTGTATATAAACTTTATATCTCCTGTGTCGGCTTCTCTTGTAAAGGTTACTCCTATGTAACTGTCGCTGATTCACTTTTTATACCTTATATTATATTGATATATATATCTAAAGAATATACACTACAAATAATGGAGATTGTTTGACCTTACCTAGTATGTAGAGTGTAACACATTGTTCAGGTATAATAACTCCTTGTAAACTCCTTATACTAAACTGTCCAGCTTTACTTTGTGGTATGTTTCTGTATATAAACTTTATATCTCCTGTAACGGCATCTCCTGTAAAGGTTACTCCGTTTTCTGTAACTGCCGCTGTTCCACTGTGGTATCTAACCTGTAGGATGGTAGTGTTATCATTGTCATACACTCTGTATGTTGACGTGGGACTTCCTGTAGGAGGTGTAGCTATACTGAACTTTACTGTTACATCTGTGTTTACACGGATGTAAAGCGAATCAAGCGTATATGTAATATCACAACCTGAAATTAAAGTGCTACCAAATTATACTTGCAACATTTAACGATCAATAATGAAGTAAGATACTATAATGATTATTTAGTACTGAGAAATCAATCCAAATGTTGTTACCACATTTACCAAAACAATACCTTTATTCATTTCAAAACAAAGACCAAATCTTTCAATTTCAAATGTTATTATACAAGTGCAATGTATGATTGAACACATGATTTATAAATAGGTATAACGTTATTCTTAGTAGATTACTAATTATATAAGCTTTACTGGAGGGAAAAGACGGAAGGCTGAACTGAATAGAAACACTTTCTTTCCACACATAACAGGCAAGCTGTCTCACAAACTAAAGTTTATATACTGACCTCCAGAACTTTCGACATAAGCGGCAGATGTAAGTTATCTTGAGACAGCTTCATAGACCGCTTGACTATAATTCCCTCACTTTCATGTAGGGTTAACAGTTTTCAATTTTACTAACCCCAATAAAGCGGCACAATTAAGAAGTGTTATATAGAATGTAGCGTATCGCCTAACATGTAAAATATCTGCACTGTTGTGTTATATTAAACAAAAAGTAAAACCTAACAGAGATCCTATTTAAATGAAAGGGCAAACTTTTAAATTCAATGTGATCACTGTGTTTACTTGTGAGTGTGATAATTCAACGTATGCACTACTGTATACATATTGTTGACATGCATATAAAACATTCGAAGATATTGCATAGAATATAATATGAAAATATCATTCGTTCATATAGTTATATTGTAATAATATATCAATGGCTACGTGTCTTATTTGTATTCTTATTTCTAAATGTGTGATATTATACATACTCTATCAATCATTATCCTAATATAAAATAGTTGTTATTTCTTAAAGGAATGTGTTTAATCCTAAATCCTGAATCAAAATGTGTTGAAATATTGTTCGTGGTTCATATAGCTATCCTACTGTATATTAGGTTATAGTAATGTATTAAGGCTCTATAGCGACGCATGCTTAGATCTTGATTGAATCGCTATCGTCAGAATCCTGGGTATATTGTTAATGGATGACGGTCATTCCTAGTATATGATTAAACAGGCGACCTCGGACGTGGGTGGCCAATACACTGTCTTTTATTTCTAATAATGTCTGCTGGTTTGTCTGTTCTATCAAATGTATGTATATGCAATATTTACATGTCTATTTACTAACAGGAACCAACTGACGTACACGTTTCAGTATTAGTTATAATAGTTAACGAAACTTATGAATCGTTTAGTATGTCAAGCGTACTGACAGTCATTGGTTACAGCAACAATTGGATGCAAACAGCAAATATGACAGCCACATTCAGAGTCAAAGTAACAACCACAGGCAGAGCCACAGTCAGAGTCACAGCCCCAGTCAAAGTAACATTCACAGTCACATATACAGCCACTATTACAGTCACAGCCATATTCAGAGTCAAATGCTCAGTCACAGAAACAATCACTGTCACCGTCACCATCACAGTCACAGTCACTATCACTATCACAGACACAGTCACTATCATTGTCATTGTCACAGTCACAGTCACAATCACAGTCACTATCACTGTCACAGTAACAACCACAGCAACAACTCAGTACAATGACAGTTACAATCAAAGTCACAGTTACAGTCACAATAACAGCAACAGCCACAGCCACAGTCACAGTCATAGTCACAGTCAAGACACAACTACCATCATAACAACAGTCATAGCCACAGTCACAGTCGTAGTCATAGCAAAAGTCACAGTCATACCAACAGCCACAGTCACAGCCACAGTCACAGCCTAAGCAACAGCCACCGTCATAGTCACAGCCACAACCACAGCCACGGTCGCAGTCACACTCACAGTCATAGTCATAGCCACAATCACAGTCACATTATAGCCATAATCACAGTCTCAGGTACAGTCACAGTACTAGTTCAAGTCACAGTCACTGTTGATTCCAGTCACAGCCACAATCACAGTCCCAGTCACAGCAACTGCCAGAGTTAATTCCAGTAACAGCCACTGTCACAGCCACAGTTACAGTCACAGTCAAATCCACAGTCACAGCCACAGTCATAGTAATAGTCATAGCAACAGTCACAGCCACTGCCACAGTCACAGCCATAATGACAGTCACAGTAATAGCCACTGCCACAGTTAATTCCAGTCACAGCCACAGTCACAGTCAGATCAAAGCCACAATCACAGTCATAGCCGTAATCAAATTCTCAGTTACAGTCACAGTCACAGTCGTAGCCATAATCACAATCTCAGTTACAGTCACAGTCCAAGTCAAAGTCAGAGCCACTGCCATAGGTAATTCCAGTCACAGCCACAATTACAGCCACTGCCACTGTTAATTCTAGTCAGAGCCACAGTCACAGCCACAGTTAAATCCACAGCCACTGCCACAGTCATTGTCATAGCCACAGTAAAAGTCACAGCCACAATCACAATCACAGTCCAAGTCACAGCAACTGTCACAGTTAACACCAGTCACAGCCACAATCACAGTCACAGTCACAGCCACTGTCACAGTTAATTCCAATCACAGCCACAGTCACAAGTACAGCCGCAGTTAAATCCACAGCCACTGTCGCAGTCATTGTCATAGCCACAGTCAGTAACAGTCACAGCCACAATCACAGTCACAGTCACAGCCACTGTCAGAGTTAAATCGAATCACAGCCACAGTCACAGCCACAGTTAAATCCACGGCCACTGTCGCAGTCATTGTCATAGCCACAGTAACAGTCACAGCCAAAATCACAGTCACAGTCACAGCCACTGCCACGGTTAATTCCAGTCAGAGCCACAGTCACAGCCACAGTTAAATCCACAGCCACTGTCGCAGTTATTGTCATAGCCACAGTAACAATCATAGCCACAGTTACAGTCACAACCACAGTAACAGTCACAGTCACACTGTCATTGTAATAGACACAGCGATTGCCACAGAACAATCACAGTCACAATTATAGCTACTTCCACATTCACAACCATATAATAACTGTCACAGTTATAACCACAGTCAAGACGTTACACTTCGTCCTGACGATAAACCCTGGTTCTACTCTGAACTTAGAACGTTTTCAAGAATAAAATACCAAATTAAAAAGACAGTAATTATATAATAATTAATGACTGAAATAAATATAAAAGTACTATAAATAACGTTAACAGTTTACAAATGATTGGCAAAGGAACACTTTTTTAATATTCTGGTAATTATTATTAAAAAGCAGCAATGTAATGGCTTCTGGAAAATTGTAAGAGATATCTTTTAATAGTATGGTTCTTCATCAAATTTCCCGCATCTTATTAAATCATTGTATATCTAAAACGAAGAGAATTATCGCATAAAAAAATTCTACATCCACGGTAGGTGATGGAAATGCATGTCTTACGATTTTATTCACATGTCATAAACTGTTTAATGTAGTTTCACAATCAATTTCAAAACATATTGTTTATTGGCTGCTGTTTGTTCTGCAGTATTAGAAAATGTAGTAGTTCATGAAAGTGTACAAGATGTATATACCAGTCAAGAGTTGTCTGAGGAACAGAAAAAGCAGGTAGATTATGTCTTGAAAGTGTTCGCTTATGTTTAAACTGATAATCCTGGAACCGATTCAGTTATTGAACATGATAGTAAACCCAATACCAGTAAACCGGTTATATGTAACGGCTATCGATTTCCATACCAATATTTAGCGACAGTAGACGAGGAAGTAAACACAATGTTAGTTTAAACATATTTTAATTACAAATTGTATACAATTACATTGAAAATATCACATATTAGTTATCACATATGTATACAATTATGAAAAGGATTCAGAAGAAAGCTTACAGCTTTTGTGAATCTGTCTCCCAAAATCAATGTATTAAATATGTGACAGTATTACAATTATATATATATATATATAGAATATATCAAGAAACTTTACATATTGTAACGAAGAGAGAGAGAGAGAGAGAGAGAGAGAGAGAGAGAGAGAGAGAGAGAGAGAGAGAGAGAGAGAGAGAGAGAGAGAGAGAGAGAGATGGGTGAAATTTTGCTGTTCGTCTCATCGGGAATAGGAATAGCCATTGAGGGACTTAATGGTATGGTCAATCATGTACAGATATATCGAAAATAAGTTCAGATAAATGTTAGTTAAAATTAAGTTTTGAAAGGATATTAAAAGTATTAACTCGTTAAGTGGTTTATGCGCTACTTGAATCTTTTTGATGCTATTATATAGTCTTGTACTGTTAGTAATATGCTTGTATTGATTTCAATGGATAACAAGGGATCTCCAAACAAAAGTGTATTTACAGTTGGTTGTATGTTTAATTCTCGTATTTTTTGTAACATAATGCGTCTCTGCTTCGTATACAAAAAACAGATGAAGAGGTAATGATCTGTGTTTTCTATTAATCCACATGTACAAAGTGGGCTGTTCATTAAGTTTTTAGTGTATAGAAGATAATTAAAAATACTACAGTATGTTCCGAGGCGAATGTGTTGAGTCTGTGATAATCTTTTCCCTGCATAATAGTGTTTTGGAGTAATCGGTCGGTTGTTATTTAATTTATGATTGAAAACTGTAATTGATTCTGTTTTTTTTTTATTTCTATTGTTAGTTCGTTCCAGTCCCTTGTCGTAGAGGGAAGAAAAGATTTGTAAAAAAGCTTTGTATTACATGGTAATTACATGGTAAAGTACGGTTGTCATTTGAATTGCACAGGTTGTACGTAACTGTATTACCGATGTTTGCAGGGACTAAAGCAGTAAGAGGAGATGGGGCAAGGTGTGAGTCATTTTATAACATAAGGACAATTTGTGTTTTTTATGTCTATGTATTAACCATTCCCAGCCAATTTCCTGATAAAGTGTTTGAATTGAGATTAGTTTAGTAGTTCCAGTTGCTTTTCTAGCTGCTTCTGTTTGAATTGATTCTAGTTCTTGTTCTTCGTGTTGGGTACATTTATCCCAGCCTGCATTTGCATATTCCAAGATGGGTCTAATGAATGTTAGATACATAATTTCTCATGATTTTTGGTCTATTTGAAACTTAAATTTTTCATAAAATTAATTTTCTTCCAAGCCCTTTCTTTAATACTATAAAAGTGTTCGTGCCATATACCATTTGAAGATAAAATTAGACCTAAATGTTTATGAGTGTTTACTTCGTTGATGGGTACATTATTCATTACTAAGTTAGGGTAAACAGGTTTGTTAATTTTCCTCGAAATAACAATCAATTCGTTTTCATAGGATTAAAAGTAACTAGCCATGTGTTTGCCCAGTGATTAATAGTGGCTTCGTCACGATTGATCATTGTAGCGGCATTTTCGATAAACTAGTATTATCTGCAAACAATTTAATTTGACAGTTTTTCTAGGAGAAAATGTCATTAATGTAGATTAAAAATAAAAGAGGCCCAAGCGTTGATCCTTTCGGAACTCCAGCCTCAACTGAAGTAGTGTCTGATATATGGCCAGGAATAACAACATGTTGTGTCCTGTTTTGGAGATAATTGGTAATCCAATCTAATAGAGGATCCGTTATTCCAACTGACTTTAATTTAGTAACAAGTCTTCTATACCAGACCCTATCGAAGGCTTTTAATATAAATCACAAAACACAGCACTTACTTCCTTTCCTTCGTCTAGGGCCTGGCAAAAAGTATTATATATGTCTACAAGTTGATTAGTAGTAGAATCATTGGGAACAAAGCCAGATTGGAGGGGTGTTATAATTTTATCATGGTTAAATAAATTAAATAAATGTTTATGTACCTTCTTTCCATTAGTTTGTCGATAGTTGACAACAATGATATGGGCCGATATTTCGAAATATCAGATGGGTCATTTTTTTTAAAAATAGCACAAACATGAGCCAACTTCCAATCGACGGGGACTTAGCTTATTTCAAGCGAACGATTAAAAAGGTTAGTCAATGGAACTGTTAATTCAAATGATAGTTCTTTAAGAATTCTATCATTTATCATATCAGGTCCTGCCGCTTTGCCAAGCTTTAGCTGTTGTAGAGCTGTTCTTACTTCTGCATGCGAAATAACGATAACACTTAATGTTGGTCTATTTGGATATATTAATATATCTGGCAGCCTTATATTTAGTTCATTAAGTTGTGTTTGTGAAGTGAAATGATTATATAAGAGATTAGCTTTTTCATGACCGTCTGTATATATAGTGTTATTATGTTTAAGTTGGGGTATGCTAGATGAAGTGCAATTTGACTTAATAAATGATTTTAGGAGTTTCCACCAGTCAGAGGTTGATAAAGAACTAGACTATAACTTTTCTGATAGATTGACATGTTTAATTGTTCCTGCTTGGATTTGCGTATTTTTGTTATTGTTTCATTTCGAAGATTTTTATAGTTTGACAAATTCTTACTGTGTTTGGGATTTTAGCTTTTTCATTAGTTGTTTACGTTTTAGAATAAGTTTACGTATTTCAGATTTCATCCTAGGGGGCTGAGTTGGGTGAATTGTTACATTTTTTCTTGTAATTGAGCTTTCAGTCGTTGTCATCGTGGGAGTTCCAGTCGGTGTTACGCGCTTAAACGGCCATAGTCGCCATGATTATACATCCAAATAGTACTTTTGGAGCAATTTGATAATGGTTTGCTCAAATTAATATGGCAGAAGATGGGACAGTGATATCTCATGTTTTGATCAAGAAAAGGTTCGTCAACTCCGCTAGCAGCAATTTTCATATGGCGAGTTTATATATAAACAACAAGTCAATAATAGATCAAGAATATTCTGTAAAATAGGTGGGTTCTGTAATTGTTTGCGAAAGGTCAAATCTCTGCATTAGATTTATTAGTTTCCTATTAGTATTTGGTTTAAGAACATCAAAGTTGAAATCTCCCATTAAAATAATGTCTTGTATTCCTGTATCCACAGCGTGCCCTATATATTCTTCAGTAGTATTTAATGTAGCTTCAGGAGAATTTGGAGGTCTGTAGAACGTACCACAAAGCATCTTTTTATTATTAATGTAGACTTCTATCCATAAGAATTCAATATTATTCGGTTCAAGATCAGTTCTTTTTATTGCGTGTAACTTATCGCTTACATATACAATAATACCGCCATGAGCGTCTAATGGTCTGTCTTTACGAAATGGAACTAAATAATTTTCAAAGAATATATCATCGTTTGACGCATTGTCTGTTAACCAGGTCTCGATAAATGCTAAAATATCAAAATTGAATAATTCTGCATAGAGTAAATCTTTCTTTGGCAGAAAATCCTGGACATACTAGTGAACTATTGACATATTATGTTGATGAGAAGTGTTTTCGTTATTGTCTGGCGAATTAAATGTATGGATTTGGCCTGGATTGGATTCAATATCCCCATGTTGCATTATGATTATAGCTAACCAAGACAAATAGTTCAAAGTTTGTGAGAAACTTAAGTCCCTTTGTCTTAAATTGAGTAAGGGCGAATGTTCCTATTCTCGCCCCGTAAATATTTAAGTCAACACACATTATGTAATTCCAAAGTCATAACAATCACTGGAGAAGAGAGACCGATGAGACAAAACGAGCAAAATAACCCAGACATAACAGAGATGAAGAGAGGTAAAGGAATAGTAGTCTGAAAGAAGACAGAAAATAAAGATAATCAAGGCAACTTGAAACGATTTTAGAATCATTCAAGTTGTAGATGAAGGAAGGTGTTTGTGGATATTCTCATTTCATATATTATTTTTTATATATTCGAGGTAAGAAGAAAAAAAAAAAATAAAGAGAAGGCTACCCTTGTCATTTGAAAGTGTGCCTTCCTTAGAAACAATAAATCAGTTATAACCTTAGTAACTATAACATAATATCAACAACAACAATAAAAGCAAAATTATTATCATCATCATTATTATTATTATTATCATTATTATTATTATTTTTATTATCATCATCATCATCATCATCATCATCATCATCATCATCATCATCATCATCATCATCATCATCATCATCATCATTATCATCATCATCATCATCATCATCATCATTATCATCATCATCATCATCATCATCATCATCATTATCATTATAATTATTATTAAACACAATGTTAGAGTCAAGTCCTTTAGTGTTAATAAGAAAGAAATATGGCAGTATACAATTCTGCATTGATTATAGACAATTGAACAGAGTAACAATGTTTAAGAAAGGTAAGAGTAGAGAGTATGAGTACAGGAACTGAGTATTTATAGTGTAAGTATTATAAGTGCAATTCGTTACTTCAGGTTTTTGTTATATTAGAAGTACTGAATCGAGTATCAGTTAGTAAATAAGATCGGAGAATTCTATATTTCAGGCGCTGTGCAATTGTGTATATATATATAAGTAGATAAATAGTTATACATACTATTAAATTGCTAAATTAATAGAGGGAACGTAACTTGTGTATTTTGTTTTGCTAGTAAGAAAATGTATAACCACTTTATCCTTAGGTGGAACGTGTTGTAACAAATTAAGTTAGTTTACGTGGCCTGAATATCAGTGTCGGCTAATAACAACGTATGTATATTTTACATGTATAGGCGTATATGGTAAAATATAGTAGGTTTGTAAAACTTATCGCCAGATAGATAGGGATAACACATTTTAAAGATATTTTCGATATTTATTTTTGGTTTAAATTATAAGTCATTTTGACGTTTATTTCATCAAAATCCGTTGAGTAATGAGTATTTTAGGAAAATGTTAAGGGATTTATTATTGTAAAACTAATCATTTTTGTACATTTATAGTCGTATGACATTCAGATGATAATTTTAAGACAATGATATTCTAAATAAAAACCTGTGGTATGTGGATTTCTGGTATAAATATAGTTAGTTTATACTAATTTATTTTAGCTAGATTGCGATGAAAGCTCAGAGCTTATAAGAACCTCTCTCGAGTCCGTTTCCTGGGTAGAACCAGTACTGAGTGTTGTTTTATGAGAGGCATCGGGTCGACCGGGGGATCTAACCCGCAACCTCTGGCGTGAGCGGCCAACACTTTATCCATTAGACTACCGCCCCGCTTAAAATAAACGAGTAACAACTTAAATCAGGGTCAGTTAGCAAATACCAGCATGCGAGATCCTTGTGGCAGAGATTTCCACATAAACTGACCATTACATGCGGCATTTATGGCCGTATGTGCGACGTGAGTCACACGTAAGACGAATCGACATTACAGGAGTCAGCCAGTGTTAGTACCGTCATAGGAAACGCAGCCCACATATTCGTCATATGGACGTCTTGACATTCCTGACGTTAGATTGGAGTCGGCATTGGTAGCTCAGTCCTACATGGTACACGGGAAGTAAATCCTGTGAATACATCCATCGCCGGAAGGGACGATTGGAGATATACATTTGCATTCGGACGCGGACATAGAGTTTTAATAAGTATAATTTACATATTAAAATCATTCATTAACGACATCAGTGATATATATAATAGTAAATAGCAGTTTGCATCGCGACATCAGTGATATATTAGTAAATAGCAGTTTGTATCGCGATTTCAGTGATATACATGTATTAGTAAACAGCAATTTGTGTCACGACATATATAAGACAAAAGTTGATTAAAGTGAACAGTGTTCACGATTACATCTTAGAACATTATTAGACCGGTTTTTGTTTTCATGTTGAGTAAATTTTGTTGATTTGTATATACATGTATTGAATAATTGTATATTCATAAATTTATTTTGTGTAAAAATAAAATTGTTTAATTTCGTTGTGTTTTATTACCTTGTTAAACTGTCAAAATCAAATGAGTCTATGTAAATATATATATATATATTATGTGTGTGTTTATTAAGTTTTGTCACTCTCAGCAGGTAAGTATTTTTGCATCAAAATTAATTATGTACTAAAAATAGATGGTTCTATGTAGAATAGTCCTCGATCTTCCTCTACCAGTAAACTTAGATATGTTTTATATAATCTGTCTCGTTTTGAAATTGGCGTTAAAACTGCACTTAAACCACATGTCCGCTATGGATACAGTGTTAAGATGGTACAAACCTATACTTAATTTAAATATTCAAAAAAGCATTGCTTACTTAAGAAAAAACAATTGGCAAGAAGTTCTGAACAATTTTGTGACAAGCACCCATTTCTGATATTATAATAAATGTTTGTGAATGTTTACTTTATGATTATTTTTAAATAGCTGACACGAAATATATAAGAACTTGTAAAATATGGAACACATGCTATTGTTGAACGTAACAGGTATTTTTGGTGCCAAACATTGAACCCGTGTGTGTGTTTGTGTATTGCATCAATACAATATACGCGCGCAGTTTTTCAAATCAATTCACTTAAACGTAAAACATGTTATTAATTATTTACCTAATAATATGTTTAAGCTGTTTGAAACAAAGATTATGTAGTTATATGCTTTTAGAAATAGCGCACTGTCACTTTGTTTACACTGTCGGAGATATGCTTGGTGTAGGTAATATTGGATTGTTTAATAATTTTAGTGAGGATTTCGATCTTAAATAGAAGATAGCAGATTGACATAAGTGTATGGCATAGATCGCAATGGATCGGCGAAATAGAATCGAACTATTCAACCACATATAAAAGAGGTACATGGTAAACATGATAAATATTTGCATATTAACGATAATCTTTGAAATAGTAAACTATTGTTTGGGCGTCATCTCTACAGACGTACTTAAGAACAGTAACACATTTTGTTAATTAAACTATTGCATTTTTATTTTTTTGATCGATTCATTAACACGTTACCACATTAAACACGCAAATTAAGATTTCATTGATGTCAACATTATACAAATGCTCGATGAAATATATGTGTATATACATGTTATATATTCATTTTGATGTTTACATAATAGTTACTTATGCACTCAAAGCTACGCTCTGTTTGATGTGAGAACTGAATGTATAGGTCAGAATACTTATTATTAATAAGTAAACTGTACGATTGGTAGCTCTATGTGACCAATATTAGCAAACCATATTTATATTTGATGATGTATATGGTGTTATCGTGAATTGTTTTATGATATTAAACTACGCCATATAGAGGGTTAAAGTATCAAATATTAGCAAACATCTTTATTATTAATAAATTAGCAAACATTTTTTTATAATAAAAAATTAGAAAACTTTTTTATTATTATTTAAAAATTAACAAACATCTTTATTATTCAAAAATTAGCAAATAACTTTATTATTTAAATAATCAACCAAATCATCAATATTTATGAACAAGTATAAAGATAACAGCAAAATTAAATTGATAAAATAATTCATGAGACAAAACAAAACTATATAAACGTATATATGTCAATAAAGGTGTGGGGGGTAAATCGATATGAAATGTAACATTATCTAGTGTACTTTATTCTATATAGGTATAATTATTGAAATATATGTAAGTTTATCATTGAATACTATATTGCTGTGAAACAAATTTTATGAAATAAAAAATATGTCAACATATTGGCTGAAATTGTCAAAAATATGACACATGTATGTTATTTATATATTTCTTGCTACACTATTTCGTGTACTTTCTATCAGATATTATCAGAAATAAAACTTAGTTTTAATCACCCATTGAATAGAGCAGCCACATGTATGTATATAGAAAGGAGGGTAGTGTAAATCATTATGTAAATATCAGCCCGTGAGGACGGCAGATATATTTTTGAAAAAAATGGCCTTCATTAAAATATTAACGTGAAACATGTGAAAGATTATATGTTCATTGTGTGTTGTCTTAAAACATCGAGCTACATTTAATGCTTATTTATTATTGTATTAGTATATAGTTCAAAAGCATAGTTTCCAGATAAACCTGATAAATTGATTATCGTGGTCATTTTATTATCTGATCATTTTAAAATGTCTCTTTTTGAACTTGTTGGTTCTTTGTTGTACATTCGTGATATGATATAATATACAATTCAATATAATAATTTGCGGTGACCAATGTGTATTCATTAAAAGGTTAATGTTGAAGGAACATCCACAGATCTAACTACTGTTATAAGCAAGACACAGTTCTCGGACCGTTTCTTCCTCCTGCTGTACATACATGGCTGCCCGGATAAGATGTAATACAGGACAATACTATTTGTTTATGATGTTATTGTCTATAGGCAGATACGAAATAGAGCTAATGCTTCTGGCGGCTGACATGGGCCAGAACATGAATCAGGTATGGAGTTCTATCCCAAACATGCAGTATCCTCAGAGTCAGAAGATTCAGATATTCACCCATATGCCTCAGTGATTTAAAGGACCAAAAACAAACTGTAATCAGATATTACAATACACAGATATTACAGACGGTACGGCCACCAACCAAACAAACGACAAAAATCTAGCACACTTCCTGACCTAACTTAATTCCTGACACAAAGCAAAACAGGTAACATATAACAGGTTTTAAAAAAATGTTTTACATACAATTATTAGTACATATACAACTATTAACAGTCATCCGAACAATTTTACATAAATAAATTATAAAAAACACAGTCATACACATTCTTTAACCACGCACAGGACGGAAAATATTAATAATTATTGGTGGCTGAAAAAAACTAGTATCATTAAACAAATATTTTGGCTGTAAAATCTACATATAGGTGCTCGTATTTTACTAAAGTTATTACTGAATTTATTCAACGATCGCCAAGTTTAATAAATTTAGTGATGATAAATGAGAACGAATGCAACTTTATTTTTAACACATAACTCAAAGCAATGGTATACTTTTATATTTACGATTCATTTGTCAGATCTCCTCTATAAGGAACGAAAAGAAATCGAGCATATTAGCTTTTGTCAGTAATGGTATGACGTAAAGTCCAAGACTAACCCAATAATACTATGACATGTCGACGCCATATATGTACTCGGGCAAGTCGAACAGTTACTCGTCATTTAACGTACGAGAGCCGATTTATACCGAAAAGGCCGTTACATGTATATTACACAAAGTTAATGTCAAATATATGTCATGTATTTATTACACTCCTGTACAGCGAAGTGTGTGCTAAATATGTTTTTCTGTGGTTCATGTGAATAAAGTTTAACAAGTGACATCGAAACACCTATTTGATACATTAAGATGACCTTGTTGTATCACGAAAATGCCAAAAGTAATACATTATGTGTATTCGTAAATAAATCAATAACAGTACTTACCCTTTAGTTGATGGCAACACATTAACAGTGTTAAGAAACATGTGGCATAGCGCAACATCATATCAGATTATGTCAGAATAATAATTACTGAAAATTAGCATGCACCATGATAAACTATATATGTTAATGTTCAAACTGCAGTAGTAAACACAAGATTACGGTTATCTACATAACTTCCGCATTGTTATATAGGTTGTATAATATTATGCACACCACGTACACAAAAATAGTTGCGTATATACGAATCATAGCACTCATTTGATGCTCGTATCGGTCAATAGTTTCCAGGTTTGGATCAATAGATGGATAAATAATCTTAACCATTGTCAGTGTTTACCACTTAAAATTAAACTTTCATGATTTCCTCTATAATTGTGTAACGAATGGATGGACTGAAACCTCAAACGGACGGAGGCTCTAAATCATCGTTATCTTGTCGTTCCTTTATTGTGTTATTCGTTTTCTACAGATGCATTGAGTACATCTGCGCATTATAACACGAGTTTATATATTATATTTACATGTATGTTCGGTTTTTACGTCAAACGCACATCCATACGTAGTTTTCAGATAATAATCATACGGGAATATCTTTATTTACACTGTTTAGTATTTTGATATAATGATTATGTTAGATCAATGTGTATGTTTTGTGTGTGTGTGTGTGTGTGTGTTTTCCTTCACATATGCGTGCATGACTATTAAGTATTACGGTAACGTTTGAGATGTGATTAATCCTTTACTGGCCATTTATTAAATTATTTTTGTAATATAGTCAATGGGCAAGAAGGTAGCTAAATAAGCAATGTGTCATGCGCTTTACATAATATCAAACTCTGTTGATGTATAGGCTATATACATACATTACTATGCTGTTTCTCTAGTATTGTGTTACTGTTTTTTTCTCATCTCAATATTATTTATTAAAACATATCGATCTTAGACTGCTCTATATTGTTTTACATGTAGATGTGATTCACTTATATGTTTGGTAAAACGAAAATGTTTAAACTTAAAAGCGGCGTGGTTCTGTGGTGGATACGGTGTGGGCCGCTCACGTTAGAGGCTACGTGTTCGATTCCCAGATAGATCTGATGATAATAATTCAATAACAATACTTAGTACTGGTTCTACTCACAAATAGGGCACAAGGACCAGTTAACAAAAAGTATGAGTTTAATTCGCCATCGACCTTAAAATAAATAAGTATAAAGTGTAACTTAAACTGAAGAATGATGCATTACGATATATGTCATAAGTTAAACAAATCCTAAGTATATTAGAATATTTATTTGTCAATGCCTATACAAATCAACTCTAAATCAGACATACATTTAACCCCATTTAACGGTTATATATTAATAATTACATCGCCAGACAAGGAAGTTAATACGAGTAAAGTGTAATGACAAACTCTAGTGTGTGTAATTACGACGTTATGTTTTAGGGGTCGAATCAAGATTCGCAATTCAGCGTCATCAAACGTGAATATCTGATTTTATGCTTTTACTCAAATGTTTACAAATAAATAACAGAATACAGTACAGTACTGTAAATTATACCTTATTGAATAGCTGCCTGAGATTCGTGCAAACAAAATGCTTTTAAATTAGAAATATGCTTAATTTAACATTACCTGTTAAGATGTGTTGGAGATGGTCCCTATGACATTATTTGCTGTAGTATAATACTTTTGTAACTAGTATTTTGCCAAATTCTTCAAGTTCTGGAAGGCGAGTAAAAACTGTAAACGTTCATCGATCTTAAAATAAATATACAACAAGCGATAAAGAACTGCTTTATTGTAATTTGAAAGGTTTGTTTAATTTAAATTATTTTTGAAAATGATATATCTAACTGATACCTTATTTTTATTCATTTGTTGTCTAATTGTAAAAGGGCACAACTCCTATAAATGCTGGAACAATATTCTATTTCTCACATTTGTGGCAATCTATGACAAAAGAAATTGTCCATTTGTAAAGTTAAAGATTTATTTTCAAAACCCTTGTCACACAATCGTTTATGAAGGATTCTTCATAAAAAGGTATACATGTTGTCGTAGTTAATACTTTTATATCAATATGCGTTAATAGGCGAAAAGATTGTTTGGTGAATAACATCAGTAAAGTTAACTTAATTGCAACATTGTTTTATGTGATTCATTTGAAGATGAACATTTTTGTTCAGAATATGAACCGATTTATATCAAGCATTTAATACATTCATTTATACATTTTTTCAATAATTAATATTTGATAGTGCAATTGATCATTAATAAATGTCGATATATTTAAGACTTCTATCAAAACACGACCGTAAAATCCGCAATAATTTAAGAAATAAATTACTTAGGGTAATCAATAATTTTGTTTCTGTTTGTGACATATTCAGAACAAAAAAAATGTTTACCTTGAACAGCTACTTATTTTAAGTATCGTCCACCCAAGCGAATACTTTTTTCCATCCGTCAGTCCACGTGTTAAACACGTACACCAGCCTGTCATGTGATGTTCCCGAATTCCTTCGTTATGGACACCGATAGCTTTTATCGGGACTCGTGCTTATTTTCCCAGTAGCATGTCATTCATTATTTGGAACAACCAAAAATCACAACTAACTTAACAGAAAAGACTGTTGTTAGTGACCTATATGTACACTCACTACACTCTTACCCTCTTAACCTTTAGGGCTTATACCCAACAGCACAGCCTGTGGCCTTCAGCAGCCCATGGCCATATCCTATCCCATTCCAAAGAAAGAGAGATTCGTGCTGGCACAGGTTCGAAAGTTTATCCTCGTTGCCATTAAAGTAACATCGGTCACCCATCTAAGAGCTAACACTCCCCTAACACTATACATCGTTGCTCAACTTCCAATACAGTCAGTGCACTTTAACCATATCGCTGTAAAAGCTAGTTTAACAGCAAGACTGTTGTAAGTGACCAATGAACATTCACTACATCGGGTATGGTATTCAATTTCCTGCACAATTGGCAATATTTACAAATAGTATCCACGTGGTTGATTGTTTCATCGGCAATGTTGGTGATATATATAATATTGATTAGTGTTTTGCCTAAAATTGTTTTAATTAAATTAGAATAAACTAATGCCAAATATTTTATTACTCATTAATACTTTTCAATTACATAGTTATAGCCCAAGTTAGTTCAACAGACCATAACTGGTTCTCACCTATCCACAATTGTCAGTGTTCTTGCTGTATATTTGGCGTGCCACATAACACTATACTAAATTAAGGTTGACGAAACCACTACCTGTTTTTAATACAAAATTAAAGTAGATGAACTGGTAGGTTGATGAAACCACCATCGTTGGCCATATGTGACATTTAAGCTACAGTTGGACCCAAACTCACAGTGTGTTGAGAGAACATAAACTGCAACCAATTTTTTTTATCACTAACCCAACATTTTACAGACATAAACATCTACCATATGTTTAAATATCTGTATTTGTCATAGTGTGTTCTGCAAAAGTTGTTAACCTAAAATTTATGGACATAAACATCAAGGAATTATATAGAGATGGAAAGGTTACTAGTTGAGATTTTGTGAACGCTCATGCCAAATTAGTAATCCTTCGTGTGCTATTTTATCAACATTTAGTCAAGAGATTCAAGTTTCCTATCCTTCTATACAAATCCTTGTAAACATCAACACTTTTTTTAATATCTGTAGTTGTCATGGTGTTTGGCGCGATAGTAGCTTACCTACTTTTACGGACATAAACATCCCATATTGGCGATTACCCGAGAAGAGTGTTGATCTTTTTAGGTTCCAGGGGGATAGTGCAGGTTACAGATTGAAACCAACTGTATGTTTCTTCTGGTTCTTTAGTGTGCTCAGTGTATAGCACCGCCACATGGATCCTTTCGCTACCTATCGGAACGACTGTTTTTAATTGGCCAGCCCCGGGGATCTAACCCACAACCTTGATGCTAGAAGTTGTGTGATTTACCGACTGAGCTAATGGGGCTAACCAGCTTATACTGGTTATGCTGCCATCAAAACAGCTTTGTATTTTTGGACATCTTATCAAATACCATCTGGAGATAATTGAATGATAATTGATCCAGAGTAATGATTAATTGGTCAGTGGTAATTAATCCCCATGTGTATGTGCACCAATTAAAGTTATTAAAGAGACTAAACATTTGTAAATGCTGACTTGTACAAATTTCTACTTGGCCAGTGACTTGTACAATTTTCTACTTGCTCAGAACATCTGGCTATAGGATTGTACAGCACTGTCAGGGGAAGGTATTACAACATTATTAGGCATGGTACTGAAAGTCTAAATATAGTATATCTATATTAAATTTTGTCTATTATTACTGTTACATTGGGCATATATTCACATTCCTTGCATAATTCCGATGAGCAGGGCGTAACCATTATCACTACTCAGAATTCATTTAGGCAGGGCATTATTACTACTCAGAATCCTAATTTTGATAACAGCCCCGGGCAAGGAATAATGGCATGGGGGAAAAAGTGTGCATGTGGAAGTTGATAATGGGTGAACAGTGCCTTGTAGTGACAATGCAAGCTGTACTCTAGGTGCAATAATGAAGAAAAACATAAATAGGTATCGGAAGGTCTCCTGTATATTCCAAAAAGTAACATAAGTCTGAGTAGAACCTTTCAGGGGAAATTGGTTAACTCTAATAAATTGTTTGTATATAGCTTAACTTGAACCAACAACTTAACATATGACAGGTACGTGATCTTTAGCACGGAAGTGCTCTCAGTAATGGAGGGTTGCACTCTGGCAACAAAATAAAACAAGTGGGGCCTGTGTTTGCTGTGCTCCTACCTACTCGCTAAAAATTGCAGCTACTTAAACTTTTTATTGCCATTCAAAGCGTTTACTTTTTATTTTTTCATGATATCTTTTGTAATGGTTATGATTTTAATTCAACTAATCGTTCTTTTGAAGAGCTCGATATGCCAATTTCTGTGTCAAATATAGAAAAATGTATAAAAACTCTAAAGAAAAATAAAGCCTTTGCTGGTGACCTTCTACTAAATGAATATTTTATTGAATCTTGTGATATATTGGCTTCACATCTTGTTGATATTTTTAACTGTATTTTTAATTCTGGTAATTTTCCCGATAATTAGTCAGAAGTGATTATGGTGCCTATTTATAAGAAAAATGACCTGAACGTTGTCAATTATTACAGAGGTATAAGCTTAGTCAGTTGTTTATCTAAGATATTTACGGGTATTTTGAATAAGCGAATTAATACTTGTATTGAAAATAATAATATTGTAAGTGACGCTCAATTTGGATTTAAACGTGGAAGGTCGACAGTTGATGCATCATTTGTACTTAATTCCATTATACAAAAAGTATTATTAAAAAATGACCGCTTAGCTTGTGCCTTTGTAGACCTAAAGAAAGCTTTTGATAGTATTTATCGAAATGGTTTATGGTTTAAACTACATCGATTGGGTGTTAATGCTAAAATGTTACGAATAATTCGTGACATGTACTCAAATGTGAAAACATGTGTTAAGGAATGTAACTCCTATTCCGAGTTTTTTGAATGTGCTATCGGTTTAAATCAAGGGGAAGTAGTTTCTCCTCTGTTGTTTTCATTACTTTTGGAAGATCTAGAGCTTTACTTGTGCAAAGATCCAAACTGTGACATGAACTTGGATAACATTACTTTTATTTTAATGCTTTTTGCTGATGATATGGTGATATTAGGTAAAAACCCGACTGATCTGCAAAAAAGTATTAATCTTTTACATAAATATTGTGAAACTTGAGGGTTAGAGGTGAATACTGCTAAAACCAAGATTGTTGTATTTCGAAAAAGGGGTCCTTTAAAAAGCGATGAAAATTGGACTTTTAATAATCAACCTTTAGAAGTAGTGAATGATTTTACTTATCTGGGCACTGTTTTCAATTATACCGGTAACTATTCTCTTAATCAGGAAGCATTGGCTGGAAAGGGTCTTAAATCATTAAAAATTTTACTGGCAAATACTCGTAAATATACATTGAAACCTAAAACTTTCTGTCAATTATTTGATGCCTTTGTTGGCTCAACTCTTAATAATGCCTGCGAAATATGGGGATTTTCCAAATCAAAAGAAATCGAAAGAATTCATCTGAAATTTTGTAAATATTTATTAAATGTTAAAACCTTGACAAGTAATATGGCTGCATATATAGAGTTAGGTAGATACCCATTGTATATAAATAGATATGTTCGTATGATTAAATACTGGACTAAAATTGTTAAATCTGATTATATAAAACATTATAGTTAAATATTTATATAATTTATTACTTATTGATTGTAATAAAGGTGGTAAGAATTGGGTAAAAACATCAAAAACCTACTGGATAATTATGGATTTTCGTGTGTGTGGTCAAGTACTGATGATGCAAATTTGTTAAACTTCCATATCGTTTTTAAAGAGAGAGTACTAGATAATTATACCCCCGACAAACGAAGTTTGAGGTGGTATATTGGAGTCACCCTGTGGTCGGTCTGTCGGTCTGTCAGTCTGTCGGTCGGTCTGTCCATTGCAAATTTCCTTGTCCGGAGCATCACTTGAAAAGTACTGGATGGAATTTCATCAAACGTCATACAATGGTAGAATATAATGAGAAGAAGTGCAGTGTACAAGAAACATAATTCTATTCTTGCTAACTACAGAGTTAGTGCCCTTTGATATTTTTTCTTGTCCGGAGCATAACTTGAAAAGTACCTGATGGAATTTCATCAAGCTTCATACAATGGTAGAATATAATGAGAGGAAGTGCAGTGTACAAGAAACATAACTCTATTATTGCTAATTACAGAGTTATTGCCCTTTGATATATTTTCCTTTTCCGGAGCATTACTTTTAAAGTACTGGATGGAATTTCATCAAACTTCATACAATGGTAGAATATAATGACAGGAAGTGCAGTGTATAGGAAACAGAACTCTATTCTTGCTAATTACAGAGTTATTGCCCTTTGATATATTTCCCTTGTTTTTGTCTGGAGCATAACTTTAAAACTATTGGATATAATTTAATAAAACTTCATACAATGGTAAACCATTTTCTGTCATGGCGGCGTTCGGGGGTATTCATCACCTTCAGTGATAGCTCTAGTTTTAAACAAAAATGGCTTAATGAAATCGAAAACAGTCGTTCACTATGTACTTATAAAATGTTAAAAACTACTTTAGAATTCGAAAATTATTTAGATATGCTTCCAAGAAAATTAAGAATTCCTATGTCAAGATTAAGATTATCTTCACATCAGTTGAAAGTTGAATCTGGTCGTTATGCACAGAATTGAACGTAACTTGCGTGATTGTACTCTATGTAACTTTAACGACATAGAAGATGAATACTATTTTGTGTTAATATGTCCTAGTTATCAGGATATCCGTAAAAGCTTTATTAAATTATATTATTATAAACGGCCAAGTATGATAAAATTCATTGAGTTAATGCAAAGTAGGAAGTATTCAGTCTTGTTAAATTTGTGTAAGTTTATTCATCAAGCTTTTAGTACTCGCAATTCCTTGTACAATCAAAATACATAATATATACATCTATCTTTTTGTGTTGATCTACTCAAGTATTTAAATGTTTAATTTATATTTGGACAACCTCAAAAACTATTAAAATATATGTATTTAAATAACGTAATATTCTAATTTAAAAGAATCTAACATAATATTGATCTGTTATCTTTGTGTCATGTGTTACATTTATTATATGAATTTGTATGTAATGAGAAACATTACATGTTTAAATTATTGAATAAAGAATTTGAATCTTGAATCTCTTGAATCTGTCCATTTTTCTTTAAAATACTGAGTCGAGACACAGCAATTAAACATTCTTTTAGGATGACCTGGCCAAATATGGCAATATAGCTTTGTCAATCTTTATGATAACAAACAATTGTATTGATACACATGGTGCGGCGGCATACTATAGTAGATATATTAGTTATATAACTTAAATTGATGAGAACAGTGATTTAAATGCATTTTTTTAATTGGGTTAAACGCCATTTTCAACACATTTCAGGTTATATATGGCTTATCCAAGTTTGCTGGTGGAGGAAGACCTCAGACTGAGTACAACTACTGTCCTTCCGCAAGTAACTCGAAACTTTCTCACATACAGTTTTGAGCTGGATTCAAACCTACGACCCTAGCGGTGAGAAGTAAGTGATCTTGAGATGTCTATTTATACCACTTGGCCACAGAGGACCCTTTAAATGCATTCAGTCTACCATTATGCCCTCAACTTTAATCTCAGTCGGTCTTTTTAGGTCACCTGAGACTTTGTCTCAGTGGACCTTTTGTCCATCATCATGCGTCCGTAAACAATTTACTTTTTGAGTTCTTCTCAAAACCGTAATTGTAATGATATATTGTATGCAGCTTTGGTACACACGGGTGAATCAAAATTGTGAAAAAGGTCATAGTAAGGTAAACTTTGAAAATCTTTTTCTCAATATAGGAGAAGCACTAGGAAACAAATAGTGAGCATGATTATGGACGTATATGGGTCATTTATAAAAATTGTGAATTGCATGTCCCTGGGTCACACGGTTTTGCCCTTGGAGTGAGGCTTACTTTACTAAATCTATATAAGAAAAAGTAACAAGAAGTTATTTCTTACGACTGAATAGATTTATGTGAATGTTTTTTGGATAATCAAATGACTGTTAAGGCCCATGGGCCTCTTACATTATAAATTACGGTTTCCAACAATGTATGTATTCATATAATTATATAAATATAAGTCGGTAACCTCCCTGTTCATGTCATGATGTAATTTTTTCAATCAGAGACCAGTACTTATAACATACCTTTATTGTTTGTTGGCCTTTTGCTTTGTTTTCATTAAAGTTTTGGTAAATACATTGAAAATTCTGACGGAGTTGTCTTTGTTAATGTAAACAATTTTCACATTTTTTAGCTCGACTTTTCGAAGAATAAAGAGAGCTATTCTGTTCACCCGGATGTCAGCGTCCGACCTTGGTTGAAGTTTTGTGTGCAAGTCCCAATCTCAATAACCATTGCATGTATTGACTTGAAACTTTACACAACACTTTCAAGTCATCAAACATACTATGATAACTAAGTTAGATTACTCTTGGATTTATGTAACGCAAATTATTGCCCTTGTTTGACTTAACTTAACGCAAGACTTCCCAGTCATAAAACATACTACAATGAATAAGTTAGATAACTCTTGCATGAATAGAATGCAAAATATTGCCCTTATTTGACATATTAAAATTTTACGAACAAATACCATCAGCTGGAACTCACAACCCTTGAATTGACAGTCAGACACGTTATAGACTTAACGTATAACATGAATAAACTCCCAAGGTGTGATTCATTTTTCAAAGGGGGCATTTATTTGGGACCGAGATATCCAAATTTAGCCATTTTATAAAGTACATATATTTATGTGGAAAATACCATAACACACACAGCTGATGCTTAAGATGTTTCAACCTGACTTAAAATCAATACCTGTATCGATTAAAGACTAGCTTCTAGATTGTTGAAGCGTTTTCCCCCATAAAAAAGAGGGAGTTTACCTGATTTTTAATTTCACAAAATTTGATATTATATTACATGTATATAGTATTAGAAAACAAACATGTAGTGCTGTGTTACAAGAGTGCATTTTATTAATACAAATTTGGGCTATTTTAAGTATTAATTTCTATTAATTAACATAATTTGATTTGGTAAATATTTAAGTCCATTATCTTAGTAGAACATGATATGCTTCTGTGGTGTAACTGGCAAACACATCTACACTTTTGTAGAAGCTCTGGGCTCGAATCCCAGCAGTTGCGAACAACATGAAAAAATGACTTAGATATGGTGAAAAAAGAAATGTTTGTTTTATTTTTTAAATTTAAATTTAAAAATGTACATTTTTAGCTCACCTGAGCCGAAGGCTCACAGGTGAGCTTTTGTGATCGCCTGGTGTGCGTCGTCCGTCGTCTGTTGTCCGTCGATAACTTTTAGATTCTAACAACTTCTCCTCTGAAACCACTGGGCCAATTTTGATATAACTTTACAGAAATATTCCTTGGGTAACCCTCTACCAAGCCATTTTGATTCGTCAAAAAAAAAACATGGCTGCCAGGGGGAGGGGCAAGTTTAATTAGTTAAAACTTAAAAAATCTTCTCGCCAGAAACTACTGGCTCGATTTTAAAATCATTTCACAGAAATGATCCTTGGGTGACCCTCTACCAAGTTTGTTCAAGCCATCTTGATTCGTCAAAAAAACATTGCCGCCAGGGAGTGGGGTTAGTTTACTATAAAAACTTAAAAAATCTTCCTGTCAAAAACTACTGGCTCCATTTTTATATAATTTCACAGAAATGTTTCTTTGATGACCCTCTTCCAAGTTTGATCAAGCCATCTCGGTTCGTCAAAAAACCTGGCGACCAAGGGGGGGATAAGTTTACTATATAAGCTATAGTAAAAACTTAAAAAAGTCTTCTTGTCAGAAACTACTGGCTCCATTTTAAAATAATTTCTCAGAAATGGTCCTTGGGTGACCCTCTACCAAGTTTATTTAAGCCATCTTGATTCGTTAAAAAACATGGCCGCCAGGGGATGGGGCATGTTTAATTAGTAAAAAACTTAAAAAATCTTCTTGTCATAAACTACTGGCTCGATTTTAAAATAATTTCACAGAAATGTTCCTTGGAGGAACTCCAACCAAGTTTGTTCAAACCGTAGTGGTTCGTCAAAAAACATGACAGCCAGGGAGTGGGGTTAGTTTACTATATAAGCTAAAGTAAAAATTAAAAAATCCTCTAGTCAGAAACCACCCAATCAATTTTAAAATAATTTCAGGAAATGTTCCTTGGGTGACCCTTTACCAAGTTTGTTCAAGTGATTTGTTAAAAAACATGAACCCACAGTGAGGAGCTAATTTACTACATAGACAGCTATAGTAAAAACTTCAAAAGCCTTCTTGTCAGAATCTACTGACCTGATTTCAATGTAATTTCACTGACATTTACCACGGGTGAACCTCTACCAAGTTTGAACTCTTCTACACATCTGTTACATCTTCAAAACAAACAAAAATTCTTGCCAATCTCGTTTTTCTGGAATTTTGAGTGTACATGTATTATATAATCTACTTAAGTTGGGTGACTCAATGTCAGTCAGGTGAGCGATATAGGACCATCTTGGTCCACTTGTTTTATAATGTTTGCTGCTGCATGGAAAAATGCTACTAATGTTTGCTTACTCTTTCTGACTGCTTTACATTCGAAAAGTATATTTTCAGTGGACTGCAGGCTATAATCATACATGGTCTATATTTTTTGTCTATTTTGTTTGTCTTGTTTAGTATTACAACCAGATTGTAGAAGTGTCTGGACAAGAACTGAAGGGAACCTATGTCCAGATTGTATATTTCATATATATTTGAATGCCTCAGCTACTAATTTGGGAACTTAGGTAAATGTGTTGGTTTATGTATGCAGTCATGCACAATGCTGTTGTTTTTTCTTGGTACATGGGAAATAGAAGTTCAAATTACTGCCATGTCCAGAGACTTTTCTTAAATTTTAGTCTAGACCTGTGTCCTAGACGTTTCCAACATTTGTACAGAAATATACATTTGGTTAAGTCATATTTTAACATTTAAACTGCAAGAACTCTATTTATGCTTGAATACAGTATGAATGTCTGGTGTTTAGAATAGTACAAATGGTTCCTTCTGTGGCAGAGTTGTCCATAGTGTTGTTGTCAAATTGCTTCTCACTGCCGAAGTTGTCGGAACAATCCTCGCTCCGGTAGTCTAAAAACATTTTGTGAGAAGTTACTTACAGAAGGACGGTGGCTGTACTGAGAATAGTTCCTTTGTCTTCTAGGTCTGTTTTGAAACCCCAGTAAAAATACATACTGGCTATCTGCACAGTGTAAACTATAGTATAGACATGTATTATGTTTATATAATAAGGCAAGACAAATATGCAACCATTGCAGACTCGAACTCGGGACCTTTCACTTACAGGACAAGTGCTCTACCGACTGAGCTAACCAGGTATTTTGTGACCAGCATCCATTCATGTAGCTTGATTAAATATGACCGCGGTGGGTCTAGTGGTAGAGCGTCCGCCTCGCATGCGGAAGGTCGTGGGTTCAATCCCCGGCCGGGTCATACCAAAGACTTTAAAAATGGTACTAGAAGCTTCCTCGCTTGTCGCTCAGCATTTAGAGGAGAGTTCTAGCTCTGGTCAGCCCGGTGTCAGTATAATGTGACTGGGTGGGATATCATACCATGTGTTTGCGGCATGATACTCCAGTGTTACAGCGCTTAGAATACTGTCTCAAGTAGACACCGTCGCGATATGATTGAAACATTGTTGAAAGCGACGCTAAACACCATACAGTAACAACAACAACATTGATTAAATATGGCATGAATGGACAGCTTCTTTATTATTTGGATATCCTTTCTGCTGTCCATAACTCGGGAGACGCAAAATAAAAAAAAACTTTAAAAGGCTCCTAGAGATGTGCAATATGTCGCACTACCATTTATAATGCTAATAATGTTTGCTTTTGTTTTGCAAACCAAGGAATTAGAGATATAGTTCCTTGAATAAAGTTTCAATCATATAATAAGTTATTTATTTATTATAAACATAAAACATATTAAATATATAATGGAAACATCTGCAACATATAATACATGTACTATAAAGTTTATTTAGTATTTGTTTGTTTACTATACTTATAAAATTGAAGTTCGACCCCAAGAGAGGCAATGCATTAGTTCATATTATTACTTTACTTTCCGTCATTTCTTAACGACGCGCGCTTTTAATGACGTCTTCAAAATGACGTCACAATTACCACGATGACGTCAGACGCACACCTTGTACATATTTGGCTTTTTTTCAACACGATCCAAGCTTCATTGGCCAAGTTATATGCAAAATGAAACTTAATCACCCCACGTATTTACTCGTGTTTGTGTTTCAAATTAAATATGATCGACATGTATATAATATATCAATAGAAGCACTTACGTATCTCGCCTGTAAACTTTAAAGAGCTCTTATAAATCTTTACACTGAATGGAACAATGTTACGAATATGTCAATGTTAAGCTTTGTTGCTTGCCGCAACTATGATAAGAGAACCCCCGTTCTTTGTATACTTATCATAAATGACGCAGTCATCACATGTTTTAATAAAGATAGTGATCATGCGAAAATATGCATTTTAGAAGCAGCTATGTTGGTGTTATGTTATGTCCATTTGTTTCAAATATATTGAAAAAAAAGGAAATAAGATGGGGTGAGTGGGCTAAGAAAGGTCAAGTACTCCTGCTTGTGGTATCCGCCTCTCATATGCAATGATGTTGGTTTGATCCAAGGCTTGTTCATGAGAAATACATTGTAAATAAAACTTGACCCTTTCTCGATATTCGTTCAGTATTCGAAAATAGATTTTAAACGCTTAAGTGTCTGGGTTATGTACTAAAGGACTCACACCACTATTATCTCCCTTGATGAAGGAGGTAGAAATAAAACTTTAGTTCTCTTTTTTTTTTTTTTCAGGGCTTTGTACTGCAATGGTTTGCTAGCATGAGTTAAATGGTCAGTATTTTAGAAATCACCACTGAAAATTTGATGCTGATACCACCTTTCTGGACAATTCTGTGTCATTTCAGAATTGTTGGTTCGAACTGCATCTAGGGCGAATAGTTGACATATTATTACTCTGGAAATTGATAGGTCTTACAAAAGCATTGAACTTAAAAAATACCAACCAGGTCAAGGTATACTTTTTTTCCTTTATAATTGCATATCTTGAACCAGCGAAGAATTTGAGCCCAGAAACATGCTGAAAAATTTAATTTTTCACTCTGTTTTGGACATAAATGTTACAATGGAGCCTATGGGAAATGTAATAGTGGTGGGAGACGTTAACAGAAACTGACAGATCTGCATGTTGCCGAATTTAGGGATGCTGATTTCTTTAAATAGAAGGTATTAAACTATAATTTGGACATGTTACAAATAGTTGAACACAATCTGAGTTTTTAAACATTTCAATATAACTGATTTGCAGTTTTTTTTCATGCATTTATGATAGAGATTACACACATTGACATGTTAATTTCTTGATATTCATATTATCCATGTATGATTTAGTATTCTGTTAAATGTGGAAACAAAAAGAGAGATACATCATGTTTAATGCATGGCAGAATGCTGGTTTACTCTGTAGATGGTCATTTTGGTGTTTCCTTACCCTAAGTTAAGGTTTATGAGCAGTGTTCAGTCTCATATTTCATGAACACCTGTCCTCATAGACAGATCCCATTTGTGACACTCTCCCCATCATATGTGGTTTTGCCATATTTCTGTAGAGCTACCAACCCTTAATTCAGGTTGAAATATCTGCAAGATCACACTGAATTCCCATGGGCATGCTTATTGCTCAGATTGTGAATTTTAAGTTGATTTTACATTAATTTATTACCCCACCCACTTATTTCTGCATACACAAATAGAATTGTTTGCACAATGAAATAAATTGCATATTTACACTGCACTGGGAGTTTGTACTAATTTTTATTGTTTAATTATGAAAAGGCAGTAGTTGCAATCTTGCCAAGAAGCCAGTTTACGGTTAACTTCGCTTGTCTTCGGTTGTCGTCGCATTAACTTCTGCGTTGAATCATTGAATTTGGCAAAGTTTTTGCTTGTACTCCATTTTTATAGAAAATGCTATAGATAATTATCCAGAATTTCACATTGAATGTCATGTATGCATTATCTATTGGGCCTGTGTTGCCCTTTTTATATATGAATTGATGTGTAGACAGGGTAATGGAGTACTTTAGCATGAAAATAGCTTGAATTGTTTGCTTTTGTGGCAGCAATATCATTCTGATATTGAAATTTTATCTAAAATTTGTTATGTTTAATAAGTTTTGTTCCACAATAACATTTTTTTGTAATAAAATGTTTGTTTTTCTTCCTATTTTCAGACACCTTTTCATTTTACCATGTAGTTGTGAAAATTTTAGACCTTTTTAGACACAATTGGTCAAGTTATCATGAAACTTAGACTGTATGGTTGTGAATTCTTGCTCTTTTTGAAAAAATAGAAGCATTTTGACTAAAACTTATTTTATTTCAGAACTAGTTCAGATATGGGGATGTATTTAGCTTTATTGAACTTGTATTGAGTATTGTTACATAATATGTAAATGTAGAATCTTAAAATTAAAAAAAAGTCCTCTTCAGGACTCACACCACTATTATTTCCCTTGAGTACTCCGGACCTATAGATGAAGGAGGTAGAAATAAAACTTTAGTTCTCTTTTTTCAGGGCTTTGCACTGCAATGGTTTGTTTTTTGCTAGCATGAGTTGAATGGTCAGTATTTTAGAAATCACCACTGAAAATTTGATGCTGATACCAGCTTTATGGACAATTCTGTGTCATTTCAGAATTGTTGGTTCGAACCGCATCTAGGCGAATAGTTGACATATTATTACTCCGGAAATTGATAGGTCTCACAAAAGCATTGAATTTAAAAAAAAACACAACCTGGTCAAGGTATACATTTTTTCTTTTATAATTGCATATCTTGAACCAGTGAAGAATTTGAGCCCAGACACATGCTGCAGAATTTAATTTTTCACTCTGTTTTGGACATAAATGTTACAATGGAGCCCTATGGGAAATGTAATAGTGGTGTCAGACGTGAAAGGAAAAATTTAAGAGCCACATTATCAAACTATTGTAAGCGATATTTAGGCTTTCAGAATATGTATGTTAAGATGTTTTATTAAACAATTTGTTAATATGATCATTACTATTGACAAAATCATTAAGTTTATGAAATATTTTCACATACAGTTTAGAAAACTGTAAATATCTCTTACTATAGTTTGATAATGTTGCTCGGAAATTTATCCGGTGTTTGTTTATCCTTTAGTATATCATACCAAGTTTATTCTGCATACATTGTTTTTGTGTGCCAACGCTTTGAGTACTTTTAATAGCAGACTCCGTCCGTCGTAAAGTAACTGATATTACTGTTTATGTTGATGATGCTACTGTTACTGCTATTTCTGTTAATGTGTTAAAGTTACTACTGTATATATTGACGAAGCTACTGTAACTGCTGTTGTGTTAATGTGCTACGATGATGACTGTGTATGTTGATGATGCTACCGTCATTAATGTTTATGTTAATGTGCTACTTTTATGACTGTTTATTTTAATGATGCTACCGTCACTGCTGTTTCTGACAATGTACTACATTTAAGACTTTTTATGTTGATGATGCTACTGTAACTGCTATTTCTGTTTGTGTGCTACAGTTGTTATTGTTTCTGGTTATATGCGACTGTTACTGCTGTTGCTGTTAATTTGTTACTATTATTACTATTTGTGTTGATGATGCTACCATCACTGCTGTGTCATTCATTAAGCTACTGTTACTCTTATTTCCGTTGAAGATGCTACCATCACTGCTGTCATTCAATATGACTGTTTATGTTGATCATGTTACAGTTACTACTGTTTATGGGGACGATGATGCTACCATCACTGCTGTCATTCAATATGACTGTTTTTGTTGATCATGTCACAGTTACTACTGTTTATGATGACGATAATGCTACCATCACTGCTGTCATTCAATATGACTGTTTATGTTGATCATGTTACAGTTACTACTGTTTATGGGGACGATGATGCTACATCACTGCTGTGTAATTCAAAATGATTGTTTATGTTGATCATGTTACAAGTATTACTGTTTATGGAGACGATGATGCTACCAACACTGCTGTCATTCATTATGACTGTTTATGTTGGTCATGTTACAGTTACAACTGTTTATGGTGACGATGATGCTACCATCAATGCTGTCATTCAATATGACTGTTTATGATGATCATGTTACAATTATTACTTACAATTATTACTGTTTATGGGGACGATGATGCTACCATCGCTGCTGTCATTCAATATGACTGTTTTTGTTGATTATGTCACAGTTACTACTGTTTAAGGCGACGATGATGCTACCATCGCTGCTGTCATTCAAAATGACTGTTTATTTTGATCATGTTACAGTTACTGCTGTTTATAGGGTCGATGTTGCTTCCATCGCTGCTGTCATTCAATATGACTGTTTTTGTTGATCATGTCACAGTTACTACTGTTTATGGTGACGATGATGCTACCATCGCTGCTGTCATTCAATATGACTGTTAATGTTGATCATGTAACAATTATTACTTTTTATGGGAAGGATGATGCTACATGACTGCTGTGTCATTCAAAATGATTGTTTATGTTGATCATGTTACAGTTACTACTGTTTATGGTGACGATGATGCTTCCATCACTGCTGTGTCACTCAATATGACTGTTTATGTTGATCATGATACAGTTACTACTGTTTATGGGGACGATGATGCTACCGTCGCTGTTGTCATTTAATATGATATTGATGTTGAGCATGTTACAGTTACTTCTGTTTATGGGAACATTGATGCTACCATCGCTGCTGTCATTCAATATGTCTGTTTATGTTGACCATGTTACAATTACTAATGTTTATAGGGACGATGACGGTACCATCACTGCTGTGTCACTCAATATGACTGTTTATGTTGATCTTGTTACAGTTACTACTGTTTATTGGGACGATGATGCTACCATCACTGCTGTGTCATTCAATATGACTGTTTATGTTGATCATGTTACAGTTACTACTGTTTATGGTGACGATGATGCTGCCATCACTGCTGTCACTCAATATGTCTGTTTATGTTGATCATGTTACAGTTACTACTGTTTATGGTGACGATGATGCTTCCATAAATGCTGTTATTCAATATGACTGTTTATGTTGACCATGTTACAGTTACTACTGTTTATGGTGACGATGATGCTAGTATCAATACTGTCATTCGATATTACTGTTTATGTTGATCATGTTACAGTTACTACTGTTTATGGGGACGATGATGCTACCATCGCTGCTGTCATTCAATATGACTGTTTATGTTGATCATGTTACAGTTACTTCTGTTTATGGTGACGATGATGCTACCATCACTGCTGTCACTCAATATGACTGTTTATGTTGATCATGTTACAGTTACTACTGTTTATGGGAACGATGATGCTACCATCGCTGCTGTCATTCAATAAGACTGTTTATGTTGATCATGTTACAGTTACTACTGTTTATTGGGACGATGATGCTACCATCGCTGCTGTCATTCAATATGACTGTTTATGTTGATCATGTTACAGTTACTACTGTTTATTGTGACGATGATGCTACCATCACTGCTGTCATTCAATATGACTGTTTATGTTGATCATGTTACAGTTACTACTGTTTATGGGGACGATGATGCTACCATCACTGCTGTCATTCAATATGACTGTTTATGTTGACCATGTTACAGTGACTACTGTTTTTGGTGACGATAATGCTACCATCAATGCTTTGTCACTAAATATGACTGTTTATGTTGATCATGTTACAGTTACTACTGTTTATGGGGACGATGATGCTACCATCACTGCTGTCATTCAATATGACTGTTTACGTTGACCATTTTACAGTTACAACTGTTTATGGTGACGATGATGCTACCATCGCTGCTGTCATTCAATATGACTGTTTATGTTGACCATGTTACAGTTACTACTGTTTATGGTGACGATGATGCTACCATCAATGATATCACTCAATATGACTGTTTATGTTGATCATGTTACAGTTACTACTGTTTATGGTGACGATGATGCTGCCATCGCTGCTGTCATTCAATATGACTGTTTATGTTGATCATGTTACAGTTACTACTGTTTATGGGGACGATGATGCTACCATCGCTGCTGTCATTCAATATGAGTGTTTATGTTGATCACGTTACAGTTACTACTGTTTATGGGGACGATGATGCTACCATCGCTGCTGTCATTCAATATGACTGTTTATGTTGATCATGTTACAGTTACTACTGTTTATGGGGACGATGATGCTACCATCACTGCTGTCATTCAATATGACTGTTTACGTTGACCATTTTACAGTTACAACTGTTTATGGTGACGATGATGCTACCATCGCTGCTGTCATTCAATATGACTGTTTATGTTGACCATGTTACAGTTACTACTGTTTATGGTGACGATGATGCTACCATCAATGATATCACTCAATATGACTGTTTATGTTGATCATGTTACAGTTACTACTGTTTATGGTGACGATGATGCTGCCATCGCTGCTGTCATTCAATATGACTGTTTATGTTGATCATGTTACAGTTACTACTGTTTATGGGGACGATGATGCTACCATCGCTGCTGTCATTCAATATGAGTGTTTATGTTGATCACGTTACAGTTACTACTGTTTATGGGGACGATGATGCTACCATCGCTGCTGTCATTCAATATGACTGTTTATGTTGATCATGTTACAGTTACTACTGTTTATGGTGACGATGATGCTACCATCAATGCTATCACTCAATATGACTGTTTATGTTGATCATGTTACAGTTACTACTGTTTATGGTGACGATGATGCTGCCATCGCTGCTGTCATTCAATATGACTGTTTATGTTGATCATGTTACAGTTACTACTGTTTATGGGGACGATGATGCTACCATCGCTGCTGTCATTCAATATGAGTGTTTATGTTGATCACGTTACAGTTACTACTGTTTATGGGGACGATGATGCTACCATCGCTGCTGTCATTCAATATGACTGTTTATGTTGATCATGTTACAGTTACTTCTGTTTATTGGGACGGTGATGCTACCATCGCTGCTGTCATTCAATATGACTGTTTATGTTGATCATGTTACAATTACTACTGTTTATGGGGACGATGATGCTACCATCGCTGCTGTCATTCCAAATGACTGTTTATGTTGATCATGTTAAGTCACTACTGTCTATTGGGACGATGATGCTACCATCACTGCTGTCATTCAATGTGAATGTTTATGTTGATCATGTTACAGTTAGTACTCTTTATGGGGACGATGATGCTACCATCACTAATGGAATTCAATATGCTACTGTAGCTACTCTTTCCGTTGGTGATGCTACCGTCTCTGCTGTTTTTGTTAATGTACATATACGAGTGTTACAATTGTTTCTGTTGATGTGTTAGTGTTACTGTTGTTTCTGTTGATATGCTTCTGTTATTACTGTTATGTTGATGATGCTACCGTTACTGCTGCTTCTGTAAATGTGCTTCTACTATTGCTCTTGATGTTGATAATGATACTGTCACTGCTGTTTCTGTTATTTTTACTATCGGTTTTGTTGCCCATGCTAAAAGTATTTTTTTATCAAATAGGTTATTACATTTTAATTGTACAGCACATTGCTTGATTTAAAGCTTCGTTCGATCCTTGCATTGGTCACTGTACTTTTAAAACTTAAATTACTAAACGTGTCAAAATTTATCAAAAAGTGTTCGCTCACGTTATAGGTTATGGGTTCAAATCCCATCTCGACATGATGATATTTCAATTAAAAAACAATACTTAGAATTAGTTCTACATGTACTCTGAAAGCGGGTACAGTAACAGTTAAAACAAGATATGAGATTATTTCGCCGTCGAGCTAAAATAAATAAGTGTAAAGTTAAAATTAAACTCAAGATAAATATATATATGGAATTAGGTAACCGAATCCCAAGTAGGTTTATTTTGTAAAAGGAATATGTATGTGTCATTGTCTGTACAACACATCTCTAAATAAGGCAGACATTTGACCCCATTTACCGGTTATATACATATTTCACCAAACAAGGAAGTTACTGCGAGTAAAGTATAATGCCAAACTCTAGTGTGTATTATACGACATTATGTTTTAGGGATCGGCTCAAGATTTTCAATGTAATGTTATAAAGTATGAATATTTGATTTATTTTCATAACTAACTTTGTATATTACAAACACCTGCAGATTTTACGTAATTGAATAGCTACATGAGACCCATGTTAACAAAATGCCTAAATTATTTTGAAAATATGTTGAATGCAACATTACATGTTAAAACGTGTTGGTGATGGTCCCTATGACATGATTTGCGGCAGTATACAATTCATGTAACTAGTATTTAATCAAAGTACTTCAAGTACTCGAAGGCAGGTAAAAAATGTAAACTGTCCTCGATCTAAACATTAATTTACAAAAGTTTACAATGTTAAAGGTTCGTTTACTTTAATCTATTTTTGAAATGATACACAGTTAAAATACCTCATATTCTATTCAGACCAATAATTGTGTTTCCGATTATGACATAACTCTGATAAATGTTTTGTTTTATGATCGAATGTTCATAATATCTTAAACTAAGTTATGCATGTAGTTGCAGTTAATATTACTATATCCATATGCATATACATAATATAAAGTTTATATATGTAGGCGGAAATATTGATTGCGTACGTAAACATCAGTAAAATTGTTTGCAACATTGTTCTATGTAATTAATATATACAGAACCAAGAAAACATATTATTTATTCAGAACAAGACCCAAGCTATATCGTACAGTTAATATGATTATTCATTCATACATTGTTTTAATAATTAGTACATGACAGTTTAGTGAGATGACTATTTAAATTACAGCTATCCAAACACGACCTTGAAAGCCAAGATATATTTAGAAAGTGGTTATGTACTCTTGTCGATATATGATCAGCATAGATAAATATAAATTGAAGCGCAAATATACGTCGGCATATTTTCAAGTGCACTTATAAATCTTGAAACTATAAGTAAATCTACTCCAAAACGTCATTTATTTGAGCATTTGAAATTAACGTGCGTCATTACTTGTTGTCGTAAATTGTTTCAAAAGTATGAAATAACTATAACTGGTGTCTAAGATTTTTTAATAGTTGTACTTTTGTACGTTTATACATTTGATTAGTTATGATGTTAAGCTAATTTTGATTGCATTGTGGCCCTTAAAGAAATGCAATATTATCTAAATATTTGTTATAACGATCACAAAGAAATCCCCGTTTTTTTTGTATGTCTGTCAAAAATAACACATATTTCACGTTTCAACAGAGGCGTTACAGGAACATACGTACAACGAGCCATTATTTGCATATTCAAATACGAGGGGTGTTTTATAAATAATGCAACTCACCGTGTAAACATTTATTTATCTACTTTGTTACAAATAAAAAAATCAGTGCATTCCCTCGAACAAGAATAAGAACTCTTCTTTTGCCTTCACACACAATTTCAGTCTTTTATTCAGTTCTGAAAGCATTTGTGATAGTACGTACTCTTAAAAACAACGTTTGTTATAGAATTTGACAATCACACGTCTACGGTGTACTTTTGGGAACATACACTTGTATTGCAGGTCCGTGAATTGAGAAGAAAATACAGAACAACGTCTTCTTCGCTGTTGAAGTTCCCCTTAGCATGTTCTGTAGCCCATACATGACTCGAACACTTTTGATGTGGCTCAAAAAAGTGTATTAACGTGTCATCATCTATTATTAAGTCAGAAAAACTCTTATTGTCACATTTCAGGTACAACTTAACAATAATTTCCTGGCCTTTTTAACATGTTCGTGTTTCTGCTCTTTTGTCAACAAACTTATAAATTTGGATGTTCTCGTGGATAAAAAGAGTGAATTATAACCGGAAAATGTTGGTATACGATATATCGAGGAATTATACAATTCCTTAGAGAGATATATATATATATATATATATATATATATATATATATATAAAATGGCCGGTATGCTATAGATACGTTGTGTTATTGGTGATTACACGTGTGGTATCGGAATGGTGTTTGTTGGGATTGCCTTTCGTCAATGTACATGCAGATGCTGTTTCACAAGTTAAGAATGCGATGAAGCATTTCTACATCAACTCTCTCTCTCTCTCTCTGTCTTCGTCTCTCTCTCTTTGTTACACGGGCATCGGCGTCACATTTTCAGTTAAAAATGTGCATGCAAGTTACTGTCATGCAAATATCTCAGTAACCACCTACTTGATTGATTTGAAACTTCACCAAGTATTCAGGGTTATCAAACAATCAAATTAATTAACTCTTGGTTGAATTTAATGCAAATTACGGCCATTGTTCGACTGGTTAAAATTTTCCGTGCAACTTCATATCATGCACATATCTCAGTTTCTTCATATACGATTGTCCCATACCTCTGATGGTGATTTTGACAACAATTATCTCCATTTTCTGCATTTGTATATTTTTCATATTTAACACTCATCTGACCCACGGAGAGGGCCGAATTTAATCTTGGAAGAATTTGTGGCCCAACCCAATTTCTATATTGTAAACAGAAATAGAATATGTTTAAACCACAAACGAACATCTTGGTTAAACTTATTTCCTGACTTAAAACGTTAAATAACTCAGAAACAGATATAGAACCCAAAACTTAATAACACTCACTTGTGTGTGAAAAGTGTATGTGTATAATATGTGTTAATATATCTTCGTCATTTCTTTAGTATATAGTTACAAAGCAGTGCAAATAGTCCAACACGCTGCCTTACGGACATGTTTTGTTTTTCTACCAATACATTTCTATTTTTGATGCAAGTCATTAAATTTTTTGTAATATGTAAATATATTTAACATCATGAACATAAACAAGAATGCAGGTTACACATCGCTGTTAAGGGAGTTTTGCATTATATAATGATATGATTAAATTAAATGGTTCGCATGGATTTTGTCAATGTCAGTTTGAAAAAGAACTGTTTTTGTTTTGTTTTTATCACTAACTGCTATAGTAACCATTTGTAATCATAGCAACATGGGTCACTGCAGATGCAATGCCATATTACAAAATACAAAAAGTTTAGATTCCCATCTAGATTTTTTGAAGAAAATAACTCTGGAAGGTCGTGCACATTTTTTTTATTTATAAGTGACTTTGACTTCTCAAGGGTTTCGGACAAGTAGGAATGGGGAAGAGAATTTTTTTTCTCTGGCCTAAAAACCTACAATCCCACAAAGTTTAGGACGAAATAATAACTTGTATAAATGTTGGTTATATTTTAATCAGACCTGGGTTATCTTTAACCAAAGGTTAAAAACACAGATATAAATGATATCTGGTATTTAGATATTAGTTATTTTAAGACTTAGGATAACGATAACCATGCGTTTGAATTAAACTAAAGTTTATACAATTGGCTGCTGAAGTCCAAACTATTCCACAGTTATACAGTCGGGGGGAAACGAAATAGCTTCCGACTTGTACTTCTATCTGTGAATGCGAACCCGCAATGGTAGCATACATGATTGTCAATTCAGAGGTCCCGGGTTCGATTCCCGACGGAGACGTTCTTTGTGACAAAATGTTCTCCGCCTCTGTTTCAAGTGGGGAAGTTGTCAGTTACTTGCAAAGACCGATTAGTACTGAATTTCTGGAAAACCGTTAGGATACCTGACCGCCATTATATAACTGAAAACTGTTAAAGTGTCATTAAACCCATTACACTCAATCAACTTGTAAATGTCACCTTGAACTTCAACCTATTGGTAGTTTTTTCTCGTTCTTGCAAACGTCATATTTTCGTCTCGTCATGTTCAACTCATATGTACTTATTTGTAGCTTTTTCTAATTCGCCGGGGGAAAACATAGATTTGATAAAATGATACAAGTGAGTTGGTTTAATATATACATAAACCTTTCTGTTACTTCAGAGGCTCATTTTTGTTTATTATAAACAAAGAAAACAGACAACAAAGTCAAATCCTCGATATTTGCCCTTCTATATAAAAATAAGGTTATAAAGAATCCGGTTATAAGGAATTGTCAGATACAGGCATGTTTTTGTTAAATAACTTTACGTTTATATATACGGATTTAAGTATATATACTTTAAGAGTTACTATTGCTGGCAATATACTTGTAAGTTACCTAAGGACAAAACAATAACTGCACAGTTTGATGTAATTTAATACAATGGGATTACAATGGGATTACAGCCAGTCTTCCTCGTCACAGAGCAGACTAAAAACATTAGGATCCATATAATTAATTGCAATCCTTAACGATGTAGCTGCAAGATACATAAAGAACTGTACATGGCGCACTGTACATGTCCTCCACAACACACACATACACACCGGCGTAGCTACACGAAGGCACTGCAGGACGAGGCCTGCACTTTTTTCCAGAAAAATATAAATAATTGAGATATGTTTTTACAAAGAAAAATATACACAAAGTCCCTGATAATGCACCAATGATCATTTACGTTTTAAACAAAATATGGCAGAGTACCTCAGAGCCCTCAACAAAATGTCTAGACCTGCAGGTTTACTTTGACCAAGCAAACGGTTGGAGTTAATAATAGTCATACCCTTCCCCCGTAAAACTCACTAAAATACATGATTTGATCCTTTACGTCTTGACTCGCAGTGTACTTGGTTTGATACTCGTTGGAGATTCGCTTTTAAATACATCTAAGTGCGCGTGTGTGTGTGTGTGTGTGCTTGCGCGCGTGCGTGCGTGCGTGCGTGCGTGCGTGCGTGCGTGTGAGTTTACACAATAACGCTTAAAAGTAATGAAAAACATTGACGTACATAACAACCATATTTTCTGAGAAATTAGTAGAATGTAGCCGTTAAGTGTTTAAGATATCAAACATTGAAGTTTCGGAGCGGTTCCCCGTATCCCAATAGCGGAGGTAGAGTAGTATTACCGCTACAAGCGGGAGCGGGACACACTTCCCACATACTACCCCAAGGTTGCCTCTCTGCAACAACTGAAGTGCTCTTACACCAATTCAAGTATCGTTTACATACAAAATAAGGGTAATTACGCTAAGTTACTCAAAAAGGCAAGCCGTTTTTTTTTAAAACGAAAATTTAATAATTGAAATGAAAACAGTATCTTGCATTTTGTGTGTTATAAATGGATAATAGATGGATTTTGTGTATTAAATGTCGATTGAAAAGCTTACCATGGCTTATGTTTAATTGTTGCAACATGCGACATACAGACCCTAAACCGCTCAAGTACCCCATAATTGCACTCCGTTTGCGCTCAGTTTGCACTTCGTTCGCGCTCCGTTCGCGCTTAGTTCGCGCTCCGTTCGCGCTCCGTTTGCGTGCACTCAATTAAACGCAGTTAATTAAATGCACTCACAAACGCAAGTATTCGCTCACGAGCGCTGTATATCTGAGTGCTATATTAAATACTCCTCTTAGCGTTCGCTTCGTTCAGCGTTCACTCAACGTTCAGTTCGCTCATTTCGGTTTCCGGCCCATAACCAATCGCAACATCTCAACTCTTTAAAATTATTCTATATTGAATTTCTAATTTAATCTGTTCCAATGGAGCAATAAAATGTATCCATGGGAGTTAGTCAAGGTAAATTAATTCATAATCCGATTGTTTGTCTACATATTGTGTCACCCGCTGGGCGAAAGGTTGTAAATTTCCGATAAACTGGTATCGATAGTAGGCATGTTTAACGGAAGTGTCTATGTTTTGATATGTGATCAGTGGTCTTGGTGATCAAAGAATATCGCACGTTATACCGGCTCCTGTTATCCAGACCGACATGTGTTTGCGTCAGTATCTTCTTTGATATACCGTAAGCCGTTTGTAACAGGAAAGCTATAAAGTCTGTCCACAAAATTTACTTATACATCATCAGCATAAACTAAATATATTGTTATTAATAATTAAATTTAATTACTAATTCCATACTGTTGATACCTCGTTGGCCTTATATTAATCCATAAATCTGCTCAGTGTAAGCAGTGACTTAACAACATGTGGATATATCACTGGTTTTGTTAATGTTCAAACTAAAATTATAATCAATAATATGCACTGCATGTGTGATGAAAAATTTATTATAATCCGTGCGATGCAATTCGACATTATGATAAATGATTTTGAAAAATAATAATCTTGTAGTGTTTTTCTCGATTTGGGTCCAAATGTGGCTTCACTAAACTTAAAAAAGATATTCTGATACTTTAAGTTTTTATAATTATTTTCGTTATCATTATGTATATAAATATACTTGCAATGAACTTTTTTCAGTGGGTTTCTCAAATTATTCTTTTACTGATAGTATGCTTTATGTTAATATATTATTTAAAATGACAAACTATATTAAACTTGTTTGAAACTACACCCACTGTGCTATACCGCTAATTGTTTGACACGCAGCAACACACCCGTGGTGTTAATTACGTTATGTCACATGCCAGTGAGAGCCGTGTCAATTAAGTTATATGCTAAAGCGGTGACTTATCGGTCTATTGACCACGGAAGATATGTATGCTTTCATTTTGATTGTAATTCGTGCCAGATGGATGAATCTTAATTGAGCCAACATTATGTGATTGAAAATTAAAGATAAAAAAAGAAAAACTGCCAGCCAATTAACAACAAATAAAAAAATCATTTAAGATATTGGTTATTCGAAGATTCAGAACGATTTAGTATGAAAATATCATGATTTTAATATCATTAAATTAACGAACCGAAAACCCCGTATTAAGGGGTGTGTATTCAGGGCTATCATTTTACCACAGCTGCCATAGCGATTTCGTATAAAAAACAAATCAGAATTGTTAATTTACAAAATAAAACAATCCTACAATTTTAAAACTAATTAAAATTAAAGACATGTCTCTAAATAATTCCTTGTAAAAAGGTAGTATTTTATTTGTATTATTTTTTAATTTCATTATTTGTTTTATTTTTTTAAATATTATTATCATTGGAGCTATTATTATAATATACATGTAGACTTATTGACTTGTCATAGCTTTTATATTGGATACGCGCGTACGTGCATCTGGTCAGTCGTTCACAATTAATATAACAATTTAATTACTATTACGAAGGCAGAGTTGCATGGCAATCATCAAAACAGATACCGATGGTGAGAACTACATGTGTGTCAATAGATAGTTAACTGGTGATTTATCGGTCCATTGATCATCTGAAGAACCCTGCCGTTGTGTTATTTTCATTTTGATTATAATTTGTGCCAGATAAATGAATCTTTATTTAACCCGCGGCATGTGATTGGATAAGAAATATATAGTCAAAATCAATACTTAAATATGCAGATGTTTTATAATATTATTATTATCATCTTTATCATTAATATCTATTATATATTTTATTATTATTTATTACTATTATTACTAATATAATTAATATTATTAATATTATTGTTATTATTGCTATATTACTTTATTATTACATTATTATATAATTATATAATTATATAATTATATTATTATTATCTGAGTATTTTTTCTTCTTTATTATTATTTTTATTATTATTATTATTATTATTATTATTGTTGTCATTTCTTACTTGTTGCCCCTTTCACAGCTTTTATAATGGCTTAATTGTTACGTGCTTACGTGCACGTGATCAGGCGTATCGATTTTGTAGGAAAGCGGGAAAACAATATATTTACTATTTTATAGGCAGTGAATACATACAGGTTCTTTTTTGTTTATTTAAACCTTCCTCATGATAAAAAGCTGTTCTTTAGTCAATATAAAATCACAACCTCAAAAAGGTCACCTAAAAATTTACGTTTACTAGTTTTTATTTCCTGAGTCTAATGTGTTATTTCGGTTTGTCGTATTAATTTGGCATACATACATTTATTTTACATTAATTTAATTTAGCTTGATTGTGAAGCAAGTTCAGAGCTTATGCATATCGTTCTCCAGTGCATTCCATTATTAGATCTGGTACTGAATTGTGTTTCGAGAGGTCGGGTAGATCCTGGGTCAAACTCGCGACCGCTGCCGTCTGATGTCAGCACCGTATCCGCTGTACTACTGACCCACTTTATATTTTAGAATACAATTAATTTATAACTACTATTTTAATGAGATGTGCACGAGTATAATGTTTCCACTTTAATTGCAATATAACAGTTTTACCAACATTTGTTCACAACTAAGCACAAGCTCAGTGTAACTATGTTTGGGGGAAATATATAAAACTAAAGTCCAAATTGAATTGAAAATTGGTAATTTTTATTTTGCCGAAATACCCAAACAAATAGAATCATAATCATATAATTTACCGCATATCTATGTTTTGTTTGATTCACGCATGCTTTGATATTTTTGTATTTGGAGCAGTATACGTTTAAATCGAAATAAAGTACATGTTTTGTATGTTCTATAACTAATTAATATCGAAATAACACGGCAAATAGTCAATTCATATTACATCTTTTCGAATTGTTATTTACACAATATATAAAATTATTTATATTTTTGTTGCGCAAACCAAATCATGCTTAAACATGCAACTAAATTAGCCTTGAAACCGTAAATAACCATTGATGTGTCGTCTATTGTATAATAAGTATTTTAACCATTATTGTATTGATCAGCTAAATATTGATATTTATGCTATAATTGATAAATTGTTGACCAAAATAAGTTTTATCATGCGTTTTACAATAAAACATTTATATAAACTACATGGTTTATATTTATGTCAAAGAAAATTTCTTTTTTATCTCGATTTTAAGTATAAACTTTACGATCAAATAATGAAAAAAGAGTGTATCCGAATGAACGAGTGCACTCAGTAGCGCCGAATAGTTCTGTTATCAGTTATCTTACTGTGTCTAGCGTATACTGCATATACTGCGCATCTGAATGCACTCAGCGTATCTGAGTGCATTCAGCGTGTCTGAGTGCATTCGATCTATTTCATGCGTTCAGGAGTGCGTTTATTATTCAAAATCCAGCGTTGGCTTACAGTCCAGGTCCGCTCCGTCAGCGCTCAATCTGCGCTCCGTTCGCGCTCCGTCTGCGCTCCGCTCGCGCTCCGCTTACGCTCTGAGTGCACTCCGTTTGCGTGCAATTGGGGTACTTGAGCGGTTTAGGGTCTGTAAGTCATGTGATGTTTTGCTTGTATTTAATAAACCGTTAAAAAATGACCCATGTCTGATCAACATTTAACACTGATAAGTTTTGTTTTCAACGACTGTTTTGCTCAGAATTTAATGTTTAAATGTGACCCGGGTCAATTTTCATTTTTCAACGGGGTCAAAATTTAATGTTACACCGTTGAAATCCCTGATCGACGGGTAAGTTCACGTGTAGTTTCCTTAAAGTCCAATGTCTTCTTACTGCTCCCTTCCAGATTTGAACTGAGATACCCCCCCCCCCCCCTCGTAACTGTACTATATTTCATTATGCCTATATATATCACACATTTCATTGAAAATGTTTTATGCTCTAATTGCAATTTTTTGCCTGGCTTGAATGTATGCTCGAATTTTTAGCCACTTTTCAGAACGTTTTCCAACCATTTTTGTACTAAAAAATGGTTCAATATATACAAAACTTCATATACGACTAGATAAATGATTACCAATGTATTGTAACCGGTTTAATCGGCTGTAGTGCATGTGTTTTTTCGAGATTTCATAACGGTTGCATTATTTATTAAACAGCCATCATAGAATATCGCAATATTTAAACAAGTGCAATATATTTAATTTTCGTGATCATGAAAATATAAGTTTTAAAAGTTTGTTATTTGTTATGTGAGTGCTAAGTACATGTAAACCAGTTTATATGTCCTACTGTATTGGATCGATTTATAATTGAACACTGAACACATTGCCAATTGTTCTAAAAGTGTCTTGTTTCCATAGATTGTCCTCTGTTAGTCCAGATATGCAGGAATAAAACATAGGGTTGACCAGGTTGCTTTTTTAAAATTTTGATGTTTTAATGACATCCCTTCATTTTTGACAATTTTGCCCATTTGTGACAGTGTATCACTACGCATCTTTAAACTGATATATCTTCATCAAGTAGAACCTAGTGGCACCCAAACTTGGCAGAACTCATGAAAATGTTCCAATGTTCTCATATTTACATAGGAATATGACCATTCTAAGTATTTTCAACAAAAATAATGCCCAACCAATTTACACAGCTCTAATTTCTTGGGCGCAATAATCTTACCGTCACTAAGGGGAGGTAATTGGTAAGTGAGACAATGAAGAGCATACATCGTCATTACATGTGGCTGAAATATTTGTCAAATGAACTTCTACCATTTCTAGATAGAAAAATATGCCGTTTGAATTAATCGCACAACTGTTAATTGACGCCCAAAATATGATGGCAGTCACTATGCATAAATCAGTTTCGGACGACTCGAAGAATGGCCAAACATATTAGGCATTGTATCTTAATAAAAATAGTTCTAGCTGAAGAAGTACTTTGAAAATGCCATTGCTTTGTCTTCTATAGTTTGTCCTATCTGACTGCATATCCATTTTATTGTATATGCAACATTACATAACATCATACCCATATATGGACAAATAATTGTTGTTTTGTTTACAAGTAATGCTATACTACATATTAATTTTGACCTTTTTTTTATATTTATAACAAAAAGTATTAATTTCTGCCGAGAATACTGTGCACAGCACTGATACTAACAATGCCCCCCTCGATACATAAATACATAACATACAGTGTACTTATGTATATAGATAGCATTCGTTTTCAACCGTAGATAGATGTCTTAGCAATTGAGATATTTATTAGACATACATTGATTTCCAATACTATTTTGTTTAATTCAACCATTTAAATAGCAAATGAAAGTAAAGTATGCATAAAAGTAACTTTGAAACAAGGAAATAAATCAATGAATGAAAACGAGACATTGTTTGAATTTATCTGGTTGCGCCACAAAGCACATTCTAAAAAGGCGGTCGATAAAGCCCGTCTTTATTTCGACAATGCAGATATAAATAAATATATCTGAGATTATCGTGTAAAACAGATACTTATCCCAAGAATAGTTTACAATGACACGTTAGTTTATAGATTTTTTAAAAATTGTCAGCAGAAACTGGGCTTTCAAAATAGAATTGTTGCAGTTATTATATGAAAATGAAAAAAAAAATAACCCATTCAGTAAGAGATGGGGAAAAACAGCGGGTATTTTTATTAGAAAAACAAGTCAGAATAACAACCGAAATAAATCAGTTGATGGTACAGCAGTTGCATGCACCGGTTAGCTAAATGCTGAGAAATTATAACGAGAAATTGTTTTATGTCATTTAAGATATGTTGTCGCCTGCCACCATTTAACATAATGTCCAGAGTAGGTTGTTATGAGTGCCAGCCAGATCCAGCTGCATAAATACGAATAATGAGGTGAAAAAAAAAGAGACAGCAAAAGCAAATATCTATTCATACGTCATACAGACCCTAAACCGCTCAAGTACCCCATAATTGCACTCCGTTTGCGCTCAGTTTGCACTCCGTTCGCGCTTAGTTCGCGCTCCGTTCGCGCTCCGCTTGCGTGCACTCAATTAAACGCGGTTAATTAAATGCACTCACAAACGCAAGTATTCGCTCACGAGCGTTGTATATCTGAGTGCTATATTAAATACTCCTCTTAGCGTTCGCTTCGTTCAGCGTTCACTCAACGTTCAGTTCGCTCAGATCGGTTTCCGGCCCATAACCAATCGCAACATTTCAGCTCTTTAAAATTATTCTATATTGACTTTTTAATTTAATCTGTTCCAATGGAGCAATAAAATGTATCGATGGGATTTAGTCAAGGTAAATTAATTCATAATCCGATTGTTTGTCTACATATTGTGTCACCCGCTGGGCGGAAGGTTGTAAATTTCCGATAAACTGGTATCGATAGTAGGCATGTTTAACGGAAGTGTCTATGTTTTGTGATCAGTGGTCTGGGTGATTAAAGAATATCGCACGTTATACCGGCTCATGTTATCCAGACCGACATGTGTTTGCGTCAGTATCTTCTTTGACATACCGTTAGCCGTTTGTTACAGGAAAGCGATAAAGTTTTTCGACAAAATTTACATATACATCATCAACATAAATTAAATATATTGTTATTAATAATTAAATTTAATTAATTATTCCATACTGTTGATACCTCGTTGGTCCTTATAATAATCCATAAATCTGCTCAGTGTAAGCAGTGACTTAACAACATGTGGATATATCACTGGTTTTGTTAATGTTCAAACTAAAATAAGCTTTATAAGCAATAATATGCACTGCATGGGTGATGAAAAATTTATCATAATCCGTGCGATGCAATTCGACATTATAATAAATGATTTTGAAAAATAATAATTTTGTAGTGTTTTTCTCGATTTGGGTCCAAATGTGGCTTCACTAAACTTAAAAAAGATATTCTGATATTTTAAGTTTTTATAATTATTTTCGTTATCATTATGTATATAAATATACTTGCTTGCAATGAACTTTTTTCAGTGGGTTTCTCAAATTATTCTTTTACTGATAGTATGCTTTATGTTAATATATTATTTAAAATGACAAACTATATTAAACTTGTTTGAAACGACACCCACTGTGCTATACCGCTAATTATATGACACGCAGCAACACACCTGTGGTGTTAATTACGTTATGTCACATGCCAGTGAGAGCCGTGTCAATTAAGTTATATGCTAAAGCGGTGACTTATCGGTCTATTGACCACGGAAGATATGTATGATTTCATTTTGATTGTAATTCGTGCCAGATGGATGAATCTTAATTGAGCCAACATTATGTGATTGATAAGAAAAGATAAAAAAAGAAAAACTGCCAGCCAATTAACAACAAATAAAAAAATCATTTAAGATATTGGTTATTCGAAGTTTCAGAACGATTTAGTATGTAAATGTCATGATGTTAATATCATTTAATTAACGAACTGAAAACCCCACGCTAGTTCTGAATGAATTGTAGAAAGTGTGACATACATGTATTAAGGGGTGTGTATTCAGGGCTGTCATTTTACCACAGCTGCCATAGCGATTTCGTATAAAAAAACAGATCATAATTGTTAATTTACAAAATAAAACAATCATACAATTTTAAAACTATTTAAAATTAAAGACATGTCTCTAAATAATTCCTTGTAAAAAGGTAGTATTTTATTTGTATTATTTTTTACTTTCATTATTTTTTTTATTTTTTTAAATATTATTATCATTGGAGCTATTATTATAATATACATATAGACTTATTGACTTGTCATAGCTTTTATATTGGATACGCGCGTACGTGCATCTGGTTAGTCGTTCACAATTAATATAACAATTTAATTACTATTACGAAGGCAGAGTTGCATGGCAATCATCAAAACAGATACCGATGGTGATACATGTGTGCCAATAAATAGTTAATTGGTGATTTATCGGTCCATTGATCACGAAGAACCCTGCCGTTGTGTAATTTTTATTTTTATTATAATTTGTGCCAGATGAATGAATCTTTATTTAACCCGCGGCATGTGATTGGATAAGAAATATATAGTCAAAATCAATACTAAAATATGCAGATTTTTTATAATATTATTATTATCATCATTATCATTAATATCTATTATATATTTTATTATTATTTATTACTATTATTACTAATATAATTAATATTATTACTATTATTGTTATTATTGCTATATTACTTTATTATTATATTATTATATTATTAAATAATTATATAATTATATTATTATTATCTGAGTATTTTTTCTTCTTTATTATAACTATTATTATTATTATTATTGTTGTTGTCATTTCCTACTTGTTGCCCCTTTGACAGCTTTTATAATGGCTTAATTGTTACGTGCTTACAGGTTCTTTTTTGTTTATTTAAACCTTCCTCATGATAAAAGCTGTTCTTTAGTCAATATAGAACCACAACTTCAAAAAGGTCACCTAGAAATTTACGTTTACTAGTTTTTATTTCCTGTGTCTAATGTGTTATTTCGGTCTGTCGTGTTAATTTGGCATACATACATTTATTTTACATTAATTTAATTTAGCTTGATTGTGAAGTAAGCTAGGAGCTTATGCATATTGTTCTCCAGTGCATTCCCTTATTAGATCTGGTACTGAATTGTGTTTCGAGAGGTCGGGTAGAGCCTGGGTCAAAGTCACGACCGCTGCCGTCTGAAGTCAGCACCCTATCCCACTGTACGACTGACCCACTTTATATTTTAGAATACAATTAATTTATTACTACTATTTTAATGAGATATGCACGAGTATAATGTTTCCACTTTAATTGCAATAGAACAGTTTTACGTACATTTGTTCACAACTAAGCACAAGCTCAGTGTAACTATGTTTGGGGAAATATATACAACTTAAGTCCAAATTAAATTGAAAATTGGTAATTTTTATTTTGCCGAAATACCCAAACAAATACAATCATAATCATATAATTTTTCGCATATCTATGTTTTGTTTGATTCACGCATGCTTTGATATTTTTGTATTTTGAGCAGTATACGTTTAAATCGAAATAAAGTACATGTTTTGTATGTTCTATAACTAATTTATATCGAAAACACACGGCAAATAGTGAATTCATATTACATCTTTTCAAATTGTTATTTACACAATATATATAATAATTTATATTTTTGTTGCGCAAACCAAATCATGCTTAAACATGCAACTAAATTAGCCTTGAAACCGTAGATAACCATTGATGTGTCGTCTATTGTATAATAAATATTTTAAACATTATTGTATTGATCAGCCAAATATTGATATTTATGCTATAATTGATAAATTGTTGACCAAAATAATTTTTATCATGCGTTTTACAATAAAACATTTATATAAACTACATGGTTTATATTTATGTGAAAGAAAATTCATTTTTTATCTCGATTTTAAGTATCGACTTCATGATCAAATAATGAAAAAAGAGTGTATCCGAATGAACGAGTGCACTCAGTAGTGCACGAATAGTTCTGTTATCAGTTATCTTACTGTATCTAGCGTATACTGCATATACTGCGCATCTGAGTGCACTCAGCGTATCTGAGTGCATTCAGCATGTCTGAGTGCACTCGATCTATTTCATGCGTTCAGGAGTGCGTTTATTATTCAAAATCCAGCGTTTGCTTACGGTCCAGGTCCGCTCCGTCAGCGCTCAATCTGCGCTCCGTTCGCGCTCCGTCTGCGCTACGCTCGCGCTCCGCTTACGCTCTGAGTGCACTCCGTTTGCGTGCAATTGGGGTACTTGAGCGGTTTAGGGTCTGTATCAATACAATGAAAAGCAACAATTTGGTGGTCGGTATATCGAAAAATGGATACAAAACTATCGAAAACAAATATTTACGGAACAAATCAAAGGGTGAAAAAGTGATACACGGTATTTCCACATCGATATAAAACAACATCATTAAAACGCGATCAAAAGTATCATCGAAAAGCATTCGCTAATGAATGGAAACAATATTGCGACAAATGCTACTCTTTTTTAAGTTGGTGGAGTACGCATATTACATAACTACTGGATTTTTAAAACAACAAATATATTTTAAATTTCATGAACTATACGATCCGGATACAATGAATGTTCTGGGCATGCTTTTGTTGTGATATAGTAGCATTACTCTATTTCAATGTGACTGTCAAGTATGTTTAAGTCCAAATTTCTATTTGTTTGAGTCAAAATTTTAAAAAAGATCGCTGAAATCAAGGCTTATAGAAAGCTGCAAACCATATTTACACACATTTCTCTTTGAAATAAATGGATGATCTCACAGGGATGTTTCTTCTTTTAAATTGAATGTATCCCTGATTACAACAAGTCCATGTCAATTTTCAACTATTGCCGTTGCCCTGTTTATTTAAGCTCCAAATTCCATTCTGGGTTGTGAAAGCATTTTTTATTTCTCTCAAAATCATCCATCTTCCACAAAATGCAAAGCGTCGATCTCAGAGCCAGTAGGGCACCCGGTACAAGAAGGGGATAAATAATGAGAAACAACCTCCAGCGTTGGTAGATTCTGATGCGGTGGAGCCGTTAGCAGTTTCACAAGAGCTTGTACAGGAGGTTGTGAGGCAGATTACATCCCAATTAGTGGAGGGATGATCTGGTACCATAACAAGCTCATCTGGCACCGCTACCTAGGAAAGACTCTGGTAAAATATTAAGTTACGATGACGATCATGGGTGTTAATGTAGGTGCCAACACAAAGCTAAAATAATGAACGGAGAGTTTGCTGAGTTTGGACTGCTCATCAGCAATGCTACGCATCCGGGGGACTCCAGTAACAGAGTCTCTGTGAGGAGCAGCTGGTGTTGCAGCCACGGGTTCCAACTACAAAATCAATGACAATAGGCAGTGGTCTGATGCCTTTTTAGTTTTCATTAGTATTTATACAATTAGCCAAGAAATGACTCAGGGTTTATTAAGATAAATGAGCACAGTCCGCCTTGGTGGGCAGCGATATGGTGGCATAGATTGGAAGCTATATGGTGAACAATTTAAAAATAAAAGCTCGGGAACCTTATAAAAGTTGGATAAGTGTAGACCAGGAACTATGGTTGCTGTATATGTTTCATACGTCAGCGTCCAGTGACGTTTCGGAATCTGCTCATAAATGCTATGACTTCAATTATAGTTCTTGGAATCATCTTTATTGGCGTTGCAATGTAAACGGGTCAGCTCAGTTGGGTATGAATAGTTTTAATTAGTCAGCAAGTGCCCCTCTTCACATATACACAAAGGTTCCCCGTTCGACCAAGTTTCAGAGCCAATGCACTAGTTCAAGGTTCCCCCAGGGGATTCACGGAATGCGTTGGTCCTCGGTCAAACACCAATCAAATTTTTGTCTTTATGTCGTGTTTCAAGCTTCTATCCTAAATTAGAAGCGAAAAAGTTCAAGAAGTGGTTTTAAAAACGGGGATCCTTTGTATTATTCTGGTCCAAAAAACATAACAGGTTGTAAAAATTGGATTTCTGTAAAATGTAATAAAAAACAAGCGTTGAATTTGGTACTTAAGGAAGTAGCTTTTGCTCGAATGGCGGGCCCATTCGAAAACAAACCCTTTACAAATATAAGGCTGTCTCCCATCAGCATTGTGCCAAAAAAGCCTTTAGATCAATACATCACTTGTTATATCCTCAAGGAGAAAGTGTGAACGATTTTATTGATGATAACTTATATAGAGTTCCTTACACATCTTTTGATAAAGCAGTTAAAATGGTCAGTTCACTTGGTCAGGGGGCATTATTAGGTAAAATGAACATTAAGTCTGCATTTAGCCTGCCATCTGTTAATCAACAGGACTTCGATCTTTTAGGGTTTAGTCTAGAAAATAAATATTTTTATGATAAATGTCTACCGATGAGATGTTCTAAATCTTGCGCACTCTTCCAAAAATTCTTCACGTTTCTATAGTTATCAGTATTAACAAGAGCCAAATGTAGGACAAGTCCTTCATTATTGAACGATTTTTTTGTTCGTTGGTCGACGGAATTCAGGTGAATGTTGGGCCATAAAGGGTTCCTTTGTAGACCTTTGCTCAGAGATAGGTGTTCCTCTTGAACATGATAAGACGGTGGGTCCTACCCACATTCTGATATATTTAGGTCTGCACATTGATTCAATTGAAATGAAGGTCAGAATCCCCAATGAAAAGTTGGTTGTGCTAACGCATTTGTTATGTTATATTTTGGACACGAAGAAAATAAATCTTAAAACACTTCAGTCACTAATCGGCTCGCTATTTTTGTGCACGTGCAATACCCGCTGCTCGTGTCTTTTGTAGATGTTTCTATGACGCTATGTCTGAGATTGCTAAACCTCATCATTTCATAAGGGTTACATATCCCATTAGGGAGGACATTAAATCTAGGTTAACGTTTCTAGAATGTTTAAATGGTACTTGTTATTTTCCAGAGCATGAATGGTTAAGTAATTCGGAGTTACAGCTCTTCACAGATCCATCTGATAATGCTGTTCTTGGATGTGCCGCATATTTTGAGCCCTTTTTGGATTTTTTCCGCATGACCTGATACCTGACTGTCAACAGAGATATTAAGGGACATAAACTTCTTAGAGTTGGTGCTAACAGTATGGGCTTTTTGAGATATTTCTTTCGGGGCAAAAAGATTATTCTGAATACCGATAACGTTGGTCTTGTTTCTATCCCGAACAAAAAGTCGTCCAAATCAAAGATAATAATGCATTTGTTACGACCATTCGTTTTGCAAACAATGATTTGTAATGTACAGTGTAAAAGCATTGATATTGAAGGTATACTTAATAGCATAGCAGATGCAATTTCACGAAGGCAATGGGTTCGTTTTCAGCAAATGGCACCAAGGGCGGAGCGACACCCTTTCCCAGTTCCAGAGTCTTTCAAATTGATGATAGCAGGTGTGATCTCAAGTGCTATAAAATCATCTTTAGCGGGCAATACTAGAGAGACTTATAACATCGGAGAAAAAGCCTTTCAATTATTAAGAGTTAGTTATAACATGGAGTTAATATGGCCTTCAAAAATACAGCAGGTATCTAACTTTAAAGCTCACTTGTCATTTAAAGGCAATTCCCCAGCAACATTTATATCATATCTGGCAGGTGTGGGTTACAAATGCAAAATGAATCATGTTGATGATGTTACTCCGAATTTTGTTATTAAAAATTGGTTTCCGGTATGGAGCGCCTTGATAAGAGGGTTGATTTCAGATTACCAATTACCCCTGACTTGTTAAAAAGTATAACAAGTAATTTACAGGTCTGCATATGAGTCCACATTGTTCTCAGCAACGTTTTCTTTGGCATATTTTGGATTGTTAAGGGTTTTGGAGCTTGTGGCCGATTCTAAACGTTTCCCATTTACGCTATATCTGTATCGGATGTAAATTTACTATTGAGAATTCGGGCGATAAGTTGCGTATTCCGCATTCGAAGACATATCAATTAGGCAAGGGTACTGTGATTTACCTGCAAGCATTAAATTCTGTCTTATGTCCAGTCAGCCGTCTTAAAACTTATTTAAAACTCCGGCCTTATAAACCTGGGCAATTGTTAAATCATTTTGGTCTATCACAGTAGTAGGAATTGATCCGATTAACATAAGTGGCATTGCTTCTGCATGGGAGCAGCCGCTACTGCCTCAGTTAAGGGTTTGTCCGACAACGATATAAAAGAAATAGATAGATGGGAGTCGAAAGCTTTTAATATTTATATAAGGATCCCAACTGAGTATTTGAATTTTCATTCAAATCAATAATCTGACCTGCCAGTTAAGTGTTGCAGATGTCTGATCTAGAGTATGGAATGTGGATTCCTCGTTGGTAAAAAGAGCATTCACCTTCGCAAGGCAATCTACATCTGCTGGTGTCAACCTTGGTTTTGAGAGAGGATCTGTCAATTTATTGTGACAAAAAAAAGGCGGCATGAGATAGCAGCAGGTGGAGAGAACAATTGAAATGCTGCTGACAGTGGAGGATCCTCCAAACATATTGGTACTACAGTACACGTAGGTGGTAATGACATTGGACTTATTCTTTCTGCTTATTTAAGAATCAGTATAGTCAAATTAATTCAGGTCATCAAGGACATAATACCTGTTTTACTGATCGTCTGGTCGCAAATTGTACCCGGTAGCGTGGCGATATGAGACGGATCATAAAGCTTTGGGAAAAGTAAGGGTCAGGGTAAACAGTAAAGTTACCACTAAATTACTCAGATTAAGTGGAGCCTATATCATGTAACCGGAAATTTTTAAAGTAGATAAGGGACTTTTCTGCGACGGAGTGTTAACCAACATTTTATAAATGGGCTGAAAGAAGGGATTAACTGTTTTTTAACTCAAGTGTTCGGGTTTCCCAATCGGTTTAGTGAATAGGGTCATGGCTTTATTTAGTTCTTGTGCAGTCATTTACATTGGAATTATATCATTGCATTTGTCATTAATGGCTTTTGCTGTTAATCTTCCAGACATTTTTTTATTCTATCATAGTACATCAGTTTTCATCCATTTGAGGAGTTTGTGTTATATATGTTGGCCCGACAAATCGCTTTAATTTGAAGTGCGTCAGCCAAGCATCCATTTGAGGATCTCCTCCATTTAAGGAGTTTTTGTTGTTTGTTGGCTCGACAAATCGCTTCTATTTGAAGTGTGTCAGTGAGTTCTCCACTTGAGGAGTTTGTATACGTATGATTAAGTAACATGTCACATTCATTTGAGGTGCACTATGAACGTCTGTGCCCTGGGTGTTATGTAAAGAGTGTTGAATTAGATATTGAGAAGATATTAAAGAATGTTATTAAAGAATGTTTAGCTGCTGCTTGCTCCCCACTTCCCCCATTGTATGGCGGTGCATCTAGTGGTATGTTATACCACTAGAGGCATATGACAGTATATCGCGGTCTCAGCAGCGTATAGTGATCGGTGTTTAAAACATTTAGATGATTGTGATTAAATGTTAAATAGCAGTTTTTGTGAATGTATGTTCCCAGGATTCATTAAGTCTGATATCTGATGTGCTTTCTGGATAAACGTTTAGTGACTACACAATTATGATCATCCATATTTGCCAAACGTTCATTCTTATCTTTTAACTAATTATTTAATTATTTCATTATTATAACCTATTTTCAATAATCTAGTGCATGTATAGTTATATGTTGAATAGTAGTCTAGTACAGTTATATGTTGATAAATAATCTAGTGTAGTTATATATTGAACAGTAATCTAGCAACATACTTATATGTTTAAAAGTAGTCTAGTATTAAAGTTATATGTTGAATAGTACAGTTATATGTTGAATAATTATCTAGTATAGTTATATGATGAAAAGTAATCTAGTGTAGTTACATATTGAACAGTATTCTAATATAGTTATAAATATATGTATGTTGAACAGTTATATATCATAATTTTTTGTTGAACCGTATTCTAGCAACATACTTATATGTTTAAAGGTAATCTAGTATTAAAGTTATAATAATGTTGAATAGTACAGTTATATGTTGAATAGTTATCTAGTATAGTTATATGATGAAACGTAATCTAGTGTAGTTATATATTGAACAGTAATCTAATATAGTTATACATATATGTATGTTGAACAGTAATCTATCATAATTATTTGTTGAACCGTATTCTAGCAACATACTTATATGTTGAATAGTAATCTAGTACAGTTATACTAGTATAATTATATGTTGAACAGTAATCTAGTAGAGTAATAAGTTGAATAGTAATCGAGAATAGTTATATGTTGAATAATAATTCAATAAAGGGAGAAAACATTCTGAACTTCAAAAATGAATATAAACAAACCTAAAACACTACTGAAATACATGTGATCTGTGACGTTAGAATATTAAGTCGAACTTTGTTTTGTTAACGTCAACTGTGACACACTGGTTAGAGTGACGGCTTTCTATGCATGAGGTTCGATCCCACACAGTAGTAAAAAACAATAATTTACACTATTTCGTTTGCTGTGTATTCCAATAAAAGATGAAATTATTCTTAATAAATATAAGAATCAAATGAAATAGAAATTAAAACAATGCAATACTGTTACTATGACAATAAGAGTTGCACTTATTTAACGTAATTTTGTAGGTTGGGTGTATATATACAATCAGTTTATGATTTACACATCATATCAAATATACATTAAACACGTGTATTATTATCAAAATATTGTATGTCAGACTCTTACATGAGCTATGGTTCATTATTTACCGTAAAATAAAGCTTTGTTTGACTTTTTCTGAATTAACAACGTTTCCGGTCATTAGACATCTACACAAAGTTACTTATTGCTGGACCTTGCATGAGATTGACCTTGAGCTATGACCTTGACTTTTGACGAACAGATCCAAGTCATTCCTATGACACATTGTCCTAGTGAACATTTGTGCCAAGTTATTTAAAATTCCATTAACAACGAAATAAGATACGGTCAGAACAAATGGAAACACAGTGTATACATTGTATTTCCAAACACTTGACCTTGAGCTATGACCTAGACCTATGACGAACAGACCCAAGTCATTCGCATGACACATCGGCTTGTCCTAGTGAACATTTGTGCTAACTTATTTAAGATTCTAATCACAACTGAAGGAGATACGGTGTGGACAGTAAGGGACGCACGCACGAATGCACGGACGTACGGACGGACGCAACCCATTCATATATCCCCCGTTCCGCTCTACGAGCGGGGGATAAAAAGTACCAGGGTTGGTTCGAAGATTACATGACATACTCTCAGAATAATACAGGCTACACCTCCTTCACCAATAGGATCCCAACTAAATCTTCAAAAGCATACCTATACGCATCCAAAAGACTGTCTAGTTAAAGACACCTGTCTCAGATATTAATCCAAGAGCGTGTCAAGATTTTGATATATGGACCGACTATTTCAACTCAATTCTCAATCGCAGTTTAAACGATTGGGGCTAAAGCTTGCATCCCTTAAGTATGGACAAGTGAAGCTCTTGATGACATGCCCCAACCCTAGAAATAGAAACGATCACCATACAGCTCTTATGTGGCAAAGTTTTATAACATCGACCCTGGCATCATTACTTGTCACAACGTTCGAGATTCTGTTTCTGTAAAACCATGAATACATTTTGGGTAGCTTTATAACAGGTAAAACGCGAGTAAGTGTGCTTATGGTCTTCAGACCAGATATGTGATATCTACCTTGCAGTTACTCGTCTCATTTACAAAGGCGAATCAATATTTTATGGGCACTTTTGTTGCACCGTGTGCAAACGTTCTTGACCATTTGTGTTCCTGTTGCTGATATAAGACGGCCAGATTTAGGATCACCATTTGTCGTATCAGTACCATATTTATTTTTACCAATCAAAACATGCATATAAGAGATCATAAGCAAGGCAAATTCATTTGCACACACGTCAAGGGACAATGGATTTGTGATTAGGTCCTTATTCGTAATTACCAGTCGTTTTTGTGTCAGTGTACAGGTTTTCATTCGATATATTAGAATTGATAAACAGGTCAATACACGTATTTTGTCACAAATGTCTCCGTGGAAAGCAAATGTGTATTGCGTCATGTACGTGACGTAGATAACGTGCATATTAATATGTTATTTAATATGCGAATAGCATTACATATAGAACAACTGTCGTTATATTCTATAACAGTTTGTAAACGAATCCCATTTTGAAGTTGTTTGTAAAAGTACCTGTCCTTGTCTGATACAAATTATCGCTAAATAAGGAAGACATTTGACCTTGATAACCGGTTATAGAATTATATACATGTACTTCACAGAAGAAGGAAGTTTTAGATTGTAAAGTAAAAGGCCGAACTTAAGGTTGTATTATTACAGCGTTCAATGTTAGGGATTGATTCAACATTCGTATTAAAAAACATAAATGGTGAATATTTAATTTTCTATTATTATTCAAATTGTACAAGATCCATAATGACTATAAAATAATTCTACTTGAATAGACAACTGCCATTGATACAAAAAATGCTTTTAATCATAAGATATGTTTATTTAATCCTACCTAACCTGTTACAAACTGGTTTGCAATCTCCCCTACGACAAGATATTCATTCTAACGACAGGTTGAGGTATATAGTTTGCGACATCATTTGTTGTAGTTAGTTTTGACCAAAGCACTATAAGCACTGAAAAACGAGTACATAAAGGTTAGGCCTACAATTCTTCAATCATATTAAGTAAAACGCAATCAAATGTGGTGAATGAATTCGAGATCATTGTATTTAAATGCAATATTCTTCGTCTGAATATGTTGCAAGCTGCATATTTAACACAATATCGATAAAGCTATGTAAAGACAAGAGAGCGAAGTCGACCCTTAGTACTTGAACTTTATCGTAGTAATTACTATAGCACAATGATAACTAAATTTAAGTTTCCAACTGAAAATACTAAAACTAATTTAAAACATTGAAAACATGAGACGCATGGTTATTTGAAGGTTAAATTTAATATTGAATTTGTAAATGATGTCTTCATGATCGAATAAAAATTCAATAGTATATATTCGGACCATTTTGTTTTTTATTTCTATTTTTGAAAGGCACAAAACCCGGTAAAGGAATAAAAACGATCCTGTCTCGCACATTTGAGATCATCGATAGCAATATGAAATGCCTGTTTGTGGTTCAAGAGATTGTATTTATAATTTCAAAACTGATCTATGTCACATAACTTTCTTTTGAAAAAATGTTCATAATTTGCTAAAAAGATCCAATTGATAATGATGGTTTTCACGTCCATAGGCGGATATTTTGATCCAGTGCATAAATATCAGAAATAAAGTTGATAAACATTGCAATACTGTAACATACATTTCAATTAATTAGCATATGCTAATTAAGGATCTCGAAATATATATTTTTAATGTTTTATAAAAACATGATATCCTTAACGGCCCAATATCACCAAAATAAATATGCACCACTGTGTGTGTTTCAAATGAAATATGATCAACAAAGGTTAATATAGAGTGTAGCCCAAATCTGCGTCAGTTACTTCTCGTGCACTTAGTTATATATCTTTAAACTAAATGTGAACATTCTTTATTGTCAATATACCTCGACTATATCATGCAAAACGTATTGTTGTACTCTTATAAGGTAAGTATTTAACCGAGATATTTAACCACATACGAGGGACGTTCAATAATTATTCTTTTTATAAATTATGAACCGTTAAAATGTAAATCGTAAAATTTCACAGCCATATAGATGTATTTGTTGTGCATCCAGTGATACCAACAAACAAATCCTGTGAGTTCCAGAACACTTTTTATCGAAGTCTTGACCACATACTGTCGTAAACACGTCAGTCAAATATTGTTTGAAAAGGAGCTGCTTGTTTCATATGCGAAGCTGTATGAGTGCGCGTTGCCGACGTGGAGTACGTGAATCGTAGATTTTATATGTATGTGATATATAACATGAAAATTAAACATGGTTCACTTTTTTCGAGCCCCATACAAAGAATGGCAGCAAAGTATGGCTAACAAAGACAGACGAAGGTCTTGCATCGTCAACAGAAGTGTGGTGTTTCAGTGTCTATACAATAAAGTAGATTATTTCAAAATATCAGATAGATATAAAATGCGGCTCAGTTTTCTATACAGTTTTACTTTTTGCGTCTATAGATGGTAGATAGATAGAATCTGGTTAAAAGCCATTTTCAACACATTTCAGGCTATATATTGGATATCCACGTTAAATTTAGTGTTGGAAGAAAACCTCAGAATAAATTTGAGTAGAACAACCGAACCGTCTTTCTACCAACTTTCGGAAACTGTCTTACATAAAGTTTTTGGAGGGAGCGGGACTTGAACCAACGACCGTGGCGGTGAACGGTAATTGATCATGAGACAGCGCTTTAGACCATCCGACAACGAGGTCCTCCGTTAATATATTATTATATATACATATATATTTTATTATGTTATGCTGAGAACGTAATTATAAGACCACCATGTGCCCCTTTAAGTGTTGCAGCAATATCAAACATCCTAAGTGTGTACTGCATTTATCTACAGATACGTAAAGGTGAAGTTTTGCGACTTATTTGTGTTGTAAACTGTTATTGTGATTAATTTTATATTATAAACCAGGGAAACCCCCGTATTTTGTATGTGTATCATAAATGACGAATGTTTCACATGTATCAATGTTTCAAACACTGGCTCGTTTTACGCGTCATTGTTTACTTTTCAAATAAAATATCGCATTGATATTTAAACAAGTGACCTTTAAGATATTTAATTTTCTTTTCGTGATCATGTGAAAATATAGTTTTAAAAGTTTATAAATGGCTTATTTAGAGTTATGTTTTACCCAATTATATACATATACATGTATAACTAATTGCATTGTATCAATGTATTTTTGACATAGCGATACTCTAGCGGTATGGTGTTCTCATCACATGAGGAAGGATGTTGGTTGTGTCCCTGGCTTGTTCCTAAAAAAAACCTGAAACTTTCTCGATATTCGTTCAGTATTTGAGAAAACTTTGATAATATGCTGGGCTTCTGTTTGGTTTAAGTATCATTCCAAGTATATTCGGCGTATAATTTCTGAGAACTGTTCAGAGCAGACTACGTCCCTCTTGATATAAACGAAGTATTGTTGTAATATGATTTACATATCACATCAATTCTAAGCGATGCAATAATCAAAACATCGTCATTGTGCATTAGTTTTTATTTTATTTGTGTTGTTTTTGATGAAGTAGCTAATCTTATGTTGATTGTGTAAGCTACACTTTTTTGACTGTTGCTGATGACACGGCTCTAACTTCTACTTCTAGCAATGATTCATTTGTCATTGCTGTTTATATTGATCATGCTACTGTAACTGATAATTCAAATGTCTCTGTTGTGATCTCTATAAATGATACAACTGTTGTTGGTGTTTCTGTTGATGTGTTTCTGTTCATGATTGCTGCTAGCGTTGCCGAGGATGTCTTTAAGTTAGTTCGCGGCGTATGTAACTGGTACTGTTATTTCTGTTTATGGTGTTTCCTATATTTTATGATGAAGTGTTACTGTGTTAACTTACTGCTGTTGTTGTTTGATAGTGCTACCTGTACTGTTGTTTCTGTTGGTAGGTTACTGTAGTTTCTGTCGGTAGGTTACTGTTGTTTATGTTCATGATGTATCGTTTATGTTGTTTTTATCTTTGATAGTTTTATTATTAACGCTGTTTATGTTGATTTGCTACTGATGTTTTTGTTTCGGTTAAATATTTTGATGGCTGATGTAAAAGCTGTGTGTGGTTGTGTGTAGTGTTCTAATTATATCTAGTTATATTGCTGATTTTGTTCTTGTAGTTCATCTTTGTGTAAAGGTGGAACTTGCGTAACGTTTTGCAAAATATATCTATACTATCTATTGTGTATTTATATGTCACCAGTTACTTCCTTTTTGTCTTAGTAAAGGAGTCAACAAAGTTAACAGATCACACCTAAATGGTGTCATTTAATTTCACGGTTTTGTATTAGTTCATATAACGGAGCATTTATCATGTTTATCTCGTATTTTGCATTTATTGCATGAGAAAGTGCCCGATATGGCTAAAAATACTGCTGCATTCATTTTTATTGTGACTGGGAGTTGAAGTGTAGTTAAGAAAACGCTGGCTAGGAGTTTGTTGCATACATAATATAAATTAATTATGACAAAACAAACAAACAGACGACCGTTTGTGAAATTATTTATATATAAAGAGTATATAAAATTGAGAAAAAATGTCTCAACCAACGTAAACATTTAACTGGAATCTTCAAAATCAATGGCTAGAAAGGATAAATACAACATTATATTTGAAGCACACGTTTTCAATCTTTTATGAAATGGTGTATTATATACTGTTTGGTGTATTTTTACGAGTTACATGTATTGGTGAAATATCTTAAAATCTTCACAACATTAATCTTGATATTTCTCTTCAGCTACAAACACATTATATCATCCAAAGTTTGATGCCACATCCTGTCATTTTATATTCAATTGTCAAGGGTCAGTGAATGTAGTAATCGCTAGCTTTTTAGTTAGGTATTACACTATTACATGTACCAATCATTTAATTCACATCAGTTTCATATTTCTCGAGATTACTTCAATATTCAATGCATAATACATTATAAGGTCACACATTAGTTATAAGTTATTTATTAGGCTCAATGGTTTTAAAAAAGTATTGTCTTTCGTATGGTGCAAACTTCTTAAGGAGTTTTGTTATGATTGGAATTCAGTAAAATCAGAGTGATATGTGTACAGAATAATTCTGGATTGCTTTTTATATGCATGTATACAATATCACTCTTATGCTGGAATGCACACACTAGCATTCTAATAGTTCTCGAAAATGCCAATCTATATGTGATATGTTCTGTGCACAGTTTTCACTGTCTAATGCATAGGTTTGAATTATACTGCATTGGCTACCACCACTAGTCCGAACTGCATACTTTGTAAACATCTTCAACCTATATGCGTAAGTAAATACGTGGAAACCGCAGAAAAATATTACATGTAACGTTTAATTTCCAAATATTAATCAAAGACGATCTCATCTAAATGTATTGTTAACGACTCGTCTGAATTTTCAGGTTTTCATACATTTCCATTCCTGTTTGAGAGGTGCTCACACCTGAAATACACAACATATATAATATTAATAGCAATAGCCAAGATAGTTTGTGTGTGCTGTGTCTGATTATGTAATAATAGAACCCATAGAAATAAATGCAGAATGAGATATCGACTTTGACATAGAAGTTGAAACACATATAGTATCTTTTGTCAAAGTAGTATTGGTAGAATAATTATGCATGAGGTAGTAAAAATAGTAATAGTGAAATGCAAAATGATAATATGTGTATAATAAATGATAGCAACAAATAACTTGTTGCCGATATGGCATTACAATCTTTATCATGAGAGTTGATTTAATTTAACAACACTTAAACATATTTTATTATATTCGGAGCTGTAATACGAGATTTTTAAATTACAACATACTGTGCACATCTCAAGATCAGACTTTTTGTTTGTTTGAGTATTTTGCGTCATGTTTTGCCATTGAGGGCTTACAGACGATCACTTTACCTAACCACACTTTCCTGAGTTCGTACTGGGTAATATTATCTTCACAAACAACGTTTCTATTTGAATTAGCGGTGAGAGACGAATGGCAATGAGACGCATTGTCGTATATCCATCATTATGAGGACTATAGCCGAGCTGGAGGTCGAACTCACGATCACTGGATGAATAATCAGACACTACCGACCGGGCTAACTAGGCCCGGTTTCAACATAAGTGCAATATCGGAAATATCGTAGAATGGTTGTACATGAAGACTAATAGGAAATTTATATTGTATAGTAGTTTTATTATAATGTTTTTAAAAACAGACTGTTTACTTTTAACATACATTTTAATCAATTCAAGAGTAGGTTTTTCCTCCTGAATTAAAAGTAATTTAGATATTTAAACAAATACCTTGTGGATGGATTTTAAGATCTGTATACACATGTTCTTTTGGATTACTAGAAATTGTAGATTCATAAGTGGCTGTACCGGTATCACTAAAATATATAACAGTATAGTAATACACTTAATATTATTATCAATACGCCATTATACATGTGTAAAATAAGAGAAATGTAACCAATTATATCTAACTTTTAGTTTGATATACTTACGAATAGCTTTGCGAATAGTCACATATCTAACGTGAAAACATAACTATTAAATGATCAATAATGGGATATATAATGTGTACATATAGGAATTGTACTATATTTTGTTAAAACTATACTATTGAGCTGAACAAACGATGAATGAAACTATTCTATTAACATATAAATTACATAAAATATGCAAAACAGCAAAGTTTACATTAAAAAGTATGTTTCATACTTTAATAAACTAAAGTACAGTCAGACTTAATAAACGTAAAACTCCTTTTGCAACCGTAAAAAAATGATAAGGTATAACATTTACATAACACGCTTGACCAAAAACAAAACAAAAAATAGAAAATATACAAAATGACGTACCGGTCTATCTCGTTTAAGATGATGTCGCCCGTAGCCTCAACTAAAATATATTATAAGTACAATGCAACTCAGATACAAAGATACGCACTATCCAAGTTTATAAGCTATGTCCTATATAATAAATTGATCATGCCATGTGCAATTACTAATAATCATTGCCAATACCTCATTTATATCGTATGATATATATGATAATATTGCAAAAAAGTCTATGTTAAGGTTTCTAACACAGACTTTTGGAACTTCTTATGAATACTAATGATTTAAAGTACTTTATACCGAACAGAGGCAGGCAACTGCGCCATTTCTAAACATGAAAAGCATTTCTAAAAATTGATTATATCAGAAATATGTTATGTTTTAAATGCTTCATTTCCCATTTACCTCAATCAAAATCATTAATTTGCTTCGGGAATGTGATAAGACGCTATTTTCAAAATATTAAAGCAGCATGTTTTGTCATCCAATTATATTGGTGAAGTAAAATCCCTAAATCAATCCGGGAAAATGGCAGTATTTCCGTAAATAGCCGACAAACCTCATCACAAAACGTGTTTTAACCGAGCTAGACAACATGACAACTGCGATGAGCTATTATGAAACAACACTTTAGAGCACGCAGTCATTGAATACTTTCTTATATTGTTATTCAACATACTGGATTGTATTACTCTAACTAACACTGTACATGTCACGCACGATTGAATGCGTCAGGTGTATGTTTCTTACCTGTTGGAGACATGTTATAGTACACATGTTGATCTTGAGGTACGTCTTCAAATTGTTTACTATTTTTGTTTGATGTGTTTAAACATGTACACTTTCCTACAATATAAACATACACACTGGGTGTAATCTAAGAATACGAAATGATAATACAATAGTACATGATACACGAAGATGCTAGTAAAACTCCAGTTGTATTTGTTTCACAGATCAATTTTATAATTATATAATAATATTCCAAAATTCCTTACATATATATTTTTTTTCTATATTTCCCTCATATTTTGAAGTATAAATCTTAGGTTTTATCTTATTTCATACAAACCGAGGTTTCGCTGTCGTCGAAAGATAACTACAGCAGAAATAACAATAACAATTACTGCAATACTGCCCACGAATGTTCCCACAAGTAATGCTGTATTATTGGGCTGCACCTGTACCTGAGTCTCTGAAAGTAGAATTTCTCATTATAGAAATATAATCCTTTTCATGTCATTATTACATGTACTACTGTTTTTTGTTCGTACACTGATTATAATTCTGGAATAATATATTTTGCGTTAAAGCGAAGCTTCAAGAACAGTAATTGGTACTACCCGATCGCTTATATAGCAAGTGTGGGTTAGTCTCACATGCATAGAGGGGAAAGCAGCAATATAACTATTTATGTAAAAAAATACTCATCGTATGACCCCTTCTCATGCAACAAACTATCCCTTTCTTTGTTAGAGAAAACGTACCATATGAAAGACATTATAAGATATTCGATATTCCAATTAAGTCGCTTGTCTTGTATACGCTCATCAATCTCAGCTTAGATCCAATTGTCTAACGAGATCTGGGACACTGTAACAGTGTCGACTTTTAAATCGGAAATCTAGATTAAAGGCTCATCTGCTAGCTTTGGTAAATCGCCAATCTGTATAATTATATCGTTGCTCACAGAAACATGTCTGAAATCTACAATATTTAAATTTTGAATCAATTCATCACTCATTATGATGTAGCGAAGACAGATTAGCGTACACTGAAACAGAGTCATCCAAATATCCGTACGTCAACCATAAGGATTAACGGACACATCAACGGTAGGAAATGATAACAACAAAAGGTTAACGGATAGTGATAACAGTCAAACCAGTGAATAGGAAACCAAAAACTAAAACAACTGTCACAAATGTAAATACGATCACTATGCAATTACATATTATAATTAGGATGAAAAAAAGGCATAATGATATGAAGACATTTTATTTTCATGGCTAGTGTATGTATAATATTTAGCAATGTGAATTGCTTGTCTCAGATCATTTTCAAAGATTTTCTAATAAAAGAACTGCAAATACTACCTGGATGATTACAGTTTATTAACAATACATGTCACAATCAAACAGTTAACAGATATGTCTAATTTCTGCTGGCTTAAGCTCAACACACATTTCTTTGGTAAATAGAAAGTCTTTATTCTTGCATTTTGTTTCAAAATGTAATATTTAACATATTGAAACATGTGTCTGAATTAAATAAACCTACATCAATATTGAGTATTCAAATGTCATACATGTACCTGCTGTTTTAAAAGCTTCTATTTCTGTAGAACTACTTGTTCCAATAGCATTATATGCGGATATTTGTACTTCATAAATCGTTCCAGTGGACAAGCCGTCGAGTGTTATATTAGTAGCCGGTTCTTGCAATATATTAATTGTCCATTGTTCGTCTGATTTTGCCTTATATTCAATTTTAAAGGTTTGATCCAAGCCGCCATTAAAACCTGACTTCCACATAATAGTTAATGATGAGACTGTTGTTAGCTCTGGAATGTGGCGAATATTAGTTGGTGCTTCTGGTTTATCTACTAAAAGAGAAACAATTTACAACACAAACTATGTATAATGAAAGTGGCTAGTAATGTTATATAAAGATATATAAAAGTAATATGTATTTTGTGTAATAAAATCAATTATATTTATTATTATGTCAATGCGTCCAACGGATATTTCTACCAGATATTAGTAAAATGCCTATTAATATATTATTCTATACATACAGACCATGTACTGACGCCCGAGTATATAATTAAAAAGTATTACAGTAACTTGAGATAATATTAAAATGATAAACACATTTTAAAGGAAAGAAATTAAATGAAACATAATTAACATAATATCATTATCATCAATAAGAGAAAAAAAAATATATACTGTGTTTTGATTCCTTGAAGAATATGATCCGTTAAGAATAACATGCGTTAATATTATCCACCTAATATATCTATTTTTGTGTCAAGTAATTATGCATAATAAATTGAAACCGTACCGAAAGTCGATATATTTGCAAAATGGATGCCATGATTACTTGTGGGATGCTAAAATATGCATTGGACCATTTTGTAATACAAACTCGTGTGTAAATGCTTTACATTTATTTAAATAATCATAATAGACATAGTTTTGTATAGTAAGCACATATCATACGACTGTGACTAATGTGGGACATTTTAAAATTCAACGTGATTCTTACCTTCCAACACAATTTGTACAGGAACCACACCCTCTCCTATATTATTCTTGATAACTATAACATAAAACCCAAGTTGAGATGTTTTCGTAAGTGCCATTGTGATAGTTGTCGTGGTCCCTTCGGTGTTTACCATCTGTGCAAACACAGGTAGTTGTACTACCTCGGATTTGCTGTTAAATGTATGTACATTGGACGTTCGTCTTGTGTTATTGACCAGTTTATAACAGTTCACATTGGGTGTATCGCCATTGTTGTAATATTGCACAGATATGATTGCTGGGATATGTGTGTCAAGTCGTGTTGACACTTCATGATACTGACCATTGGGTACCACAGGTTCTGTGATAATCGGGAATGCTGCAATTATATATGAAAATCAACATACTTTAGCATACAGTGTAGCTACAAACAAATGTTGTTTTTTTTATGATCATGACAGAACTATTTCGAATAGTTTAAAGAAAATGCAAGGTGATCATTTTTTTCTTAAGTTATTTGTTATTAGGAAATTGAATGTTCGGTATGTTATATCATCTGCGCATTTGTCAATAACAGGAAATAAAGTACTTACATTCCACTTTAAGGTGCACATCACCCTGACCAGCATTACCGTTCATACTCTCAGTGACACCGTTACTAGCTCTACACGTGTATAAGCCAGAATGTTGGTATGATAAATCTGTTAATCTCAGTGTGGGTGAGTTACCAAGCTGTGTCAGGAGAGGAACTGTATGACCATCAGAAATCCAAGCTTGTGTCCAGGGCTGGTATGTATAAGACGCTGGTACACCAGACGGAGAACAAAATATATCCACGTGACTGTCGTTAACGGTCACATTCTGTGTTGTTACGATTACATCTGGAGCATCTGTCAATAGTAATGTAAGAGTGAATGTATAACGTGAATGGTGATATGTACGAGGGGCGTTTGAAAAGTCTGTGCACTTGGCCTGTTTCTCTGTTAGTTTTTATTCAATAAATATAATTTGCATGTATATAGGAAGGTCATGAAATTTCCAATTCAGTGATAACGAATCTGCAAGTGCAAATCATAACAGTTAATATATCTTATTGTTTTGTTTTTTTTCTCACCCAAGTTTATAGGCATGCTGATTCTGACACAAGGCGGCTACACGGGGTGTGTACTGGGGACGATACATCTTTATCGCATTTTGAACAAGTAGGAAAGGAAAATAATATAGTCTGGAAAGGTGAAAATGGGGAAAGGTGGCAGATAGCAAGAAGACGTGTAATGTATGCTGTACTAGGGAGACGCTGGTACGATAAGAGCCTGCTGTCCTCTGCTATGTCCTGTCCTAGGTGTAGCCAGGATAAAACAAACTGAAGCATTACAGTAAAAATGAAAGATTATTATTATTATAATATGTGTTTGGCAATTGGAGGACATATAATTTGTCTGAAAGGAAATTGATAAATGACATACAATTATAGAATGATGAAATAAAATATGAAGACCATATATTCGGCATTAAAGTGATGTGAATGTCTGGATATATTTGGTATGTAGTGGACGAACCTGAACAAAAAAGAAATTGGAGGTAAGATTTGATGCAGTATGGTACAGTTTTGACGCATATAACTTTCCTATTCCATACACTTATGCTCATTTTACTCAGCCCACATATATGCATGTACTTGATTTTTTATCATGCGATATATACGTCATGTTCTCGTTGTTATTATTGAGAGACTACCAAGGTTTTCTAAACACATCCCCTGCATTCTTACATGGCTTGTACTGAACTGGAACTTCATACGGAGTTCGCGGACGGCGATTTTTCTATTTTGTGCATACTAGTGCATCAGCTATTATATATGGGGAACAAACTTAAGTACAAGTTGCTGCATTAGTTGCATTTTTACGAAATGTTGTCACGTCAACTAGGTTTTCCAAATACACGTTTGAATGATTTGTTCTACATCAACTATACCACACATATGAAAATAACCTACATTGTACAACAACAGTCACTGTACTGGTAGCCACGTTGTTGTATTGTGAAGCGGTATTGCTAGATATACATCTATATCTTCCAGCATCATATCTTGTCACTTTAGCAAGGGAAATAACTCCGCCTGCTCCGGTAGGGGAATTATTTGTGATATTTGTCCAAGAAAAGGTACAGCTTGGGTAGCAGTCTGAAGAACATCCTATGGTGATACCAGTGTTTCTCTCAATGACGGTGTATGGTGACTCTCTGTTAATAAGTGCAGCATCTGGTCCATCTGCCAATAATGAAATAGTACAAGTTTGAATATTATACAATGTATAACGAGTATAAAGTGTATTAGTAAGTCCCTCTAGGTGAAAAAATAACAGTACAATACATATCGCTTAAATCTAATAAAAATGAATATGTGTGTGCTGTTGAATATTATCAAATAATAAGCAGTTTTACAGTTAGATATATATCTATCATAGCATGTCATTTGTAATGTAAGTTCCCAGAGCTGTGGCAATTACCTTTGCAAAATGGTATATCCATTATAATTGTGATCCTTTTACTATTGAATTAAATACAAAAAAATTAAAGCTACATATACTATAATTTAATTGACATGTAGCATGTACCTTGTATATGTAGTGATTTTACCATCATACAATTGACTATTTTTGTTACGGTTAGACGTTAACTGTAACATAAATCTTTGTAATCTATAATATGTGTCAACATTTATACTTATTAATACTGCATAAGGTTTGATATGTAGTAGGTTTATACTATATGTCATCAACCTTTCATACTGTTAAGGTCATTATAACACAAGAGGTGGCATAATAATTAAGAGATTTATTACCGGTGGTGAAACCCCTATAACGGTAATATACATAGTTCCGATAAATTGCAAGTGATGGATGGATATATTCTTTTGTTAGTTACAATCTAGGCACTGGTGAATAAAAAAAGGTTCAGTAATCAATTTCGTAAATTCTTTTTCCCGAGTTCTATATATTGCTTAGTATTGCTGTCGTAGTGGCGGGATGAAATTAATTTCAAGTTTAAACTGTCAACTTAAAAATGTAACGAACAAGTCTGGTGTACACTTGCATGTTGTTTTTTATACATAGTTAACAGTTCCTGAAAAGAAATAAGATAAAGTACAAAATGATATATTCAAAGTATTTGTAACATAATATACTATAGATTAAAATATTTGCATGGTGTAGTTACAACGCAGTCTAGCTGAAGATAAACTATTGAAGCTGTATTCCGATATCAAACACATTTAAGGGTTATTACCATATCATTTATTGTCTTTATAAGTAATTTGATCGATTCGTGTGTAGTGAGAGTAGTTCCATCTGCACGTTAAAATTCTCATTAAACTTTTCTATGTCAATCAGTGATTAAAAAAGTGTATTTGGATAGATAGTTTTGCCCCACGTTTATTGCGAAATAGCATTATGTTTGGGAATATTCTGCAAGGATTGTGTGATGTTTCTGATCAATTTGATAATTCTACGCGTTTCGCCATTCTTTATGTGCTATAAAGTACATAGGCAATGTCAATACCCTTTACTTTTAGACTGAAATAAAATTAATAATAAAGTGCATGAACATTCGATTTCCGTTCTGTACATAATCGTTATAATAGTGTATACATATTACAGTAGAACATCGATGGGTCGAACTAGACGGGACTGGACAAAATAGTTCGAGTTAAGCGTTGTTCGAGCCAAGTATTGTTCAAGATCATACCATACATGTTTTTACATCGAAATAGGAATTCGGCCGGGATCAGCTAAAAGGTTCTAGCTACAGTATATGTGGTGCTCCAGCCATCCGTATTCGAGCCAACTAAGTTATACTATATCTGAATGTTTCCTTACTATTAAAATGTTCGATTATTTTTTTTTAAATAAATGGATAAAAGAAGTATAGTATAGTTCAACTTGAGCAACTGCCGTTATATATTTTTTCATCCTGACTCAGATTTTTATACATCGGATCTCAACATAGTTCTTGTTTTTTAAAGGAAAATGTACTACATATGTCATCCGAAGTACTAATGTACCAATATATGTTTTCAATTGTCCCACGTGTAATGTACAATGCGCTGTGTATGATGCTAAAGCAACTGTCTGTCTTTCATTTTTACCTGGGCAAATTTGTTTAGGTCTAGTAGTCTTGTTTCGAAGCTTCGTAGGATAGATGTTCTATAAATAGTAACAACTTTCAAAAACCGAAGGAAAAAGTACCATATTTGAGTTCCGAATCGCTTATTATTTTAATTTATTTTGACGATATAAAGCCATCCAGCGTGTACCTTTTTTCGGTACTTTGTAATATTGTTATTGTATATTTGACTCATTATTTATTCTTTTCGTATTCATTTATCTAATAAGCCAAGCGGATGGATACATCGCCGATTGTCACCCAGGCGACCCGAGTTCGAATCCCACAGGATTTTGTTAATTTCACTATCAATACCATTTACTTCCTACAATACTCCATATACGACAATGCTATAAAAATATGTTAAAAAAAAGATAAAATAAAAATGATTTGTTCATAGTATTGACTCCATACATATATATGCAATTGTAACTTTGCTCATATCTAGCAACGTTCTTTTTGGATATCATTTGCATAGTTTACTAGGAGATTGAACGTTTTTTAAAAAATCAAAATATACATACATGTACAATATATAATATATTGACTATGAGCTAACAATGTGCTGAGCATAAAAAAAAACTTTCTTTGAATACATAATTCAATCTCGAGATCATTTTTTATGATTCTGTGAAATATATTGTAATTCAACTTGGTTATGCAATTTTGTAATAAAGCTTTTTCATGGAGATAGTTTTTTAAAAAAATGTAAATACATCTAGATCATCTTGAAGATTGAACTTTCTTAAAAATACAGATTTTAACTCTGAGACTGAACTTTTTGTAATGATATGTACGATGTAAATGTAGATTATCTTTGAGACTGGACCTTCTTTAATATCTAATTCAACTTGGAGGATGGATTTTTTGTCACAATATGTACGTGAGAATTGAACTATTTCTTAAATATATAATTCAACTTTGAGATTGAATTTTTATACATATATACATCTAGGTCATCTTAGAGAGTGAAGTGTTTTTTTAAATACATCGAATCCAATTTGGAGATCGAACTTTTATTGAAATAGATAATATAACTTTGATATGGACTTTTACATAGATAATTGAACATGAAGATTGACTCTTTTGAAAATGTATAATATAATTCTAGGACATAACTCTTTCTTTGTAAATTTACACATTTAGATCATTTTGGAGATTTTATTGAAAAAAAAACAGTAATGTTAACTTGGTAGTAATTTTTAAAAGCTGGGCATTTGAGAGATTGTTTAACTGTCTTTGAAAATATCATTTTACTTTGAAATTGAACTTTCTTTGAAACAAATATAAAATATCTATCAACCTGGAGACGGAACTATGAAATATTATTTTTACAGCTAAACACTCAAAACAAATAAAATAAAATATTTTCTTGTCTTATGTATTTTGTTGTACACATACAACAAGCAACAGTTTGTAAATAGTAACCTCTACTATATCACTTTCCATCAGTATCCTTATATAATGTTCCGGGCTACATCTAACGGATTCTTACATCTTATTTTATTTCTACTTGATGACTGTTTGCCCAGGTTTCAGTACTTTAAGTACTTTGATTATAATTGTGTTTATGCGAAAATATTAATATCTTAACATTCCTTATGTTTCTATACAACTTCTTTATACAATGACCCTTCGAAAAAAACAACATATACTGATCGTTTATACTGAAACCATTTTTGGAAAGTTTGTTTTGTTGAGTGGCAATTCAAAAACACACGTTTTGCCTAAACATTAATGACTAAAACTCAATGTATATACTAGATAAAATAATATCACAATATGTTATTTACCATCAATCCCATCTTCACATCATTGCAAGCAGCTCGCTCTGGAAATGCCTGCAATAGTAGCCCATTAGGACTTACCAGTATTAAAAGTTGTTATTGTTTTCGTAAGTAATAATTGAGCCAGTAATATGTGTGCATATGCATACGTTATTTTGGTAGAAGTTACTTTTAAATTAGTTACTTTAGTTACCTACATCTCACATTCAGTGACACTGTCTTCTTTGTCTGTGGACTGTTTGTTCTGTCAGGATTTCTGGCTGTGCAGGTGTAGTTACCAGCCTCAGTATGGTTCAGCTGACCAAGTGACAGAACACCAGTTGTGGTAAGTGTACCAGTTCTGCCCGCTATTGTCCATGTATATGTACAGCCAGGGTAGCAAGTGTCACTACACATTATATCCTGTAGACTGGTACCTTCATTTCTAATGTAGGTGGTCGGGGATGGACTTAAAGCTAACGATTCTGGTCCATCTGATACAATATGCAGAAACAGTAAAATGGCAAACTATGCATAACAAATTTCGTACTAGAGATATAACGGACGGGAATATTTATACCAAATTAAATTCATGGTAATTCTTTCGACACAATAAGAAAACATATCGCTAGAATTTCGCTGAAAATAACTTTTATGGACAGATATATCTTATTAAGTAAATAAAACCCCTAACATTGTTCATAATGATATATATATAAGTACTTCAGCACATTGTCGGCAAAATATCTCCATGCATACTTATAACACCCAGTCCGTTTGTCGACGCTTTTCATTCGTTGTCGATGTAACAAAAATAGAGTCTCCGTTCCTCTTGTGGCCTTTATAAACTAGTACTTGACTTGATTTATATATTCATTAAAACATGATATATTGGATATTGTATTTATTGCAGTGCTACATGAAATAAAACAAACGTGAGAAAAGTGAGATATTAAATTTTGTTTATTGATCAGATAATTATGTAAATTATCATTTATATTTACCGAGTTGATTCATAAAGTTATAAAGGAAAATGATAAAGGTGTCATCAGAAATTTGTAAGTATGTCCTATGCGATACCTAGGAACGTGTCAAGGCTTGCAAATTTTCGTCAGCTAAACACTGAATTAATGTCCCGGTTTTACACTTGATGCATATTTCGATGAATGGAAACTAAAAGGAATGTTTTTTTTAGAAAAGCGGGGTATGGTTTCTAGAATGAAGTTTTATCTGGGCAAAGTCAGTGAATTCACGTAATTAGAAATTGAAGCTCATAAAACTCTGACCGGTCGAAACCGAAAAAAAAAACAATATTTAAAGCAACACATCCACGTTTGAACTTTAAAAAAAAAATAATTGAGTTATGAGCACATTTCTCATACAAACATATGATCAATTAGCTGTATATGAGCAAATAAACACAATCCCGAACATAATGATGCCCAAATTATAATGCGTGACTAACACTTTATAAAACAAGCGTGTAACTCACCCGAGTCAAAAAAATTGTCAAAATGACTTTCAAGGCAGGTAAAGTATACAACGCACTTAAATGTGAAGTTTTTTAATACGACTCGCATAATTCAATTTGAAGCCAAGTTGGAATCCTCGGCAATTCAAAAATAATTTATAAAGCGTTTGTCACGCTTTATAATTTGGACATCTTTTTTTATAATTCTAAAGCGTTCTGGATAGTGTTTGTAAGCACATATACAGCTCACTGACCATATATTTATGTATGGGAAATGAGCTCACAACTCAATTGAAAAACTTTTTAAAAAAGTTTAAACGTGGATGTGTTGCTATAAATTAAAAAAAATAATTACATCAATTTATTAAAATATCACCAAAACCGAAGTTTGGTGGATTGTTTAACCGCATTTAATAGAACGGACATTTTTCAAATTTACAAATCGTATTAGGTGTAAAAGTATAGACACACAATTACTTTGTGTACAGCGAGTTAGGAATAATGAATTATTATACAAACCGAAAATACCGGTTCGACGTTTTGAACAGTAACAATCGAATATATATTCATCATGTTATTTAATGATGTTAAAGGATTTATACAATTCACCAAATATTTATCATTTGGCATCGCCTGTCAGAGATGCATTATGCAAATTGGGATTTCATTGCGTGTGGTTAGCGCAAAGAATATAACAGATAATAAGAAATGTATTTATTTAACCATTTAAAAAAAGACTGCGAGATACTTATATTTAATATTGGAATGAACTGTTAAATATCTTCTCAAGAGCAACATTTTACTGGACCCTTTCTACTGTCAATTTCCAGTTATATATATTCAGATTATACTGAAAAACTTTAATGACATAAGAAATGTTTAGTAAGCAACCAGTCGCCCTTTTTATATAAAAGCATACACTTATAGCCATACACTCATAGCAACCAAACTATGGATCTGAACTTTGTTCATTGCAAGCAAGGCAGCTATGTGGGGATTGTGACGGCTTGATGAAAATGTGATTGCTAAAATGTGTCAATGTTTCTGAGTTGAAAATGGAAGGTAAAGGGTAACATTATATATTCACTGTGTCTACTAAACGCAATGTCAACTAACAAAGACGGCTGATTAACCACACCTAAACTATTTACAACAACTGTATTAAATCATTTCAAATATTGTTGATGAAGTATATATACATGTACATATTTGATAAGTGATAACGGCAATAGGTAAAATGACTGTTCTAGTGTTACGTTTCATATAGATACAGTGATATCGATATACGTAAAGCATCAATACAAAAATAATACATATACGCATTATAAGGAATACCAAACAATTAAATGACTTATCTTAATTTCATCTATAAACAGTGCATATGCCAGAGATAAATATTATTTACTATACCATAATTATGTAAAAACGCCTAAATTGTGTCAGTCTGGACGTTTTTCACATTGGCGACTTTCGCACAGCACCATTTTCGTTTTGTTTTAACAAAAGTTCAGTTTCAATTGTTCTAAATTAAAGTAGCTACTTATATATACCCACCGCATACACATTGTTGTGACAATATACTATTTAAAAAGCCATAGGAAAATAGGAATAAAATATATTTGAAAAAAATAAAACCCACACCACTCAGTCATATTGCTTCAAGATCACAAAAGAAAACAGCTGCGCTGAATGCGTTTATGAATGTTAAATATACTACAGCACAATAGCATTTATCCTCGTTTGCAAATCAATAGTTAGTAAAAACAAAACGTAATAAATGATACTTTCTGATAGCTTAGACGTGCCAGGGATTTATATCACTTTTATTTATGCTTAATAATATGCAACCATAAATACTATTTGTCAGTTACTCACATTTAACCCGCAGTCTCACTGTGGCTGTGCTTGCTGTACCAATAACCTCTGGGTTCCTAACCGTACATGTATAAAGTCCTGCATATGATGTCTGTAGTGTTCCAAAGCTTAATCTTCCATCTTCACTCACTGCATTTGTCTGCCCTTCCTTTGTCCATCGGTAGGTGCATGTTGGGAAACAGTTTGACGAACACTGAATGTCATTTAGGACGGTACCTATGTCACGTGTGTACTCTGTAGCTGTGGGTGTTAAGGTCACGAGATTGGGACCATCTGTACAAAAAAAGAACGAATAACTAAATGGTTCTCCATCATATTTAAACATAACATTAAGGCATGTTTCCATGGTGTGTATTATTCTGACGGTTTCGGCGCCTAAATCGCAGGGGTTTGTATACACGGAACAGGCGCTGCTTTTGTAAAAATCGCTTCACAATATCTAGCATACTTTCGTTTTCATCGGAGCAGATTTCTACGCTGACTAATAGCTGCACGAACAAAAGTCGCCAGTATAGGCGATTTTTCTACGCTTGTCTACATGTATAATGCGTCGAAATTCACTTTGGATAGGCACTACACAATAAATACATGTGTATTTCCACGCACGTGCCTCTATAAACTATGCTCAGACAATCTGCATCATGGAAATTGATTGTCTTTTTGCCTGTTAATACTACGACAAAAAGAAGCGTAGGGAAAAAACAGTACAGCAAAAAAAAACGCGCCATGGAAAACGGGCTTTACACGGTATGACAGTCTGGAAAACGTAATCGTAATTCTACCATCGATGTCCTTCAGAGTAGAACAAATACAAAGCATATCATTGTAACGTGTACCGAACGTGTTTTCTCAGCAAAAATAATTCTGCAACAGTCTCAAACAAATACCCCGGACTGTGTTTTAACTAAATAAAACAAAGTCCTGCAGCAATGTATCGTACTTGCCTCAACTCCTGTTGAAACAAACAATGGCACCCAACAGGCTGCGACCCGATGCACTGTTCACAAGTTTCAAAAGGTTCAGCAACTCAGAGTTTTAAGATTTCTGAGAATCCCTCGTTCACTTGTGACACTCAGTCAAAAGTCCCAGTACTGTATTGCCAAATAATAATTAATCAATGAACAAATTAATTAATCAACGTCTCCTTCTCCGTTGAAATTGTAACACCAGACTGACTCAGTATAGGTGAAGATGATAATTTCATTTGTCGTCGCCACCGGTTTCCCATATGGGCGACGCCTCCAGAAGAGTATTAGTAAGTTTAGAGTTTTGGAGGATAGTGCAGAGATACAGAATACCCCTTTGTAATGTCCCTGGTTCTTTTACAAGCCGGTGTAAAGCACTGACCGTTGGACATCGATATTTGTTAAAGTCTCATCCGAAAGGCTGATTAGTATTTTTAGTTGAAGGCATTGGGGATCGAACCTGCGACCTCTCGGTTCGCAGTCATAGGCGTTAACCGCTAGACAACTAATCCGCTAAAAAACACACTCGGAATACTGGCGATAAGCAGCTTATATAGCATAAGTCACAAGAACTAGTCACATGGCTGTAGTCGGGCATTCTTAGTGTTGTTCCTACACAATGATGTTCGAGAGTATGCGCTTCCATTGAATAAGCACCCATAATCAAATTCAATTAGCGTCGGCCTGACAATTTATTAACTATGTTTCCATACGTTGATAAATGCAATTTTAATAACAGATCATTCTTTTATAAAAGGAGTATACATAGTTATCAACCAACAGAAAAGTAGAACGGTATAACAAAATACACCGATGTTACGGATTTCTATTTACAAGGCGTGTTTCGTCACATCATCTTCATTTATCAATCAAATAGTGTACAGTTGCTTATTGTATATGCCTTTATCCCTCTGTTAATATTATTTCTGTTCGGTGATTGCTTATTTGTAACATGTAGCTAATACTGGCTAAACTTGAAAGGTTCACATAAATTTAATTAAAACTCGTCAACCTATATCAAGATTGCAACACGTATAACACATTTCATGTGAACTGCAACATTTAAAATGATGTTAAAATCATGGAACTCGTGTTACATGTTAAACAGCGTAATTTTACTTTAACTTACATTTTACTTCCACATTTAGTGTTGTTGTTGCTGTTTGTGTTGTTGAAGATTTAGTATTCCTGGCTGTGCATGTATAGGTACCATGTTTAGTCTTTGACAAAGTTCCCAGGTTAAGTTGACTTTCTGCAGCCAGGGAAACGGGTCCACTCCATGTATACGTACACTCATAACAAGCAGCTGTACATCTGATGACAGGCATAGAAAACCCTTCAAGTTCACGGTATGTTGATCTGGTAGGTGATAGAACGATATTCCGGGGTCCAACTGGAAGTTATAAACACGTAATATATAATTTCCAAAGTATATTTTGTCAAATACATATCAAATATTTTTTCATTATCAAAATGGATTAACTTGATGAATTCATATTGGTTTACGGTAATACTGATGTACGGGTTTGCACACTTTTAAACTAAAAAAATAATTACTATAACTAATCAAAACTAACCCTTAACATGGTACCGTACGGCATTATTGTTTGGTTAATATGCATACACACAATATAAATAGTAAATTAAACAATGTATATACTCTCAACGAGGTGTCGTACGCCTTACTGATTAATTATAGGTTTGCATACTGTCGAGATACGTAATGAAATAAACGCATGTAATTAATTATCACACTATCGACACATTATGTAATGCATTACTGATTGACCCGTGTACATTATTGTATTATACCTTTTTCATGTATGTCCTTTATATCTATATTTTATCATTTGTACAAATACATATTATACACTACCGTATATTAACATACACTATTAACACATCAAAGACATACATACTAATGAATATTACATAATTATGCATAATAACTACATAAATTAATAAATATAAATTATTCCAAAACCAATTGATACAACAGTAATCCATAAATATTATCAAATAACAACTAAAAGTATATTCTAGTATTAAGACTCAAGAAATGCAACACATATACACTTCAATTAGTTCTGTATGTTTTGTTTTCATTTTAAGCTTCACACTCCTCTTTGTTAAAATACAATTAAGATATAACATAAGCTATCCGTACACTTTCTATATCGTGTGAAGCTGTAGGCACCATACTTAAATATAACAATAATATTCAAGTATGATAGTAATGAACATTTTGTTGCCAAAATTTATTTTATCATCATAGGAAAAAATGTTAAAGTACAATTTAAATATAATAGATAATGCAACTATATTTAACGCTATTACACTATGTACATATATACAATTTCTATAAACTAGTACGCAACATACTTACATATAACATTAATAATTACGTCCTTAGTCACTGTGTTTCCAGGTCGACCAGTCCTTCCAGGGTTATTGGCTGTACATCTATATATACCTGTCTCAGAACTTTGAAGTGTTCCTAGTGTCAGTGTGCCGTCAGTACCTATATGTTGAGATTGACCAAGTCTCGTCCACGTGTATGCACAACTCGAGTAGCAATCAGCAGTACATCTGATGGGATCTAGTGTTGTTCCTTCTTCTTCTTCATACACAGTGGCTACAGGGGTAAACTGAATGTTGTCGGGGCCGTCTGAAAAATAAACAAATAACTATATATGAGGTCCGTCAGCAATTAGCTGCACAGAAGATGGAATAAACTGTTGATGTTCTGCTTCGTACACAGTGGCTACGGAGTAAACTGAATGTTGTCACGGCCATCTGAAAGATAAACAAATAACTGTATGTACAGAAAGGAGAGAAGTCAGCAGTACAGTGTTGTTCCTTCTTCTTCTTCATACACAGTGGCTGCAGGGGTAAACTGAATGTTGTCAGGGCCGTCTGAAAGATAAACAAATAGATGTATGTGCAGAACGCATAGCCATCAGCTTTACTGATAGAAACAGTTCTTTCTTCTGAACGACGGATACAGGGGAAATGGATTGTTGTCAGGGCCATTGTTTGTGTAGGCTTTAAAGGAAAAATGTAACAAGTACAAGTCACGGTATCTTGTCTACTAATTTGTAAACATATTAATTGAAAATAGGTAACAAGTTGTCTTCGATGCTATAATTAATCTATTCTATTTGTACAAAGCATGTTTATTCATTACCGGCAACATATTGACTCTGGGTCCGATGCTAGTCCTGCCGACCATTCGTTAAATATAGTTCCATGTTATGGTAAATGTTTAAATTACAACTGTATTTCTGTTTGAGTGGTACGCGATTAGTTATATATAAAACGTACACAAAGCATATTGGCGGAATGAATAAGTTCTACAGAAGAATCCATTTTTCTTAAATACTATCTTAGTTTTGAACTGTTAATTGAATATATATTAGGTCTAACAGAGACATTTAGTTAAACATAACACTCTATATGTATTGAAACATTTGTGTGTTTTTTTTTAAATGGCATTAATTCCCAATGTATTGAATTAAACTGGTCAAACAGTACGAGTGTGATATCTATTCATCTAGAGAAAATGGATATTTAGTTATTATTTAGGATATTAAAGGCAAGTCGTTTTAGCCACGTAAAAACCTAAACACACTATGAACACTTCTTACTGTGCAAATTTCATAAACTCTTTGACATTCATCTATACAGAGTAAAAATATAATGGAAATGTGGTGGTAATTTAGCGAAGGGCGTCGCCATTGGTACTTATAGCTACATGTATTTATAGCCAAGCATACAAATTTTAAGCTCAGGTAAACGATCCACACTGTAAATTTTAAAAAGTATACTGTACAAAAAAGAAAATGAGACAAAAAACATGAACAGTAATAAAAAAGACAACTTTCCAGCAACAGCACATTTAGTGACTTAGACTCCAGCTTGGAACATGGCTTAGAAAAATCAGTGCTAGGAGAAAAAAAAAAGAAACAAAACCAGTCAAACAAAAAGATAAAAAGAAACAAAATAAAAGCAATAAAAAAGCTAAAACAGACGATATTGATTTAAAAAAGCGGCATCATTAGAACGAAAGATTGGTGAGATTAATGAAAAATTAAGTAATATGTTAACAAAGAAAGATAAAGATTTCATCAAAAGCATCCTAATTTAAACATTAGAAGAGATGAAGGATAAAATAATAGGCCACGTTATTCACAGAATAGAACTTTTAGAGGGTGATCTTCATGCTCAGGCCATTGAAATAAAATAGTGCAAAGCAAAACAAGATGAACTAATAGAAGAAAATAAAGTAATTAAACAACAAATGAAGAAAGAAAGTGAATTAACAAAAGAACAAATGAACAGCTTTGAACAATATGGACGCAGAAACAATATTCGAATATCCGGGCTAGAATTTGACAACAAATATGAAAGCAGCCAAGACACAACAGAGGGTATTGTCAGAGTCATAAATGAAAAAATGGGTTTAGAACTATCCCCATATGATATAGACATTGCCCATAGATTAGGCAAATACCAAGAAAAAAAATAAGATCAGTGATTGTTAAGTTTGTATCAAGACAAAAAAAAAATACAATGTGATGAGAAACACGAAAAATCTTAAAGGCACGAACCTGTCAGTCAACGAAGACTTGACAAAACTCAACTTACAGGTCTTATCATCTATGCGACTGAAGTCAAAAGACAAAGTTAAAAAAGCCTGGTCTTTTGAATGCAAACTGTTCTTTAAAAACAAGGAAGACAAAACAGAAGTGGTTCCGGTCACTGGCTACCAAACATTGTTAGATCTACCTTGGCCACAAGGGAAAACCTAAATATCAACAGCAGATCGTATATTTATATTGCAACTAGATTGTGCTCACTTTTTTTTACCAGTGTAATTATAGTTGTATGCAGCGACCGCATTGATAAAAGCGGTAAAACATATAAACCTCTGCATTACTACAAGGTGTATCAACAGCATAGTGATAATTATTGACCCGTGATGATCAAGAAATACACGATTTAACTTTTACTTATGCAAGACATCGCGAGTGCAGATACACGTACTGAACCATTTGTATAGCAATAGAACAAACCTACAAGTATTGATAGAAATATACACTTGAATTGGCGAAAATCAAAGAGGAAACTCTCATAGATCATAGCATGTTAACGAGTAATAAATATATTGATAATGATCGTGTCCTGTATATATGTTTAGTTACAAAAATGTGCAAAATAAATTTTAACAACTAAACAATAAAGATCTTAGTATGAACAATATTGGTTGAGATATTTAAGGTGTTAACCCCATATATGAATTTGATGTCCTTCCGAACAGAAGGACGAAAATGTGTACAGAAAATATTTGTATTAAATAATGTAGAATAAACAAACAGTGATAATTGTATAATGTAAATTACTGGTTGAGATAATCAATGTTTTGTTTTCATACACACTTTAAGATTATGTTACAAAAATAGTGTAATAGTGATAATGCTGAATCTTTCAATCTCTTATACTTTTTCGATATATGTGTATGTATGTATGTATGTGTGTGTGTGTGTGTGTGTGTGTGTATGTGTGCATGTTTATATGTATATACATGCATAGGTATGTATATGCATGCATGAGTATGTATGTATGTATGTATGTATGTATGTATGTATGTATGTATGTATGTATGTATGTATGTATGTATGTATGTATGTATGTATGTATGTATGTATGTATGTATGTATGTATGTATGTATGTATGTATGTATGTATGTATGTATGTATGTATGTATGTATGTATTTATGTATGTATGTATGTATGTATGTATGTATGTATGTATGTATGTATGTATGTATATATGTGTGTGTGTGTGTGTGTGTGTGTGTGTGTGTGTGTGTGTGTGTGTGTGTGGATTTTCTTTTTCGAATATAAGAAAACGAAGGACAATAATGTATGTACAAAAAATATTATGTTATATAAAGCGGAATAATATAAACAATAAAATAATAAAAACAATGTTGAATCCTTTGATCTCTTATATTCATTTCGATTTTCTTTTCGAATATAAGGACATGAAGGACGATAATGAATGTGTTGAAAGTAAATGAAATAAGTAGTATAAATAGTATTCCTCGGACAACAGTTTTTTTATATGTACGTATGTGTGTGTTCAAGAACTGTTATAAATGCAAATATCAAGACAAAATCAAACAATCTATAAAAGAAATAGCGGAAATAAATAAAGAAGCAAATCCTAATATTTTATGGCAAATTATTAAAGGTACACTCAGAAATGAGTCAATCAAATACACATCTTTAAAAAAAAAGAACACATTAAAAAAAGAAATCGAATTAAAATATAATATAGATAATTTAGAAAAAGAACTATCAGAAAATCCCAATAATGAAACTCTAATAAGTAATATAAACAATAAGAAAATTGAATTAAACAAAATTATTGAAGAACAAACTAATGGAATTATTCTAAGAGCTAAAGCAGAATGGGTTGAAGGGGCCGAAAAAAATACTAAATATTTCAGTAATCTAGAGAGAAAAAGATCCGAGAGTCAAACTATAAATCAACTTATCAAAAATAAAACAAAAATAACAAAATCTGAAGATATTTTATATGAAACTAAACAATACTATCAAACTTTATATAGTAAAGTAAATACATATTTAAACGATCATGAAGATGATTTTTTTTCAGTTAATAGGGATTCTGTTTTAAATGATCAACAAAAGCAAGTATGTGAAGGTATTTTAAATGAAGAAGAATGTACATTAGCTCTAAAATATATGAAAAATGGAAAGTCCCTGGGGTCAGATGGACTAACAATTGAGTTTTATAAAATGTTCTGGAACACATTAAAAACATATTACATGAATTCTATCAACTACTCATACGAAAATGGTAAATTAACAGAATTGCAAAAACAAAGCATAATAACTCTTATGCCAAAGAAAGATAAAGATTTGAAACAATTGAATAACTGGCGACCAATAAGTTTATTAAATATAGATTATAAGATCACAACAAAAGCAATAGCTAACAGAATGTAAAAGGTTTTAAACACAATTATAAATGACAGTCAAACGGGGTTTCTTAAAGGACGCTATATTGGTGAAAACATACGAACCATTTTTGAAGTGATTGAAAGTTTAAATGGTGAAAACAAACCTGGGTTAATCTTTTTTGCCGATTTTGAAAAAGCTTTCGATAGTATTGACCACAATTATACCTTTAAAGTGCTTAATTATTTTAATTTTGGAAATTCTTTTATTAGTTGGATTAAAATGTTTTATAATGATGCACGAAGTGTGTAATAAATAATGGACACATGTCAGAATTCTTTAAAGTAGATAGGGGAGTAAGACAAGGATGTCCACTATCGCCATATCTGTTTATTTTACCTACTGAAGTTTTATATCAATCTGTTCAAAACGATGTTAATATTAAAGGCATAACCATATACGATAAAGAGATTAAAAACACTGCTTTTGCAGATGATGCCACATTTATGCTGGATGGAACAAAAAATACTTTTACAGCCTTAATAAAGAAAATTGACAAATTCAGTAAATTATCAGGTCTTAAACTTAATTCTAGTAAATCAATAATTTTACGTTCAGGTGCTTTAAAAAACTCAAGTGAAACTTTTAATACCAAAACAAAATTTATATGGACATCTGACAGTGCAGCTACCCTGGGAATCACATTTACAAATAAAAAACAACTATATCATGAGTTGAACCTTCTTCCAAAAATAAACCAATTTTGTAATTGCCTTAATCGATGGAAGAAGTATAATTTATCTATAATCGGAAAATCCACCAATCGAATATTTTGATTTAATAAATAAGAGCATGTATAACTTTTTATGGGATAATAAACCGGATAAAATTAATAGAAAAAAATTTATACAAAACTACGAAACTGGGGGTTTAAAAATGATAAATTTGCAATTATTTATAAAATCGATTAAAGCCGGGTGGGTCAAACGTATTATAAGTGATCAAAATAAAGGGGACTGGAAACACATATACTTAAAACAATTAGATAAATTGGGAGGACGATTTATATTTGAATATAACACCAAAGAGACAGACCTAAACAATACAACTCAAATAACTTCTAAATTTCTATCAGACATAGTATCATCATGGTCAAATATAAACTTAAGTGAACATACTGAAAATATAAAAACGCAGGTAATATGGAACAACTCCTTTATTAAAAACAATAACAAAACACTTTTCTACAAACCATGGTATGATAAAGGAATAAAATATATTGACTAACTCTTTGATAACAGACATAAATTATTTCATACCTTTCAATATATGAAAACTATACATGCTTTAGACAACACAGATTTTTTAAAATATCATAAACTTATTCAAAGTATACCTCGCGCTTGGAAGGTTAAACTCAAGAATGATATGATATTATCAAAAACGCAACAAACAAAACTAGTAAAACAAATTAAGACTTCAAACAGTCCAAACAAATATTTATATAATAAACAATTAAATTGTATCGAAAACACGTTAGTCATCAAGCCGCATATTAATTGGGAGCAAGAAATAAATAACATAAACTGGAAAACTGTACATAATATACCTATCAAATCTTTAATAAATACAAAATTAAAGGCGTTTCAATATAAATACTTGATGAGAATAATCCCAAACAACAAATTTCTGTTTAAATGTAATATTAATAACACAAGCTTGTGTGACTTTTGCAACATGCATGTAGAATCAAATAAACACTTGTTTTGGGAATGTCACATTTCGAGAAGTTTTTGGACATAAATTCAAATGTTTTTAAATTAAAAACAAATACACATACATTTGAATTATTCAATGATATCCTTTTGATATGTAAACCAGATTAGCTACACTAACTTATTAAACTGTATATTGATATACGCAAAATACTTCATTTTTAAAAACAAATATGCAAACACAATACCGAATTTTAACAATTTTAAAAAATATTTAAAGTACCATGAAAACCTTGAAAGATTAATTGCACTGACAAAAGACAAAATTACACAACATGAAAACAAATGGAATAAACTGCAACTTTTCTTATACGAAATGTGAATCTATAAAGTGACAGAATGGAGTAATTTACCTTTCTTTCTAAACAAAAATCTTGTTCTTCACCTTCTTTTTTCTCTTCTCTCCGACCTATTCTGTCAAAATCCTAAACTTTATTTCTGATATTACGTTCATAAACAAATATATATGAAGATTGTAAATTGCATTATGTATATAATAATAAATTGTATGTGAATGTACTATGGAAATAAAAAAAAAAAAAATAGAAAAAAAAGAAAGAATTAAACTGAATGCAAAAGCAAGACGAATACGCGCTTAATACATTGAAGTCACATTTTTAAAGAGCATGGATCGTGCTCTGATAAACAATCTTATTAGAAAGAGAAATAAGAATTTATTAATACTACTATTGTATAAACAAGAGGCTAATGGGCCTTAAAGAACGGTCACCTGATTATAAAAAAAACATTCACCAAGTTTATTCAGTCATAAGAAATAAGTTTTGTTGTCAATTTCTCTTATATAGACTTAGTTAAGTAAACCCCAGAGGGCCAAACCGTGAGACACAGAGGCATGAAATATCCAGATTATATTAAGGACCCTTTGTCACCAAAAATCATGCTAATAATTTCTTCCTGAGTGCTTCCTATAATAATATGAGATTCTTAAAGTTTACCTGGAACTTGACTCTTTGGGCTCCACCCCAAAGCCCCAGTGGGGTGGAGACCATGCAATTCACAATTATTTTTATTCACCCGTAGGTACCAAAACATTTCATTTTGATTGCTCTGACGGTTTTTGCGAAGAAGTCGAACATACCAATTGCTTTCGGACGGACGACGCATGACGGACGACGACGATACAAAATGTCTCTTGAGATAAAAGTCTCAGTTGACCTAAAAATAATGATTATAATATGAAAATGATAATAATAATAATGATGATCGTGATGATGTTGCTGATGCTGCTTATGCTGATAATGATGATGATGGTAATAATAATGATAACGACTACCACACTACTACTACTACAACTAATAATAATAATAATAATAATAATAATAATAATAATAATAATGATAATGATAATAATAATAATAGTAATAATAATAATAATAAAATAATAATCTAAATAATAATAATAAAATAATATTATAATTAGTATAATAATTAAAGGTAATTCTAGATCAAATATTAAATATGAACGAATAATGGAAGATCACGCAACTGTATAGTTATACAGTTTAATTTTATAACGTTTAGTCGACGTCATGCTTTGTTTTATGTGTAAGAGACGGGGTGACCTTTGTAGGCCATTGTAAAACCTGGTAAACATTTAAAATTGTGATTTGAAAACAACTTGATAGACTCGCTTATTCAAATATTTGGTAAATGTTCATTGTATATAATGGTGCATGTACTGTTTGTAAAGTAACTGAACCCAAAGAGATTCGCGTAAACATTTGTGTGAGTTTAGAAAATATTTGGCATTATAAATGAGATATATTTTTTATTTCATCGAGTGAACAATTAACTGATATGATCGCGAGTGTCGCAATCGCAAGTTAACATGTCGAAAACAATGGTCAAGAGAGAAATGTACTCTATACTTTACTGAAAGCAACAAGTTTTATTTCTATTTTGATCTTGAATTAGAGAAAGTTCTAATTTCAGTAATTTTGAAAGCGAACACACAAATGAAACGTAAAATGTATTATTGTACAGATGTTTGATATACAGGGCTATCGACATATTGAATAAAGAACTCTTTCATTTTAGACAGTGATTATTGCCCTTTTAAGACATTCACGAAATACAAAATGTTACTAGGTTCTTCTTACGCACCCTTAGGACATTATAGCAGATACTAATAAAAAACATAAATAAAATATTAAAACCCTTTTTTATGTTCCAACTGCAGGTAATTATTTCAGACAACTCAGTGCTCCAGTGTAATTTAAATGGTAATACAGCAGATTAACACTCCGATGCACTGACATTTAAAAAATCAGCTTCAAAATATTTTACAAATGACATGTAACCGTGACATGAGAGATATAAATAATTTCACCCACACAATACTGAATTATCACCCTCTTACGCACACTTTGGACATTGCAACAGATAATAAAAATAAAAAACACAAATAAAATATTAAAACTAACCCTTTGTTATGGTCCAACTGCCAGTAGACAATTCGGATAAGTCAGTGCTCCAGTGTAATTCAAATGTCAATATAGCAAGTCAACACTCAGATGCTCTGGCATATAAAATCAGCTTCAAAATGTTTTACAAAAAAAACCGTATCCGTGGCATGAGAGATATAATTAATTAATTATAAATTATTAAAGCTTCACAATACTGAATTATCGCCCTCTCGTTCCACACACACACACACACACACACACACACATAGAGTAAAGAGACGCAAAAACATCCTTAGATAGATTTCGGCTTTATGTCTTCATCGGAGGAAGAAAACAATACAAAAGACCCAAACAATTCTGTATCTATTCAAAACGCATACCAATGTAATATAACGCATTACTTCTATGTACTGTGTAAACATAAACTTATTAATTAAGTAAGCTTTATGAACAATTAATATTTGAAATAAGTGTGCACAGCATGAAGCTAGTGTGCGAAAATACAATATTGTACAATCTAACAAGGTTACGGATTGGTTGAGCGAAATAATGCAGATAAAAATAAAAAAGTAGAAAGTGTTGAAGATCCCACCCGCTCTCTCTGTTTGTGTGTGTGTGTGTGTGTGTGTGTGTGTGTGGAGAGAGAGAGTGCGGGAGTTCAACACTTTATATAGTGTTGAAGATTCAGTGCTCCTGAAATGTGATTTATTAGATGTACGATTCTCCCTTATCATACATGTATATATACGACTATGATTTATATTTGTTTTACGTAGTATTGTAAACTGTACCCATTTTTCAAATGAACACTATCATGGCTGAAAAAAGATATAGAACTATGAATACATTCAATATATTGTATAATAAGTGTGACTTACAATATACAGCAAACGACTTTTGACCGCTTCTTGCTGATGTCAGACTTCCAGTAACGTCTTCAGTAGCCGTACATACGAACTGTTTGTTGGCATCGCTAGATACAACAGAATAAACTGTCACTTGGTTCCTATTGTAAGTGTAAGCATATCTGCTGTTTGCAGGATTGGATGCTCCATCTATCATCCAGGAATACGTCATACCGAGTCCATGTCCAGTGGGTGATGTTGTAGATGTACTACCGCTACATGTTAGATTTACGTCCCCGCCTACATCTGGGTTTTGGCTGATGCTAACAGCGGGGGTAGTTGGGGTCCCTGTAGAAGATGACCAGAATACTTATAACGTTTGAATGGCACTAACTGGTCTGTGACACAGTCCTTAGCTTAATATGTAATTATGTACTACGCTATGTAGTTGCCATAGAACACGCTGGCTGGCTGTTATACATCAAATATGTAATATATTTCAGAGTGTGCTTCTATCTATATTAAAAACAGACACTGCAATCACATTGATATTTATATGTTTTTTTATATTTCAATATCAATAGTGGACAAATTATTTAAACCTACCTAGTATGTAAAGTGTAACACATTGTTCAGGTATAACAACTCCTAGTGTTTTCCTTATACTAAACTGTCCTGCTTTACTCTGTGGTATGTTTCTGTATATAAACTTTATATCTCCTGTGTCGGCATCTCCCGTAAAGGTTACTCCGTTTTCTGTAACTGTCGCTGTTCCACTTTGGTATCTAACTTGTAGGATGGCAGTGTCATTATTATCATACACTCTGTATGTTGACGTGAGACTTCCTGCGGGAGGTGTAGTTATACTGAACTCTACTGTTACATCTGTGTTTACACGGCTGTAGAGCGAATCAAGGGTAACATTACAACCTGAAGTTAAAGTGCGACCAAATAACAATTAAATCATTTAAATGGATCAACTTAAATATAAATTAAGACAACATAATCATGTTTTTGTATTGAGAAATCAATCCAAATGTTTGACCAAAATGTATCAAAATAAACATGCTCTTAAAGTTTTAAATTTTATGCTGAAATCTCAAATCTTAAGGTTAATGTTGACAAAACTAGAGTTATATGGTTTGGGGAAAAGAAAGGTTCAGATGGTAAATTATGTATGGAAAATGTAACTAAATTGTGATCAGGGAGATTTTATAGTTCTTGTCTACTAATTTAGACAGTATGATCAAAAGAATTAATAAAGTTAAATTATTTTTACGTTCATGGTCCAAAAGAATACACAGTCCTTTTGGAAAGATAACGGTTTTAAAAAGTTAAGCTTTACCGAAATTTAATCATCTAGTTTCTTCATTTCCAAATCCGCCTGAAGATCAAGTTCAGCTGTTACAAACTATGTGTTTTAGTTTTCTATGGAACAATTACCCAGACAAAATAAAAATAAATGTTGTTACTCAAAGCTACGCATATAGGGGAATTAATGATTAATATATAACAGTTCTTATGTTCTTTGAAACTAACTTGGACAACACTACTTTTATTTGATGGAAAAAAATGTATGAATATCAATGAACAAATGTATCCTTTTACCACAAAGATGTTAACTTTTGGTAATGCTTTTATGAGCAATAATTCACATAATAAAAGCAATTTGTTTTAGAAAGATGTTTATGAGAGTAATAATTTATAATTATCTGCTGCAAAACCATTTTCATGGAAACAATTTTTACCTCACCTTCTATGCTACAACAATAACCTTAAACCAGGAGGGTCAAGTGTTTTTTACAAAATATGGTATGATAAAAGCATAATAATGAATAATGATCTGATAAATGAAAACGGTAATCTTCTGTTCTTTAGATCATTTAAAGAAAAAAATGCTGTTAATTCAAATTTGATAGAATATGAAGGCATGATTTCCGCGATACGTTCTTACCTTCAAACTCTCAAGTTTACTCACCTTGCAATAAAATAAGAAAACCCTACCAGCCCACTTATCTACAAGTGTAAAATTACAAGACATGTGCTGGCCACACGGCCGGCCAACAGTGCACGTTGATGCATTTTTCACAAGTTGTTTTGTTTGCTTTTTCCATGAATTTACTTGAGTGAAATACGCTAATACGCAGCTTATCTGGAGCACTGAATTATATACACGGTTTATGATGATCTTCACTCGACTCTAGAATAGGGGAGCTGATGTACTCGCCCCGGCGTCGGCGTTGGTTTTTCCGGTTATTTATTTTTAGATAAGATAATTTGCAACTACTCATTTGATATGAATGGAACTTCACATGTGAGTTCAGCATCATCAATGAAATTCACAGACATAAGACCCATAACTCTGGGTTGCATTTTAGCAGAGTTATGGCCCTTTTTCGACTTAATTTTTCAGGTTAAAGTTATTTATCAGGTAAGATATCTATGCAATCACTTATTTGATATGAATGAAACTTCACATGTGTGTAGAGAATCATCAATGGAACTCACATACATAAGATCCATAATTCTAGGTTGCATTTTGGCAGAGTTATAGCCTTTTTTGGACTTAATTTTTCAGGAGAGATTTTTTTAACAGGTAAATTATCTATACAACCACTCATACGATATGCATGAAGCTTCACATGTGTGTTCAGTATCATTATTAGAACGCACATAGATAAGAACCATAACTCTGGATTGTTTTTTTACAGAGCTCTTTTGGACTTAGCCAATTTGGTTAGAGATTTTTATAGGTTAAAGCTTTTGATTTGGTTCTTATTTCATCATTCTGTCAGTGGACAGGAATAAAACTTTACTTGTGTGTTCAACATCCTCTAGGAAATTCATAGAGACAAAAGCATAACTCTTGATTGCATTAAGGCAGAATTATTTCCCTTTTAGACTGAAGAATTTTGTTTTAAGCAGGTTAAAGTTTGTAGTACAAGGCCTTGATCTGAGATGTTTGACAAATAGGGTCAGTTTGTTGTCCTCTCTCAAATTTGTTAAAACCATGACACTAGGGAAAAATTTGGCACAGCCTAAAAGGTAAAGAAAATATCATTTTTTAGCTCTACTGGCCAGAAGTGCTTATGCGATGGCGCGTTGTCCGTCGTCCGTCGTCTGTTAGCAGCACTTTTTCTAAAACCACTAGGCCAATTAAACTGAAACTTCACATGAATGTTTCTGTTGCATAGGAGACTATACAGAAGATTTTGTTCCGATCTGAATTGCCGCCATTGCTACAAATTATCGAAAACTTAAACATTTTCTTCTCATGAACGGCTTAACAGATTTTCAAAATGTTTATGAAGTCATCATGACCAACTACAGTTTTTTTTAGATTTGTTCAAATGGTGTCCCTAGGGCTCATAGTGACCCCGCCCCGAGGGTTCAATTAAGGGACACATGTCATTATAATATATATATTTTTTAAATTGAACTGATTTTACCTTTATTTTCACAGAAGTATTGTTTGGTGAAGGAGGTTCAAATATGTAAAAATGAATAGGTTTCACTGTCTTAAGTTGCAAGAGGGGCCGCAAAGTGATAAGAATTGAGAATTACAAAAACTGTTTTCTTAAGAACCGGTATGTCAGATTTGTTCTTATTTGGCATTAATTACATCTATGTGTAGGGGTTTGATTGCAGATAAGAATTAAGGGGCTAAAATTTATAGGGGCACTGTAAGGGAACTTAGAATTTTACATAGGAATACTATGGGAAAACAGAAAATTCTCTTTTTTTCATCTTTTTAGGCAAAATTATTATTCAATTTGAGTTCAGAAGTATCATCTGACATAGGAAATAAGATTTGGCTCAATAAGGAGAATTGACATTCAATAAGGGACCAGGGTGGGTACAAAAGGGTTAAAATAGAAACTTTTCAAAAATCTTCTTCTCAGCAACCTGTCAGTCAAATTTGTTTATATTTGATATGGATTATCATAATGATATAGGTTTAAAGTTTGTACAAACCAAGGGTCTTGTTTTGATAGGGCCCTGTAAAGAGACTTTGAGTTTTATATATAAATACTATTAGAAAACGGAACATTCTCTTTTTTTATCGTTCATTTACGACTTTTTTTTTATTTAGTTTGAGTTTTGAAGCAACTTCTATTCATAACAAACATGATTTTGTTCGATACGAAGGATTGAATTTTAAAAGGGGCCAGGTGGGGTCACAAAATGATTAAAATTTAACATTGTCATAAATCTTATTTTTAACAACAGGTCAGTCAAATTTGTCCATACATGTATTTGATATAAATTATCCCTATGATTAAGAAATATAAGTTTGTACAAATCAAGGGACACTGGTATGTTAAGACGACCCCCAAAGACGGTAAATATTGTGGAATTTCAAAAAGTGCTATGGCCACTATGAGTCAGCAGAGCGTCCTTAGGCCCTCTTGGGCCTCTTGTTTATTGTTTTATTATTAAACTTTAATCTTTTTTCTTTTTTGTAAAGTTAATTTTTTTTTAAAGAGTTATTTTCTTCATTTTCATGAAAGGGTATCCAGCTCTGTGTAAACTGTGCATGCTGGTACAAGATTATTTCAACTATAGATCCATTTTGATGAACTTTGATGACATTTTGCCCTCCGGGGTGAAGTATAGACCTATATGTCATGCTGAATTAAATACATTTTAAGGCAATACGATCCATCCATTCACTTTGTTGTTTTAAAAAAAATATAACTGTTGATAATGAAAAAATAGTGTTGGTGAATTTATTTTTAACAGATAAGCAATAATTATAGTTTAATTTTACCACCCCTGAGTTTTAATTGTCTTCCATTTGGTACTTAGTTCCTGAAAAAGCTCTTGTTTTGTTTATTTTTAAGATAAATATGACAAAAGTCCATTAACACGTCTGACTCATTATAATTTATGTATGTATGTATGTATGTATGTATGTATGTATGTATGTATGTATGTATGTATGTATGTATGTATGTATGTATGTATGTATGTATGTAAGCAATAATTATAGTTTAATTTTACCACCCCTGAGTTTTAATTGTCTTCCATTTGGTACTTAGTTCCTGAAAAAGCTCTTGTTTTGTTTATTTTTAAGATAAATATGACAAAAGTCCATTAACACGTCTGACTCATTATAATTTATGTATGTATGTATGTATGTATGTATGTATGTATGTATGTATGTATGTATGTATGTATGTATGTATGTATGTATGTACGTACGTGCGTGCGTGCGTGCGTGCGTGCGTGCGTGCGTGCGTGCGTGCGTGCGTGCGTGCGTGCGTGCGTGCGTGCGTGCGTGCGTGTGTGCGTGCGCGTTCGTGCGTGCGTGCGCATGCATGCATGTTTGTATCACAAAATAGGGTGAAAACTCTTCAAAATTAAAATAATTGAGTCAAATCGTATAATTAAATATTTAATTTGGTGATTTTCACTCAGTAAGTTTGCAGTACTGAGTGAAACGTGGAATTGTTTAAATGAAAGAAATTCAAATGTTTTATCTTGATTAAACTATTCTATATTATATATACAGAATTGTAAAATTGTTGCTGCCTGCAACTCTTGATTTGCTTTATTTTGTATTGTATTGTATCAAATTAATATGACTAAACACACTACGGTAGTTTCTTCTTGCACAAATGCAGCTGCATGCAACATACAATTTCTGGTCTTATTGATGATATTGTTAAATAATATTGTTTTAAAACTACTTATTGAAGAGATTGGTGTTGGGGGCAAAAACGTAAATCAAAATTGTAATTTGATTCGGTTAAAACATGTTTTTTTCCCTTTGCAAACTGAGATTTTTGTTCTCATTTTGACATTTTATCAGAGAGTATGTGATCTTGATAATTTAGACGCTTTCATTACTACCTACGAAAAATATGCAAACTCCTGTATGAGACGATTGAATAAACTGGTACTCATCTCTATTTTCACTCTGCTACCAGCTTGTGAGGTATAAATCGTAGTTACCGGGAACCAGTTTATCTGGCTATTTCCTATTTATCGAAATACAAAAAATGTGAAACAGCATTGTATTAACAATGTTTTGCCCGAAGAAAACCTATTTGCGTAATGGGTACGCTTAAAAAACAAAATCGTTTGCGTTTTCCATGAAATTATTTGAGTGAAATGCGCAAATATGCAGCTTATTTGAAGCACTGTTGGTAAACTATATATGCAACCACTCAATGGATATGAATTAAACTTCACATGTGTGTTCAGCATCATCAAAGTTTTGTTAAAGTTTTTGAGCAGGTTAAAGCTTTTGAGCAGTTACATACTTCATCAACCTAACATTGGATATGAATGAAACTTCACATGTGTTTAGCATCATCAATGGATTGCACAGATACATGTACGTCTGGTAAAAGTTTGTGAACGAGTTCGAGGTTTTGAGCAGGTACATTATATGATTCATCAACATGTCATTGGATTTGGATGAAACTTCACAGAGTGTTCAACATCATCTACAAACTCATACAGACAAGAACCCCAACTCTTGATTGCCTTTTGACAGAATTATATCCCTTTAAGACTTATACTATATAGTTAGACATTTTATATGTTTGACAAATAGGATCAGTTTGTGGTCCTCTCTCAAATTTGTTTAAAACCGTAGACCTGTTCACCTTTTGCTTGAGGACGCGATAGCACCTTCATTTTTCATTGAATCTTAACCTAATTGGCACAGAAGTTATATAACCATAAGATCACAAAAGAGTTTTTGAACCAGTGTCATTCGACCACAAATGCCTCTGCAACAGGGATTAAAAGCACATTTTCAAGAAAACATTTTTTCTTAAAGTTCAGAGCCTATACCATAGATATTGTTCATGTGGCATTGCATGGATGTCCCCAAAAAGATTCGTTGACGTTAGGTAACTGGGGTCAAAATTGGGGTCGCCACAGCGGTCACTGTTTTACATAGAGATATATAGAGAAAATGTTGTAGACGCGATAGTACCTTCATTTGTCATTGAATCTTATACAACCTTGTACAACAGTTCTATAACCACAAGATCTCAAACGAGTTCTTGAACCAGTGTCATGTGACTACAAATGCCCCCGCCACAGGGCTTATAACATATTTTAAGCGAACTTTTTAAAAACATTTTCTCTGAAAATTCAAGGCCTGGACCGTAGATATTTTACATGTAGCATTGCAAGGAGGTCCCCTTAAAGATTTGTTGAAGTCGGGTCACTAGGGTTATATTTGGGGTAGCCACAGGGGTCACTATTTTACATAGAGTTATACAGGAAAAATGTTATAGGCGCGATAGCATCTTCAAATTGGATCAGTTTGTGGCCCTCTCTCAAATGTGTTCAAAACCGTAGACCTGTTAACCCTTTGCTTGTGGACGCGATAGCACCCTCATTTTCATTGAATCTTCACCAAACTTGCAAAGCAATTATATAACCACAATATCTCAGTCAAGTTCTTGAACCAGCGTCATTTGACCACAAATGCCACTGCCACATGGCTTATAAGCATTTTTATATAAAATTTTGAGAAACATTTTATCTAAAAGTTTAATGCCGACCTTAGATATTGTTAAAAGTAGAGCAATTTAGGTTTTCATGGGCCTTTTGTTTATTTATTCATTTTCATGAAAGTTTAATTCCCTGTAAAAAATTCTTCATTTTCATGAAAGAGTATCCAGCTGTGATAAACAGTGCACGCTGATAAAAGATTATTTCAACTATAGATCCATTTTAATATTTCATGAACTGGTACCAATATATATTGCACTATGATATGAAGTTAGTGCATATGTTGTATATGTAAAACATTGAAACAATGTAGAATGTGAAAGGATATCCGGCTGTGATAAACTGCATGCTCGTATAATATTTCAACTATAGGTCCATTCTCATGAACTGGTACCGATTTAAATTGCTCCATGATGTGAAGTTAGTGCATACAAGATTTTTTCAAGATTCATACATTATAAATGTAAAACACTGAAAGAACGTAGACTGTGAAAGGGAATCCAGCTGTGATAAACTATGCATGCTGGTACATGATGATTCATTTTCATGGACTGGTATGGATAAATTGACCTGTGATGTGAAGTTAGTCAAAGGACCTATAGTGTAAATAAAACTTAATAACTTAGAAAGCAGAAAGATATCCAGCACGGATAAACTGTATGCGTTTGTTCAAGACTATAGATCCATTTACAAGAACTGGTATATTACCATATGATTATAATTATTAAATTCCATTTGGTACTAACTTCTTGAAAAAGCTGTTGTTTTAGATGTTCAGCATCAAATATTCGAGCGCACTGTCGCTCCGACAGCATTTGTTTTTGGCGGCTTTCGATAAGGGTCCAGGTAGGGGTCACAAATGGGTTATAATTGAAATTCATTCCGGTGAATATGGTTTCGGAATAAATTTGTCTATATATAGATTAATAGAAAGTAAATTTACGTTCCTAATATAATTTATCTTATTATTTTCAGGTTTGGTCAATTTCCAGAAGAAAGATCTAGCTGATAACAAGATAACCAGACTGCTGACTTTATTGTGTCACTTGGAAATAGTTAAAACAATAAAGATAAATTATGCTTACTTACTGTTTCTTTTTATCTCAAGTCTATGTTTTATGTGACAAAAAAATACGATGTATTAGATAAGGGAAGAAAAAGATGGAAATTCGTTACTTTCTGTTAAAATACTGAAATATTATTAACGAAAGGCATATAGATATTTGTACGAACGACCGAAGCAAAGAGCAACTCAACAGAAAAATGAGATTTGATATTTATAAACTAAAATGCTCACCAAATATAGGTACTATATATCATATTTCAACAATTGGTTTCCTTTAGATTAAAAATGACCAACTAAAATGAATGTTTTAAATGAAAATGTCCCAAACCCTAGACGGGTTAGGTTCTATTAGCTTTCTTGGCCAAAGGTCAAAGGGCTTGTGCGATGGCGTGTGTGCTGCTGAAACAAATAGAGGGTTTTCTGTGGCTGAGTAGTCCAAGGCGCCACCTCGAGATCACTTGCCTCTCACCTCTTAGGTTCAAGTAGCGCTTGCTCCAGAAACTTTGTGAGACTACGGAAGGACAGTGGTTCTACTCGGATTCATTCTGGAGTCTTTCTCAACCAATAAAACTGGATATGCCATATATATATATAAACTGAAATATGTTGAAAACCCCTTTAAAAAATGAAACCAATAACCCTGTTGAACATGTGTGTTACACGTGCTTGTGAATATGAGAATATAATGTTCTCATGTTTTTATAATTCATGACTGTGGGGTCAAAGTTGACCCCGGGGACCGGCCCAATATCAGTTGAATATGGGGAAATTTTAATTAGGAGCAATTTATTTTTAATATTTGGTATAAATTGTCCCTACGAGTAGGGGTTTTAAGTTTGTTCATATAAACGGATAACCGAGTTGTAGCCTAATAAGTGGACTTTTACATAGGAATGTTGAAGGAAACAGGAACTTTTGTTTTTCACCTCTATTTTCCGCAGTATTTCAATCGTCGTTTTATTAGTATATGAAGTTTTGTTTAGTCATTGTAGTTATACTAGGCTAGGTCTATTATGGAGGATTTGATATCTGTAATGGGATAGCATATTTGTTCATATAGATCTAATTATGGTAATATTTGGTATACATAATCCCAATGAATATGAAGGATTTCAAGTTTCAAGTTTGTTTTAATAAAGGGATTAGGTCCAAAGGGACTTTCATTTTTACATAAGAATACGATTAGAAAACAGAAAACTCTGTTTTTTCTCCTTTTTTTGGCAATATTTTAATCATCTTGATGTCTAAAACATTGATTAGTCATTATGGTGGAGTGTCGGTCCTAAAAACGGACGTTCTCAGTAAAATAAAACAATTGCCTGTGAAACAAATATCAAACACAATATTGATTGTGAAACTCTTCAAACAATACTTTTTATCCTCACTTTTTAAAAATGCATCGCACCGCAGGTGCGTTTAATCTGAAAAATACAATACTAAGAGGCCAGAAGAAGTCCAATACTGGTTAAAATGGACATTTTAAGAAATCTAATTATTTTGTCATGGGATGCTGAAATATATGATAAAGAAACAAAATCAAGCTCTCACTAATATTCCATGCACAGGAAAAAAGTTATATCGGCAATATTTGTGCAACGGGCCTCTTCTTTGACATGAAATAAATCCTATATGTAAAAATGTTTTTTAAGACGATGAAAAAATAGACCTTAATAAAACAAAAATGTCTATGTACCAATTGTTCTTGCGACTGTGAATTTATATATTTTTAATAAAGAAAAGAAAAAGACACAGGTATTAGGGACTTTTTGATATTGAAATTATTGTTACATACATTAGGCCAATTTGTTAATCACCTTAAAACCAGAGACATAAATAGTTTAATTAAGTCATTGTTAAAATTCAGTTGAACATGCATATTTAAAATAATATATATTTTTTTTACACTTAAAGACAATTCATTGTTAATTGCACTTACTGAGTCAATGCCAACATCATAGACCAGTCAATTTTGTGCTTTAATACAGACCTTTTTACCAAAAAATAAAGAGAGATAGAAAGAAATTTTCCTAAATAAGAGACTTTTTATTAATACAAATATTGATTTTTTCTAATTTTTAAGTGTTGAGGACATAACTGTATACAGTTTTAATTATTTTATTGTTTGCCTGTTTAATTTCATAACAAACCTGACCTACCAAACTCGTGATTATAGCTTTATGGTAGTTGCAACTGAAGTATAATATATAAATGTAGCCACGACCATAAATTTATATTATACAAAGTATTTGAAAGACGGACGCAATTTATTTAATAAAAACTCCTACAATCAAGTGCCTCTGGTTGATAGATAGAAAGAAAGAAGGAAACAAATAACAGAGATAACACGGGTTGCCTCCCTTTTACATTTGAGACGGCCCCTTATAGAATCAATAAGCGTGAATTCGTACTTTCACCACCGCAAAAATCGAGCAAGTGGTGTTAAAAAATCTATATTTTGTATGTTTGTCGTCGTTGCAAATAATAGTTTGAATGTGGCAGGCTTACTAAAAGCTCTGATTTTATAGCACATGTATAAAAAAGAAAAAAAAAACACATTCGTATAATAGCGTTAATGTGAACAAATATGACCGACTTTCACGAACAAAGAAACAGTTGAGCACAAATAGTGGCTTTTGCGCGGGTTCAAATCGATATTGTGAATAAACAAAGAAACTATACTACATATTTAAAGTATTTCGCATTTCTATGAATAATATAAATATTTCCAAATCGAGCGAAAAACTAAAACCGTGATATTGACACCACAATTACAACCGTCACAGCCACAGCTACAGCCATACGCATTGTCATATAGACAGTCATTATAATAGTCACAACCACAGCAACGACCACCAGCTACAGTCACAGCCACAGTCACAGACACAGCCATAGTCACTATCACAGCTACAGTCACTGTCACAGTCACAGCCACAGCCATAATCATTGTCATATAGACAGTTATTGTAACAGTCACAACCACAGACACGGCCACAAACTACAACCACAGGCACAACCACAGCCACAGTCACAGCAACGGACATAGTCATAGTCCCAGCCACAGCCATAATTATTGTCAAAGAGACAGTCATTGTAACAGTTACAGCCACAGCCACGATCACCAGCTACATCCACAGTCACATGCACAACCACAGTCACTATCACAGCAAAGTCGCAACCACTACCACTGTCTTAGTCACAGTCACAGCTACAGCCACAGCCACAGTTACAGCCATACTCATTGTCATAGAGACAGTCATTGTAATAGTCACAACCATAGACAAGGCCACCAGCTACAGCCACAGTCACAGACACAGCCACAGTCACTATCACAGCTACAGTCACAGCCACAGCCACTGTCACAGTCACAGCCACAGTCACAGCCACAGCTACAGCCATAAAATTGTCATAGAGACAGTGATTATAACAGCCACAACCACAGCCACGATCACCAGCTACAGCCGCAGTCACAAGCACAGCACAGTCATTATCACAGCTACAGTCGCAGCCACAGCCACTGTCACAGTCACAGTCACAGCCACAGTCACAGCCATAATCATTGCCATAGAGACAGTCATTATAACAGTCACAACCACAGCCAGGGTCATCAGCTACAGCCACAGTCACAGTCACAGCCACAGCCATAATCATTGCCATAGAGACAGTCATTATAAATGTCACAACCACAGCCAGGGTCATCAGCTACAGCCACAGAGACAGCCACTGTCACTGTCACAGCTACAGTCACAACCACAGCTACTGCCACAGCCACATTCATAAGCATTGTCATAGAGACAGTCATTGTAACAGTCAAAACCACAGCCACGGTCACCAGCTACAGTCACAGCCATTATCGTAGTCATACAGACAGTCATTGTTACAGTCACAGCAATAGCCACAGCCACAGTCAAAGTTACAGTCACAGCCACAATTTCATCACAGCAACAGTCACAGCAAATGTCACAGTCACAACCACATTCACTATCACAGCCACAGTCACAGCAACATTCATTGTTATAGCCACAATCACAGCCAATATCACAGCTACATTCACCGTTATAGCCACAGTCATAATCATAGGCACTATCACAGCTACATTAACAGTCCCAGTCATAGCCACAGCCACAGTCACTATCACAGCCACAGTCTTTATCACAGCAACAGTCACAGCAAAATTCACAGTTACAACCACATTGACTATCACAGTCACAGCAACATTCATTATTATAGCCACAATAACATCCAATATTACAGCTACATTCACAGTCACAGTCATAATCATAGGCACTATCACAGCTACATCCACAGTCACAGGCACAGTCATAGTCACTATCACAGCTACAGTCACAGTCACTGTCACAGTCACAGCCACAGCCATAATCATTGTCATAGAGACAGTCATTGTAACAGTCAAAACCACAGACACGGCCACAAGCTACAACCACAGGCACAACCACAGCCACAGTCACAGCAACGGACATAGTCACAGTCCCAGCCACAGCCATAATTATTGTCAAAGAGACAGTCATTGTTACAGTTACAACCACAGCCACGATCACCAGCTACATCCACAGCCACATGCACAACCACAGTCACTATCACACCAACAGTCACAGCCACAGCCGCTGTCACAGTCACAGCTACAGCCACAGCCACAGTTACAGCCATACTCATTGTCATAGAGACAGTCATTGTAACAGTCACAACCATAGACAAGGCCACCAGCTACAGCCACAGTCACAGACACAGCCACAGTCACTATCACAGCTACAGTCACAGCCACAGCCACAGCCATTGTCACAGTCACAGTCACAGTTACAGTCACAGCCACAGCTACAGCCATAATCATTGTCATTGAGATAGTAATTATAACAGTCATAAACACAGCCACGGTCACCAGCTACAGCCGCAGTCACAGGCACAGCCACAGTCATTATCACAGCTACAGTCGCAGCAACAGCCACTGTCACAGTCACAGCCACAGTCACAGCCATAAGCATTGCCATAGAGACAGTCGTAATAATATTCACAACCACAGCCAGGGTCATCAGCTACAGCCACAGTCACAGCCTCAGTTACAGCCATAATCATTGTCATAAAGAAATTCATTAGAACAGTCACAACCACAGCCACGGTCACCAGCTACAGCCACAGTCACAGGCACAGCCACAGTCATTATCACAGCTACAGTCTCAGCCACAACCACTGTCACAGTCACAGCCACAGTCACAGCCATAATCATTGCCATAGAGACAGTCATTATAACAGTCACAACCACAGCCAGGGTCATCAGCTCCAGCCACAGTCACAGCAACAGCCACAGCTACAACCATAATCATTGTCATAGAGACAGTCATTACAACAGTCACAACCACAGCCAGGGTCATCAGCTACAGCAACAGACACAGCCACAGTAACTATCACAGCTAAAGTCACAGCCACAGCTACTGCCACAGCCACATTCATAAGCATTGTCATAGAGACAGTCATTGTAACAGTCACAACCACAGCCAGGGTCATCAGCTACAGCTACAGTATCACAGCTACATTCACAGTCACAGTCATAGCCACAGTCACAGTCACTATCACAGCCACAGTCGCAGCAATAGTCAAAGTTACAACCACAGTCACTATCACATTCACAGCCACAGTTACAACCATAGCTACAACCACAGTCACAGCCACAGTTACTGTCATATCCATAGGCAATATCACAGCTACATTCACAGTCATAGTCACAGCCACAGCCTCAGTCTCAGTCACAGTCACAGTCACAGTCAGTATCACATTCACAGTCACGTCACAGTTACAGCCATAGCTACAACTACAGTCAAAGCCACAGTCTCAAAAATTCATACCACACACACACAAGTTGACGATTTTCGAAGGGGAAGAAGATTTAGGAACAATTATTTTCACCTGATGCAGAGATGCTTTTGACTATGATGGTTAAAAGAAAAAGGGGTATAGGTACATTTCAGTATTTTTTTTTCAGGTGTGGACCATTTTCGCACTCAATATTTGTCATGAATTTGATGATTACGAAAAAGTATAAGTGACAACATATAAATTAAAATACAGCATATTGAGAGAATTGTCTATCATATTCAGATTTTTCATTGTACTCATTAATTGCAGAATAATGGATATTTTAAAAAGTATTCATTTCGACTACGTTGTTCACAATTACTCACTGATAATAAGATGCTTTTCAATTGTATAAATTATGACACAGATATACTTATACATGCTTCCTAAATATTTGAATTGTAACATTAAACGCAATTTATTTATTTCCAGTAAATATAACGTGGACAAAGTCCTAAATACGTATGATGCAAGAAAGTAACACAATATTTACTCGCATTACTTAGTCGCATCTACAAAGGAACAAGAGTATGATATACAATTAAATCTGTTTGTAAAAACTGCCATAGAGAAATAAAAAAGCAGTGATTATGAACGAGCGCTCAGTGATAGGATTATATTTATAGTAACATGTACTTGGTTAAAACATGTAAATGGATGGTTAAAAACGAAAGTAACATCATATTTCTATCCTCACATACATCAGTATCATCATTTAATCTCAACCTAATACCCCTAACCACCTCATTATGCCTACCTTCTTCAACAATTCCTAATCAACCTCACTATTCTTATATGTAGCACTATTACCTAATCTTGCACTACTAGCCCTACTTCTATCACCAACAACCAAACTTATATCGGTATCAATACCCATACCATAATCAAATAATCTCGCCTTACTATACTTTCTTTTATCTTCAGTAACTAAACTCACCATCCCAACGATCATCACTTCTCACTATCCCTGCCTATATAACCACTTAATCTCATCTCACTATATCTACATATATGGTCATCAAGTAACATCATATCACTATCCTCACATACATCAGCATCATCATTTAATATCTACTTGATACCCCTAACCACTTCATCTTTATCTAACCTTACCCCTAGCTGCATCATCAGCACATACTATCTTCCCATCATTTCAATCTACACTATCATCACCTAACCTCAACTCACAACCCTGTCTATATCACCTCAACTAATCTCACATATCTACCTCTGCCAGTATTATTGTCTCTAATCTCTATACTTACCTACATGTAGAGTAGTTTCACATGATTTTATTTCACCATCTGTATCTACATCACCATCACACAATCTCACCTACCCCTGCCTACAATACGATAACTGAATCTCACTACCTAAACAATCATCATCAATTAATCATACCTTACTACCCATCATTATCGCTTTATATATCGAACTATTCCTGTCAATAGCATCATCAACTTATATAACCTCTCTACCGCTGCCTATATATATTAGACAACTTATCTCGAATCACGATCCTTGTCTTCATCATCAATCACCTTACTACCACTACTTGCATCGTTATCCCCTGTTCGCACCTCAGTAGCCTAGTCTACATCATCTTACCACTGCCCATATCAATACATATATCATCACTTGATCTTGCGTCAATACCCGATTTCTGTTTCAGTCAATAGAATACACATCATTAGTGTTAATACAACAATGTAGTTTTTTTCGTTTTATTCAGATAAAATCTACAATTGGATTCACCATCACTCATTGTAGAACATCTTAAATCGTTACACTCGCTGTTGAATTTATTTTTGAGACCTAAACTTTGGCTTACCTATGAAAGCAAAGAGTGGGTAACCTCAAAACATTGATTGCAGATAACAATTATTGGATACACAATGTTTTAAATATCAATGTTAATATACTCAGTGATCAAGAAGTGCACTTCTCTAAATGTAGAACAGTGCAAATGTTATTTCCAGGAGACGGCGAAAATACTTGTGTTACTCGAATGTCCTTGTGCATGGTGGAATGAAAATGACCGACACATTCCGGCAGATTTCGCACTGAATCATGGAAGTGTATAGTATGTTTTGATGATAATGTTAGTTTAGATATTGCTTATGAAAAAATAGCTTGATAACATCATGTCACCATTGAGCATTTAGGAATATTCAAGATGGCGGAAAATTAATTATGTTTTGCGCATATTTTGGTTTTTAAATTTGCAAATAAAATACTTTTTTAAATACATTGTGTAGTAAATGTGTTACTTTCATCTCAAATAAACCTTACATAATTTACAAATAAATACATAATGTCGAAAATGTTCTATATTTCTCACATCTTCCACAACAACGAAATTGACATATATACAGCTTTTGTAATGGATTGGTCTGGTCTATCCCTGTTTTGTTTTACTGAAATACTACTTGTACTCCCTTTTGTCACAATACATAATTAGTGATTAACTTTAACTTGGAACTGAAAAAAGGTAAACATAATATTCCTGTTAACGACAAGTACACCTTTATTGTCAAAATGAACATGCTATTATTTGGTAGGGTAGCGAACATGTTGTATGGAAAGATGGTCGCTGAGAATGTCAGACCATTAAGCAGTGCAGTTGTATATGCTGACTATTTTTATATGAAGAGTTTGAAACTGATCTAGGCAATCTCGCTGAGAGAAGTAACACGACGAAGTAATGGGCAGATTGTATAATAAAGCCCGTGTTTTTAATGAGAGAAAAGGCGTCTGGTCTTTGCATTTGGTAGCAGTTGAGCTTATACTGCAATTTTTCGCAGCTAGCCATATACATTACACAAGATATGGCGTTTACTACCTCAAATCCATAGAAAATATGCTAAAACCAATCGTTCATAAGTTTAAGCAGAATGAGATACTTATCTAAACCACGTTCGTGAGATATAGGCATGGCAAAGGGAGAATACATTGGATTATTTTGAAACCAGAATGACTGAAAATATGACAATTGAGTTTGTATGCTTGCAGTAGACTTGAAACAGATTTGTCAAGTATTAGTACCAATGATGATTCATGCAAAGACCTATCGAAGCATAAGGAAGAAATGATATGTAAAATAAGTTCAGCTTATAAGGACAATGAAAGATAAGAACAGATTTGAAACATGTATCGATCAATGCGACAAAACTAAACAACCAGATTATACTATGAAAGTATCGTCAGTGGTAAAATAGTTTCGCAGACAGTAAATGCTTAAACAGTAGTAGCCTATGGTAGTAATCACGGTGAACAGAAATAAATTTACCTGGCAGTTTCCATCAAAATATTTTGAAAACAGTTCATACAAGGCTATGTCAAAGAGACAAATAAAGGCAAAATATGTAGTTTTTTATACGATTCTGTTATACTCAAGAAGTATAGGATTGCAGACGAGATCACGGGATACAAACATATTTAAAACCTTCTAGCTTATCAATTAGCTCCAGTTACAACATCATTATTTACTGAATACAGGAGATCTCAGAATTGCGAAATCGAAGTTGGTCTTAAATACATAATTGCAGAAAGATGTATTGGTGCGACATAACTCAAATCAACTTACATACACTAAGCATATGTACATGTATAGACAGGTATTCTGTTCTGCATTGGCCAAAAGATGGTACTTTGAAAGAGTATTCCGAGAATTTAAGGTCTTATACAAAGAAAACAAGATTTGTACTTAGTCTGTGTCTAGTCTTCGACATATACTCTCCATTTAGCACAAACAGTAACACATGCTCCAGTAGAGAAAAACACAGGGAAGAAAAGCCAACTGATAGCAATCATATGTAAAGAGTTCATGGAAGATGACGTCTTCCTTGAAAGACATAAACACGCTCATAAACTTGTTGTTACATGACCGGAGAAGATGACACATCAGTTGGGATAAATAAATGTTTTGTTATAAAAAGAGATGACATTAAAATCACACACATGGAGGCAAATAATATCCTTGCACAACGTGTGATTTAAACATCACATAAATTAAACAGCGGCATAACATTTATTTAAAATGAAACTGATATATTTGTTCAGGACCCCTAATAAATGTGGGCTAAGCGAAATATTAAGAAAATATCAGCTGGAGACATTAATGAAACGACATTAGCAAACGTTGATATAAAACCGGTTTGTTGCATGGGCTGTCTGGTTGCGATAATGTTGCAAGGTAAAAGGATTAGTTTTCAAAAGTATGAGACTAGGGTATACACTTAATTAGGTAGAAGAAGTTAATTGTAAAGTAATGTTTTTTAAGTACTTTACCACCACCAGCATATTTTGAGGCTTTTGTTGGAAATGTACAAAGAGCTCACTTACAGGCATGTTTATGGAAACATGCACTGGATTCTACCACTCCTCCACCCCAACAAAGCCCTAGTACCAAATTATTTTTCTACGGCAGTCGAAAGAGAGGTACCCCTTGCTCCTGCAGAATAACTGAAGCTGATCAAATGTTCCTGTGAGAGCGAGTCTGCCAGTTCCAAATTACGATGTCGTTGTAATAAATTAATCAAAATTACCATGTACACTTCTTTGTTGTTGTCAAATGTCACATTCAGGTTTTATACAGATTTTATTTTTGTTTGTTTTAACCCATTTATTTTACCCCTCACTTCATACGCACCTGTGTTATTTTTGTGTTAATTTGACTATTCTACCGGGAAATTATATACATTCTAAATTAGATATGTATAGTGAGAGTGTAATGTATGGTCAGTTGCTAGTAGTGGCCATGGAAGTTAGACAGCTTAGAGAGATAAATATGAATATTAAGAGAATCAGAAGGCGATATACTGTAGTTTATGGGAGAATGGGGTTTATCAGTTTTTTGAGATGATAGCCTTTGCAACCTTACTGGTGATATTTGCAAGTCGTCAGTTTATGCAAATCAACTATTACTAGATGATATATATATAGCGAGTTATGACAGTAACCTGAGTGGTGATGAAATAAGATTTCGTTCTATGTGAATAGAAATTACGTCGTAAGTGGAATGTGAGGTTGTTAATTTAGACACATCCTATGTGGTACAACTATTAGTTATGACGGAGACTTGTATGTGTATTGTTATACGACGTTGTCCTTTGTGAAAAGATGAAATAATCTATGTGGTACTTTAAATTATGTGATTTATGTGATATGTGAATGAGCATCTGAAAAGATCCCAAAAAATCGTAAATTCCGTTGTTTTGAATTTAATTATCTTCCTTTATATATATATATGGAAAGAGGGAGAGAGAGAGAGAGAGAGAGAGAGAGAGAGAGAGAGAGAGAGAGAGAGAAACCTACTATTATCAAATGAGATATACTGAGGCAAGAAGACGCCAGGAAGTTTAATCTAGTGACGAGTTATAGAGAACGAGTTATGTTTTACCATTGACCATTTTAGTGCGTTTAATTTAGTTACTATAGTAATTTGTATCGCATGGAGTGTTTAAACACAGCTTAAGACTTAACGTTGTTATCTTAGTGTTTTTATAATGTTATTGAGGCTGCCCTAATAAGATAAAATACAGGACAATACTATTTGTATATCATGCTACTGTCTATAAGGAGATACGAAATTATACAACGTGTAAAACTATCCAAGAAGATCTAATGATTCTGGCTGACAGGTATTTTGAGTTCTATCCTAAGGAATGCAGTATCTTCAGAGTCAAAAGAATTAGAAATTCACTCATATACCACCATGATTTAAAGGACCACCAACCCACCAAAATAAGATATTACAAAATAACTAGTAATTATAAACTTCCCTTTAAAAGTATATGGTCCCAGTATTCAGTTACATGTTATGATTCTTAAACAGAGCTTTAACGACAACTAAGGTGGAGACAATGATTAATGCCTGTGTCAGCTTGGTGGGACTCAACCGGGACCATTATGATGTTTTTGAACAATTTAACACATAAGAGATGGCTCAACAAAGATCATCACTACTAAGTCATACATTAACTGTAGGGTACAGATGCGACTAGGCCTTTTTAATACTACAAGATGCAAGGCTATATAGAGCAGTCAAATCAACCGACTAGGACGACACCGCCACCAACAAAACAAAACAACAACAAAGATCTAGCGCGTTTCCCGGCCTAACAATTTATCCCCCACACACAGCACAATAGGTAACATATAACAGGTTTCCAACAAAACTAGGAACTTTTTTTGTATTTAAAGTATTAGTACATGTTATACTATTAAAAGTCATCAAAATATTATTGGATAAACAATAAAAACACAAAACACAAACACAATATCATACAACGTATGGGACCGAATATATTAATTGAGGAATTGAATGTATTTTGAATATTGTGGCGTGTACAAATAACTATTATCATCAAGCAAATCTTTCAGCTCGGCTACATAATATAAACCTACTACTACATGTACATGTAGGTTACATTAATTGCCGGATCTATTTTATTTTTAATAAAGTATATTTATTTATAATTTAGAAACCAGTTGGAGAACATAAACAATATCAAAATCTTAAAATTAGACACTTTTTATAGTTCGTACTCTATATTATGCCAACCTATGTTTTTATTAAGCTAAGGGACTCTCGCACGCACGCACGCACGCATTCACATACGCATGCACGCACGCACATATTCACATAGGCACGCACACACTCACATGCGCTCGCACGCGCACGCACACACGCACACTTGGCACTGGTATAGTAAATATTACTGACAGAAGACAATCAGTAGAGTTAGTTGAGGTATAGCAGCTGCCTGTATAGTTACGTCTGTTTGCTTTAAATAACTCAGCAGAACTTAGAACTTTATTTTAGCACTATCGTTATATTTCATCAATCATTATCCTTGCGAAGTCCTATCCTGAGTTAAATCTTGTAGAAAAAATTATATTAGTACATGTATCATCACCATTTAGGTTATAGCATACATCCGATTTAAATGTGTTTTAAGGTTTACTTAGATTTCAAATGTTTACTCAGTTAATATGTTTGACAGTATCCCCGATATAAGATTAAGTTCACGTGTGTAAACAAAATGCATGGTATTTATATTTCTAAATTGAAAATTTAATATCTACATGTAGGTGCTCGTTTATTACTTTATGTATTCAACGACCGCCGAATTAAATAGATTAAGTAAAGAAATGAGCACGAATGTAACCTTATGTTATCACATAACTGAAAGCAATGGTATATTTTACGATTCATTAGATCTCCTCTATAAGGAATGATGCAAATAGAACATATAAGCTTTCGTAAGTAATCGTATGACGTGGTGCCTCAAACTAACGCCATAATACCAGAACAAATCGGCACCATCTATTTATTCGGGCAAATCGGAAAGTAACCCGTCAGTTAACGTACGAGAGCCGATTTATACGGAAAAGGCCGAGCGATGAATCGGTATATTACACTAAAATAATGTCAAATGTATGTTATGTATTTATTACACTCCTGCACAGAGTATACAAGTATGTGCTAAATATGTATTTGTTTGGTTCATGTGAATACAATATTAAAAGTGACATCGAAACAATTATTTGATACATTAAGATGACCTTGTTGTATCACGATAATGCCAAAAATAGTACATTATGTATATATGTAAATAAATCATAAACAGTACTTACCCTTTAGTTGACGGCAATATATAAGCAGTGTTAAGAAACATGTAACATAGCGCAACATCATCTCAAAACACGTCAAACTAATCATCATCTAAATATTTACTAAAACTCCTGTAGAAAATAAGCATGCACCTTACAGTACACGAAGTGTTAAACTATATAACGTGTATGTTAGTGTTTAAACTGTAGTAGTAAACACAAGATTACAGTTTACCCGCATAACTTCCGCATTGTTATACAGATTATATAATATCTACACGTCGTACACAAACATAGTTGCGTATATACACATTATAGTATTAATTTTATAGATCAGGTCTCGTCGAAAGCTAAGGCGCCATAACCAGTACCTGAATATATTTCTTTTAAAAAGAAAAAACAACAACAAAAAAAACATGTTTGTGAATGACAAACATTTTCGTGAATTTCATAATCTTCGATGAATTTACAACGGCAAAACCTCTCTAAATCGTAAATAAATCGTGCTTTACATCTATATTTACTAATCAGTAGTTCCATTGTTCCCATTTTGTTGATTTTAATTTTGTTATTTTTGGATATGAGAAGCCGTTTATGGAACACTGTAGGAATAAATATAGTGGTGCTAGGCGATATTAACACAAACAAAACATATTTATTGTCACGGAACTCAAACCCGGATCGCTTGAGTCATAATCCATAGATACCACCACTGCGCTATATGCATGTAGGAAATCCATATAACAAGACCGGACGTATCAATCTGAATTCAAACTTTACCATTTACCCGGGTTTAATTGATGTCGCCCAGAAATTTTCGAACATCTATCGATCAGTAACTATGGTTAAACATACTAAAGTATTTACTATATTCCACGAGTCAGGTATACGGTATTAACGACTTTAAATTAAATACATGTACATATTTTGGTGATAACAACGGTTTTCCAGATATGATCTCCGTAGCCATATTTTAATATGCTAAATATTACAATTATAGCATTATTTTAATTGAAAAAAAAATTGTAGAATGTACTGGATATGCCGCTTTAGGATAACGTATAACGCATTCTTAGCGGAACTATATAATTATTATAACTGATATCATCGACATTGTGTACCATGGTGTTATAAGTTAAACGTTTGAGTTTATTTGCATTGTATATATGACGATATTGGTCCAACATGCAGTAGTTTTCTATATTTCGGTTGGTTTACTAAACGTACACATAAACAACTTCATAATTATATAATGTAGTTTTCAAATTTACTTAAAAAATATTTTTTTTTATAAATATTTTAAATGTTATGTGCATTTAAACAATGTGATTTTATTGTTATCGGTTGGTCAAGAAATACATTTATATTAATCGCCGCCAAATAAAGATCATTTATCCGGAGAATCGTGCATTGTGATAAATTATTTAATTTCACTTACAGGAAAGTGACATTGGACACACACGAGATGTAGTTTTATAGTGTTGATGGCAGTTTATCTCGCACTATTGAGGGACAATATTGTTCAAAGAAGTTTTTAGCAGTTGTTTTTAGCATTCATTAAAATACAACATATTTGAATGTTAGTGTTTCCAAATATTTGCTGTATAAGAAACCATAAACATTAGGTGTTGATTTTAAAATTATGTTTACTGATGTGATCACTACTTAGACGAGTTAAGATATGCTACATGTAGAACACGTATATATGGTTGGTATTTCTAACGCTTTAAATTATACGTCTCACTCTACAGTAGTTTCGCCTCTTTTTTAATGATGGAAACACGATTCTTACTACGCTAAAGAGAGTCTTCTGTAATTTGGTAGAAACATGTTTAAAATGGTTTATAAGTGCTGTGATTTCTTGTTGCAAATGAGTAGCACAACAGCTGGCATAGCGTATATTGCAATAAGACATCACTGGTGATTTTTATAGGATTTTTAAAGATGGACGTATTTTACAGCATTTGAGGACTTCTTTTAAAAATAAAGTTTGTGGTGTCACTACATTGTCTTTAAAAAGCTGAGCAGATACATTTTCCTATGGAAGTCTATATAATGCGCTCCAAAATAAAAAGAGAAAATCCAAAAGTGTGTTTTACCCCTACAAATGAGCTGAATTGGACTTTAAGTTCGAATGAGACCAATAAAGTGACATATTTTTAAGATATACGCTGTTGTAATGCAATATTTTACAAGAGAAATTTTCTCTTCTAGAAATTGGGTCAAATGCACGCGTTTGAAAGAATTAATCTTTCAAAAATGTCATGTAGAAAAGAAACTTCTCTTCAGAATAATATTTAAAAGCAGGGTTGTCCCATAAGAGAAAATTTCTCTTCTGTGATTGTTTGGTTGTAATTGGATAAGTGTGCAGAACAGGAGAATTATCTCGTTAACATAAGAAATGAAGAAATTTCTCGCGAGCAACATAAGAGATGTTCCTTTTCTGCGGATATTTTACAATTGAATTTTTCTCTTCTAGAAAAGTGTTCAAATGCTCGCGTTTGAAAGAATAGCTATTTCAAAAAAATGTCAAGTGGAAAAGAAACTTCTCTTCTGATAGTATTGTCTGTAAAAGTGAAACCATTCAGAAGGGAAAATTTCTCTTCTGTGATTGTCTCGTTGTAATCGGAGAAATATGCTGAACAAGAGAAATGCCTTGTTAAGATAAGAAACGGAGAAATTTCTCGCTAGCAACTTAAGAGATATTTCTTTTCTGTCGATTATATTTTACAAGAGAAATTTTCTCTTCTAGAAATTTAGTTCAAATTCACACGTTTGAAATAATGAATCTTTCAAAACTGTCAAGAAGAAAAAAACGTCTCTTCAGTATATAATGTAAAAGCAAGGCCCTCCCAGCAGAGAAAATTTCTCTTCTGGGATAGTCTTGTTGCAATCAGAAAAAAATATGTAGAACAAGAGAAATGTCTTGTTTGCATAAGAAAAAAAATTCTCGCTAGCAACAAAAGAGACGTTTATTTTTGCACCTGTTCGATACGTACAAACGCAACATGATATAAATGAGATTTTTTTAACAAAATGTTATTTCTGAAATTGCCATTAGAAGGACACCAGAGGAGAAACTATCTTCAAGGCGTACGCTTATTCAAGCTTATGTACTAGAAAATAACTTTTCTCTTCTTGTAATCATGCGTTCTAATTGAAATTATCTTAAATGCGTATGCATGAGTTTATCTACATTCTAAATTAGAGATCTCTTCTTAAAATACATTTAAAAACTTCTAAATATATTTTGTTAATCAGATGTTTTGGTCAATTTTATACACAAATTGCAGACAATTATGACCGGTTCCAAGGATTAGGACAGTATAGCAATGAGTATAAATATACTTTTTAATCAATTTTCTGCTATTAAAATTTATTGTTTTAGCAAAAAAGTAGACAATTATTGTGTTGCTGTTGAAAGCGAAACTCAGATTTCGGGACAATGAAACTGAATTAAAACGTTGACCTTACAACAATCGTTTTTATTTTCAATTAAGAATGTATGTAGTTTATTTATAGTCTTGACTTGAGATTCACAAATTACAAATAAAGGAAAGTCCATACTGAAGAGGTTAAAACGTTATTAAACATGTATTTCTCGTTTCATTTGCCTTTCTGTAACAATTATCTTCATTCAATGCTAAATGTTTTATCAAACCTAAAATTCTTAAATGTCATACTTTGTTTAGCTTACAAAACAGTGAAGTGATCGTAAATTTAAACCTATATATTGATTGTGTTGGTATCATTTATTGTTTTAGAACAATTTAGCGCACTCAGTGAAACAAGTAAATACGATACTGCTTGAGCCAGGGATCGTGTGGGAGAGCTGTTATTTATGTATTGCCCATCATGTACAAACTCAGTAAAACCGAATCCACTTACTTTTCTAGTTGCTTTACTCGATTTCAATATAATGGATCATGTAATCAAGTAGTATGACATGTCCAAGATAAAAGTTTGTCTTTTTAGTAACATATTTACAATTAAAAAAATGCGATAAAGTAAAGAGACATAACATATCTTTAATATTTTCTTATACACATGTATAATTTAAACAACATGGTGTATAAAAATACAAATGAAACCCATATCGTGCAAGGAGCTTCATCTTCAAAACATATAACGATATATCTCAAACAGGGCAAAATTGATAAAAGTAAATATACAATCCATGCTTCTTAAAATGGCACTTAAACCTTATTTAATTTTAAAAGTCAAAATATTCTTTGTTTGAAAAAGTGTTAAACTCTTACTTATGCCGAAAAGATACAGACATTTAACAAATACAAATAAAAAGTCACTATAATATGTTTAAAAACATAGGATTTTTTTTTAATTTATATACCACAGTAAAGAAAGGTTCAAATATCAGTAGTATTTATATTTGTCATTTTTCGTTAATCTAGTATAACTTTAGCTGGGGTCTGAGATCCCAAACTATTGCAACTGTTATGTTTACATAGGTTTAGAATATTGAATTAATGCCTGATTTATATTCGGGAGTAATACACCAACTGGATGCCAATATTGGGTTAGAAAGACCTCCTGATGAATTTTAGCTATAATTGTTTGTTAATAATTCAGCAAAGTTACAATAAAAATGGCTTCAACGGAGATGTCGTTTAAAATGAAAATTTGCACAAAAAAAAAAAAAAAAAATGACGGCCATTTTTTTATGACCGGCGTCGGATAAAAACATTCTTAAACACCATCCAAAGTACATTGTGTTTGTGATTTCAGAGAAAATATTTCAAGAATTTAATGACGTCTGGACGTACATACTAAGTTTTAAGCTACAATCTACTTCAAGAAATGAAACACACTTTGAAATAGTTAACATCACAACAATATTTTTAAATAATGGCAAAGCTATAAGGTAATACAATGTACACAAACATATAAACATGATTCATCACTGTTACATTTCATCCGAGAAATTAATGTTATTAAATGTTTATTTACAATGAATATTCAGGATGTGGTCTGCTATTATGATGGTTTTACAATGACAAATACTAAAGTAACAATGCATAAAAAGCGTGCCAACAGTTGGAGTTGATTTATACTTTGTATGTTGTATGCTTTCTTTTGTAAATAAACTGTAAGTAATGTCCTCTGTAAGGGTTAACTTTACACAAATACAATTGAAGCGGTAATGTTGCATTACTGTATCATACATAATTATCAAGACATAAAACATCCAAATAAAAATCTAATCAAATCAAACAATGCATGGTTTAAAACACAGCATACTGATTACTATTACTTCAGATTCTTCTTTACATATGTGTCTACAGCTTTTATAATTAATTTGTATTGAATGTCTGAGATTATCAGTTGGTTGCGTGTTTTTATACCCCGAAACTTTATTATTAATAGTTAATTGTCTTCGAACAATAACTATTTCCATTTTGCTTTAATAACATTCAAATAATCATATTGGCATGATGGTTTAAAAGTTTTTAAAATTGATATTTTGCTATTATATATATAATTTTAAAATGGCTCCCCATTAGAACAAGAAAATGTTATACCACTTGTACGTGTAATGTAATATTATATTACAATCGCTTTACAACATCGTAGAAACTAAACCATTAAACTAAAGTAAGATAATCAAAGTACAAACGTTAAAAAGTGAAATACACTTAATCTTTGTAAACATTGTTTGTAAAGTTTGCATATAATGTTCGGCGCATTACTTTCTATTTTGATAGTAAACTGTTGTGCTTTCATTTTGAAGATTGCAATTTAAACATTGTCACGTGTTTAAGTCTAAAGTGTCTTTTGTTGCGGTGAATGTGTCTGCAAAAGAGTTTTGATTATGTGAACATACTTTTTTGGAGTAAAACATACATTATGTATCAAGTGAAGTTGTTTTAGTAGTAAATTAAAATGCTTTATTGTTCAAAATAGACTGACCTTTTGTACTATCACACAAGTATAATTTATGAGGTCAAATTGCGATGTAAAACTTTGATGGATAAAGATATAAAGGAAATTCAGAAATGTATGTAAATAATTGATTCAATGTGTAAAACACCCATATTAAGAAATGTTGAACGTTTTTACGTCTATTAGAAGTTGTTGCATAGTGTCTGTTAAACAGTATAAGTTGCAGTTTTTAGTGTTAGTGTTACTACTAAATACAAATTCTAAGGACACTTATCGTAATATTTATTGCCTAACATATAATGCAGATTATGGAGGCACATACAAAAAAAACAACTTTTAAAAATATTTTGTTGGATTTTATTAATTATTTTACAAAAACGACCTACAGTTGTTGATTTACACACACAACATATCTTGAACGAATGATAATTCTATGTCCAGATATAATTTGTGTCAAATGAAACGAGCTATATCTAGAGTTTATCTAACGAAGGTTCAATTCAATCACAAATAATATCCATAGTGACAACAGTATGATATGTACATGTAATAGTTTATTATAAAAAAACACATAGATAAAAAAACATTTCATTTGCAAGTTCTGAAATCAATAAAGACTGTTCATATATAACATATGTTAATATATCTAAATACATGTATTTCATATCAATTATTATAACGTAATCCGAGTAATATTACGGCAAATTATATAGACACATTTTCTTTGCTGTAAAAGCATCAGATTGTCATCAATGTCAACGCCACAAATATGACGAGAACCTATTGGTCATTTGCTCAGCGTAACGTACATGTACGTCCTGTTTCCTCCATTCCATTAGTTTCTAGTATATATTTGTCAGGTGATCCGCCAAGGTCTTTATATTTTTTTCCATTTTTCTGACCCAGGTGGCTGTTCAACTGTATTTGACAATATTACAGTAAAGATGAAACTGAAAAGTAAGAAAACTGAACTCATATATGTATCAAAATGTTTTTATTTATTATTTACCTTATCTGCATGTCGTGTTTTAGTTGAGATATCCTGAGTTCTTGAGCTGAAATTACCACGTCTCCTGAACTTCTCTACAGAACATGATGGGTTGTCGATAATCATAAAATAAAAAATGCTTTGGTCGCATATATTCTTTTGTGAGTTTGAATTTAAAATAACCCCCTTTTCCATTAACAACACTTATGTCTTATTGTGTTGAAGACGTACAAATTAAGGTGTTAAATTTTTATAAGTTATAGATAAAACTCTGATAAACTTACCGGCGGAATGAATTGTTGTGTTCCATCGATTGTAGAACCACCTCCAGTTGTCAAGGTAAAATCAACTCCCCAAACTTTACCAATGTCGCCAGACTCCAAATTTGAAATTTTGACACTGTATTTGCAAGTCCCTAATGATGACGGGCACGCATATGTCATTCTGTTACTTGGAAAAGCTGCATCTGGTGCCCCAAATGTAGTACATGTGCTAGTTATAACAGTTAGGCCTAATGATGTGCCAATGTACCAGACAACATTCCCTAATGTTCCTGTACCGGTGTATTCACCAGTCAATGTCACGCTGTTAATGCTGTTACATGTTTGTGTTACACCAACATCTCCTTTCACTGTAAAATGAAACAAAAAGAGTATAGGGTTTTGAGGGTTTGGACAGTAATTCAGTTGAATTATAGTAGAGTATATCATTTAATTAAGGGGTTTGGGGCAGAATAATTCATTTTCTAAACTTTAAATCTGTAACAAGAAAAATAAAAAAATTGGGGAGGGGCTGTGTGTCAGTAATTTAAGGTGGGTTTGGGCAGAGTATAGTATTTCATTTAATTTAACAAAATAAAAAAAAGATCGGGGTTTAGGGGAAATGCTTGGACAGGTAGATATGGGACAATGGGGGCAAGGAATGTCTGTCAAACAATACTATGAGGTATTTCCCATCAAAAAATAAATTTTGTACTGTGTTCTATGTAACAGCTGTTACCGCTCCAAAGTGAATAATATACTGAAACAGAGAGTTGTAATGTTCTATATGATACGCGATAACAAAATGAGATACAACATAAGATTTAAAATTAATATGTTTAGACTTAAGATAATAAGAATTATAATACAAAATCGTAGTTAAATGTCTATATCTACAACTTACAACTAAACTTTAACATAATGTTATAAGCCGAATTACTCCTGTTCCCATTTTCATTAAGTTTCCGAAACGACCGGTTTTTGTTCACAATTTTAGTCTAATAAACTATTCCAGTACATATATTACATGTTTGTTTGACCTCCGAGAAAGTGTGCAAACAAAGATATAAATGAAATATGCATTACTTAAAATAATTGCGAATTGGTGTTTTTTTACAAATAAATGTTTTTTTTTATCCATTATACACTTTCAGCATAAAACGATTAATCACAAGTCCGTTCGGAACGGCGACGGACGGTAAGTTGTGCATATTTAGATTCGTGTTCTTTTGAACATTGGCGGAGGAACAGACGAAAAACAACCAAATTATTGCAAAATGTCACAAATGTAAACAATTATAGTTAAACGTTCGGTAGTTTCTTTTACGAAATAAACATCTCAATCGAAGTGATATAAAGTGTACGACGACGTTTTAAAAAGTTATTTTCACTTTCCTTACTCAACTTTTATAGACAGACACTTTTAAGTGCTAAGAAAATGACATGCATGATTTTTTCAAACTTTTAGCTGCACTAGGGCGTTGGATACTGTTGCTGTTACTCATCAGTATGAGACACTCATCTAGCGAGAAAGCGTATGCCTATTGGGGTCTTCTTCAGAATTGTAAAACACTGCCACTAAGAGGCTCAAATTAGAGAACTAAATTTATTTGGATATTCTGTTATATCAACGCAATATAAATTAGTGGATATTTATGAAATGCATTAACGAAATATAAATAATGCACAGATGCTTTAACATGAGTAACAACTTAAAGTTTATAGATTACACATTGTAGCTCGAAATAGCTTGCTCTTCACGAGTATTAGGTGCGCGTTTAAAATCGTTATGTTTAATTGCATTAAGTAATAAACGCATCTCGTATAACCATGGTTCCATATGAACATTTAAGCAGGGTGATTTCCTGCATACTATATAAAGTACTATGTTCTGCAGAACAATGTGAACACACATGCACAAAGGTCGGTCAGACCTGTTCCGGATATATTTTAACAATATTTATATAAATTATCATGCGCTGGAATTATGATAGAACACAAGCAAACAATTGCTTTTTTTTGTCATAGAATGATTATATTATTTACAATATATACATGTTTCAGAGTTGGTCTACAGGAACATATTGATTAAGCATTTGGATTACTCTATATCTCAATTGCAAACTTTTTATATGTTTTCTTAAAGACGTTTACTGTCGATTTTCATGCGCACCAATCCCGCGCATAAAGACAAGCATGTCTATCGAATTGTCCAAAGGTCTTAATAAAATAAATTACAATAAAGGACGTACAGTTTACATACATTAATATTAAAACAAGTAAACTTATAATCAGTATCAATCGTACAGTTTCCTTCAGTCGGACCAGTTACAAGGCGCTACCTTACTATAACTGATCCTATTTGTATGGCACCCTCATTTACTGAAAGTGGTACCTTGTATTGTGTTCAATATGTAAAATACGCATACCGGTAAAAAATGAGTGTTTATTACAATTTAACCTTACATCAAAATATCATAGAAATCTTAATCTCTATACAAATATGTTCATTTAGTATATAAGCGTTAATTTCGCAACTTCATTTTATCTTACGATGGCATACTTTTAAAGCTATATTTATCCACTTACGTGGTAAAGTGAAATGTTTATTTCAATTTTCTTCGAATTGGCTGCAGAGAGAATTTTGTGAGATTTCAAGAAAAACGTATCCATACATAAATTCAAAATATTAGAGAAATGCTATATAATTATATTGCAAAATTGAAAAAAAACGCCACTCGGCCAAATTGATTTTGTTTATTTTCTTAAAATCCATAACAGTTAATTTCAAGCGTATATTTATCTTTTTTCAGGACAATTATTATTATCTGCATGCATCTATGTATTAGTACTTAATTAATCAAATACAAGAACAAAATATATTGTTTTTGCATTTCTTGGAAAAACCTACATTTTACGCCAAACTTCAAAGCTGGGCATGTTGTTGAGGAGATAATAACAAACAAATATGTACGGTAACTTGCATTTATATTTCTGATGTTGCATAAACATAAACACTAAATTTTAATGCTGGGTTTCATGAAATTCTATCGATAGGTAAAAAAATGACAAAAACTATAGAAATCGTCTTTAACTGAAAACAATATAGAAATTAAGCTTTAGAAAACGTTATTGTTTTTTGTATATATTATCTGAATCGCGGTCGTACATCTCAAGAGAATAACTTCAGCACTGTTTACAACCTCTGTAAATTTAAGAATGAATCTTTATCATATTATAGTAGATCTAATACTATATTGCGATATGAACAAACATAATTAGAACTAATAATTTTGTATCAAACCATTTTAATCAGCATAATTCTTTATTTGAAATTACACCTTTCTTTTGGTATTTCAATATATGATAAGAATTGAGTTCTATGACATGGCCACTTCAAGATATAACAGCTGTTTGTGCAACTAGTATAATAAAAAGGCTACTTTGAACAGGACTTCTGTTTGAACTATATATAGAGTCATATGATATAAATGTCAATGTTATTGAATTTCATCTTGTGTGATAATTCTGAATCAATCTAACATTAAATTTTACTTTGATTGCGTTAATAGCAGCGTGCATGTGTACCGGTTTTCATATTTGGTAAATAAATAATTATCACATTTATCAAATTATTGTGTCTTTTTTTAGTTTTACTCACCACTGTAACACAAAATTGTAAATATCACGAATGTTCCTGACAATGAAGACATGCTTAACATATTAAAACCGTTCTGAGAATCGGCTCACGAAACGTATCCTGAAAGAAACAATGCTAGATTGTGTTTTTTGATAGAAAATATATAGTATAAATTACTTACAGTTTATTTATATTTCCTGTGTGGAAGCTATCGAATGCAAAATCTAATTAAAGCTGTGACCCATGGGATTTGGCCAAATGAAACCACGTCATAAAAAACGTGATACATGGTCATAAGCTTATATCACTTTCAAAATAGAGATACCCAAAAATAGGAAGTGTAACTTTCAATTTATTGTTTGTTAAACTCTACACTTCCAAATTATGATGTAAAAAAGTAGGGGACGTGTGTTATCCAAGATAGTTTTTTCCTATTCAGTGTGTGTACGGGTGACAAAAAAAAAGTAGATTTGTATTCACTCCAATTTCCAAGTACATTTTGTTTCTAATTTCACAATGCAAACATGACAATTTTTCGAAAGTCGAAATGTTCAAATATACCAATGGTATCATTCAAATAAACGAATGAGAATTAAAATAAGGAAAATGCATTTAAAAAGAAGAAGGAGCAATTATAATTCATAGCCGCCATCATGCAATTATCCCACGGAAGCATTTCCTGTTTCCAATGGAGGTAATATACCTATAACTATGACTTACATTGACGTGATTTGATGTAAATGCAATTCTTAGCTTCGTGTTAAATTTATATTTCTGTCACACTACAGTTCAACTACAACAATGCAATAAATAATCAAAACATACGCAACAAGCAAACAAAGGAAATATTATGCCTTAAGGCGGTAGTGGCAAAACCGCCAAGTGGCAGCATAAGTCGTGTTTGCTGAATCACACAACAGTGCTCATTTCCTTGCATTACATGCTACATGTACAACGGCTAGACAATGTTAATACTTGTATCTTAATTATTCCAACATATTTTAATCACCTCAACATTCAAATGGATTGTATTTAAACCACAAAATGATTTATGTTTTTATAACGAACATGTACACACTATAATGATAATTAAGCATATCACGATGATACAACTAAGATAACAATTCCTTATGTGAAACTACATCCATCCTACGCAGAGTCAAAGAAGGAACACAAATGTAATATGACCAACGCAAAACATTTAAAGAATTAAACAAATATTGCGTTGAAATGTCATATAAACAAATATAATATAATTGTGAATTCAAATGAATTTATGTTCAATAAACACACCAACCTTTCAAACTTGTTGTCCAGTATAATCTTTAGATGAAAACATTCTTCACAACAAAACGAGTTCAATCCATATAAACCTTGTAATATGTGCCTTTATATCGCTATCACTGTTGTACATCGTTAGATAAGAATTGGTGAGTGTTATCATTGGCTTAGTTATTTGTTTATCAGGCACAGCATGTATTGTAGTGTAACTCTGTAAACATAGTTACTTACGATAGCGTTTGTTATGGTCAAACAATAAATTTCGTTTATATCCGTTCTATATTATTTTATAATTCAGAAGACGGATGGCCTACGACTGAATACTTTACACTATTGCTTCGGAAAGATGTTACGCAAATTTGAAATCAAATATATAATATCAAAGGATCATTTTATAAATGTTAATATTTAGCGTTAACCTATGCACCGCTAGTAAAATGTACCAAACGAAAACAAAAGTAAATATTGGAAGACCTCAATATTTAATCTCATATTGCACGCAGACGATATAATGTACTGCCTTATCTGGCTTTACGCTTTATATATTGAGCTAATGACAGGCAACTTGTGTTTAAAATGACATGTTTATAGACTTTTTTTAATGTCTCATGTATCAACTGGCAATTGTGTTCATAACCATATCGTCGTGCAGCTTGTTCAAGACTGCAGTTAGGAATTTTTGAATATACATGTATTTTACTGTCTATAAAGATTATGTTGATTTTATTTTCTTTACATTTGTTTGCCACGAGGGCGGAAGACTCTTAACTTTAGTGAGGGCGGAACTCACTCTCGAATTGTATATTTACACCATCAAAATAATTATTTCATGTAACACTTTCTTTCTTTCTATTCTATTTATATAAAAATTCTATGCTTGTTACAGATAACTAAAGCTGGTAGTTTTTTTAGCCAGTAAGTATGCATTTGATCAACGCAACGTTTGTATTGTAAAATATCGCATGATCTTTATGTATGCATACACTTATAACAGCCAGGTATATTTATTGCGATCTAAACAAAAACAGAACAGGTATGCAGGTATAGAAAACTTCGATAGCTCGAACCGACGGGATTGGAAACAATAGTTCGAGTAAAGGATTGTTCAAGCAAAATATTGTTCAACATCACATCGTACATGTACATGTATATACACATCGAAATAGAAAATCAGCCGGGACCAGATAATTGGTTCAAGCTATATACGGTGTTCGAGCCATCTGTGTCTGAGTTCTACTGTGTACGTATTTAATAATTCCACCTTACAGTAACATTATTAATTTAGGGTTGTAAAATAAACTAAAAATTCAGACATCAAAGTCGTGAATAATGTAGGAGTAGTCGATACAATTCACTTTGGATACAAATATCATCTCTTTTTTTTTTTAAAGAGATAAATTTTGCTGTCAATATATAGAGTTTCAATATAACGATGTCAACAATGAAGTTTTAAATAAATTGCTACTAGTCTGAAACTGATTGTGTCTTTACAATAAGTATGCATTTTCAACGATGTACACTACTCTTCTACGCACTCTAACTAAATAAAGCTAACAGCAATGAATGAAATAGTTTGCCAAAAAAAAATATATCTGGCCCGTTACTTCGACTGCGTATTCTCTACAAATGGTAAGAGTTCACAACAAATTCAATCAGTATAATTATAGAAGTTAAATAATATATTAATTCGACTTGGTAAGTGCAATATATATCGCATACTTACTTCTTATTGCTACGAGGTAAGTTCATGATACCTACAGAGGCCGTTGTTATCAATGCATTCAGTATTACATTTTGATTACTGGGAGATATACTAGATCGATCATGAATAATGATCCTTTATTTTGCACTCATATGGTAGTAAAACCTAAACATAATATTGTTTCTCTAATATACTCTTCAAACTGTTATCATAAATTATATATAAGTAAGGTGTTATCTATATTCTGCTATCGTAATCTATACTTTTGCGATATTTTTTCCTGATATTTCTGGTGATGTAATCAACTTCTTCGCAAAATTCAAGACCATTTGTTGAATTTAACCCTAATTTATTAAACATGTGAAGAAGTTTATCAAACGATAATATAATCCTTTTTAATCTACAGCGTACGCCAGCTTGGTGGCTTATCCCATTATATTTATCATTATGATTTCCTTTTTAATCATGTCACTGATGGCTCGTTTATGGCGAATTAATCCGAAAGTATGGACAGCCGGAGATGTCAGCATTGTGTTCAGCATTAACACCTAAATGGGTCATTGCATTGTTATCTTTGATTATTGTATCATTGTCTTGGGTTCAGTGATTGGCTTGTCCAATCATTATGTTGGGTCATGTAAACATTGTGTTTGGTTGTCATAACATTATGTTGGGTCGTATTAACATTATGTCTAGAAGTCATATGTTGGGTTGTAGAATCATTATATTGGGTGCTATAATCGTTGTGTTGTATAAATATTATATATGGTTGTCATATAATTTTGTTGGGCATTATGTTCAAATTTATCATCATTATATTTGGATGCCTCTTCATTATGTTAGATTGTCATAGTATTATGATCGATTGTCATAGCATTGTGATCGGTTAATATATAATTATTGTATTGGATTATAATTGCTTTGTATCGGGTTGTCTCATCATTATGTTGGGTTGTCTTATCATTATGTTCGGTTGTCATAGCATTATATTAGGTTGTCATAGAAATGTATTCGTTTACTTAATTATTGTATTGGGTTTCCATTGCATTGTGTTTGGTTGTCTCATAATAGTGTTCAGTTTTATAATCACTTTGTTAGGTGTCATAGCATTGTGTTCGGTTATAATTATAATCATTGTTTTGTGTTGCCAATGGATTGTGTTTGGTTGTCCGTTATCGTTTGAGGTTGTATACGTATTATGTTTGGTTTGTCATTGCATAATGCTTGATTGTCTCATCATTATGGTCGGTTGTATAACAATTATGTTTGGTTTTTATGGCACTGTTCTTGGTCGCCTGTTTTCTATTGGTTATATTAACATTATGTTAATATCCAGTTCACATGCAATTGTGATCGGTCGACGTGTCATTATGTAAGACGCACATGTCATTCTGATCAGTTGACTTGTGTTGTTGTTGTTGTGCTAAAACCTAGGAGAACGGATGAACGAAAATGACGACGGACATCGCAAATGTGTTTCCTGAGATGACGTTACAACATCACAAATGTGATTCCTGAGATGATGTCACTAGCTCCGGTTGATATATGTGCTTTGACGCATTACTAACCGAAATGGCGCGGGCTGGTTAGAAGGCATGACTCATTTCAATTGTAACGTGCACCGAGCGGATTATGCACACAAATACTAATACATATGATATATAAAAAATTTCCTTGGGCTACTTGCCGTTTAATTTAAGATAAATGGTGAAATAATTTCCCTCAAGCTACTTTGCTTTATGATTGGATGACAAATAGCTGAACGAATGATTCGTGTTTAAAAATAATAATCACGTACAATTAACTTCTACATATAAAACCAAATTATAAAGGTTTCGAACTAACGTTTCAAACAAACGTTTCGCACAACACTATGCCCAAAACTCTGTTTTAAATAAATGAAACTAGTTCTGCAGCATTCCAACAAATGCCCAGGACTCTGTTTTCAATAAATAAAACTAGTCCTGCAGCACTCCAAACTCAAAACTTCGAGCTGCACAGTATCAGACTTACGTCTCAAACACTTGCTCAGGAATCTGTTTTAACTAAATAAAACTAGTCCTGCAGCAATGTTCCAAACCTGTCCCAAAACCTGTCTGAGAAAAACAATGGTACCCAACAGACTACGACCCGGAGCAATGTTCACAAGTTACAGAGGGTTCTGCAACTCTGAGTTCAAAACTGCACTTCTGAAATCCTTCGTTCACTTGTGACACTCGGTCCAAAATCCCAGTCTGTATTACCAAATAATAATTAATTAACAAAATAATTAACAACGTCTTCTGACAGCTCCTCCTAGTTATCATCCATAATCTATTCATCGAATACAATTATTAGTCCAGAACATATATATTTGTTCATATAAAACTTCAAAAAATTGCTGAACAGATATCAATCCGTTGTTTATCAAACTAATGAAAAAAATGGTCCATAAATAACATATCCTTTCAGATTATACCAAGATTAAAAGTATCAGTGTTCTTAATGTATTCATCAACTCATCTTTGCTCGATAAAAATTCCTATACAACCAAACTAAATCCTTCTTTAACCTCGAAAGAGTGTTTTGTGCTTCCTGCATCATGCTGAATGTGAGCCTTTCTGGTCGTTCTTTTAGTTTTATTTAATTCAATCAAACTTCCAGTTTCAAACACATGTTTGGAATTAACGCTCTGGTCCCAGGAGCGAATCTTTATCTCTGTATGCCTGCATAACATTTCACTCTTTCTAGGTAGGCTATTCGGATCACAACTCGTTCCAGCCTTCTCAGTCTTTCTTTCACATTTTACATATAATTCAGAGCTAGTACCTACACTATCTTGAGCAAACATCACAGTCTTGAAATATGCTCGGACTGGCAGTGAAGCTGGTGTCATTTTACATAATATTTCTGTTGCATTAGTTTCATGCTCCTGCAGTGTTATAGTTTGGTCCAGCCTATGCTTTACTCCGTGCTTCCTTTTCAAATGTTTCCACAGATAGGCAGTCTTTTTAAAAGTTATTTTACATTCTTCACATGTTGGTCTGTCTTTCATGCACTTATTTTTTTTTCAATTTAGCTTTACAAATGCTTTTGTTTTTGTATATTGTTTTAATAGATTCTCCCTGGTTTTGCATAAGGATAGGTACCTCAGACCTTGAAGGTAAAACTGACTAATCAACAACATTTACTCCGTAACATCCTAATTTCCAGCTAGTTTTAACTGACATGACTTATCTTTAATAGTTAATGTGTTGTTAGATAAATCAAGTTTACAATCTTGAGTTTGCAAAAAGTCTAAACTAAGTAAAACATCTAACTCAATATCTGCAACCACTGTGTTGTTGATACATTGAATACCACATATCTCTAGGCTTACTGTGGTTTTGCCCTTGATATTGACTGGATCTCCTGATGCTGACACAATTTGTGTTCTAAACGGTTTCAACTCACTAGAACAAAGTCTAATAATATCCCATACTCTTGTAGAAATTATTGTAATAGTTGCTCCAGTATCGATTAAACATTCTGTCAATATATTTTTCATTTTAGCATCAATATAAAGACCTGAACCAGCAGCTGCAACATGTTGTTTATCATAAGATGAACTAGGATTGGATTTGGTGTTCGCGTTCGGAAGCTTAGGACAATTAGGTTTAATATGATCTTCGGATCCGCATTTAAAACATTTCCTTATTCTGCTGACTTCAACCCGAGAGTTCTGTCGGCCATGGAATTTTCTACTTTGGTTGGTTTTTGCCTCCTGTGGTTTCGAAACCATCCTCTCATGAGACCATGATAGGAATGCCTTGCTGAGATCTGAAACTATGTTCTTGAGATCTTTTAAAGACGTTTCTGCGGGTTGTTACTGCGCATCGCTACGCGCATAGTTCCTTTCTGTTACTTTCAGTTTCGGGGTCTAATTTCGCTGTTTGGTTAATTAAAAGTCGAATCGCATTAGGATATTTACAAAGCGAATTATTTTCATTTCTAGATGTCCGAAATGTAAATTCTGTCAAGGAAGCGATCGAAAAGCACGGAAGTGTATATTGTTTTTCGTTCTAAACCACCAGAAGTGTTTATACATAACGAAGTCGAAGAAACAACTACGAAAAAATAATCAATACTCGTAGTGGTAACATTTCGGATAACTAATTTTCGGATATGAATCATTTGTGAATTTGTTCCAAAACGCTGAATACATAATGCATTTACCTGAAACAATATTATTCATACCGGGATGGAGACAAGGAAGAATAAGTCTTGAATTTTGACATTTAGCTGACCTGATGCTTGTAAAAGTTTGGTACTGAAGGGCACTATGGAAGACACTTATATGGGTCAATGTTATACATAAACTGTATATGTGGAAGTATAAGAACAGTGGAAACAAACAAGACACATCGATTAAACAGGAAGAGTCCAATATCATTTGACATCAACACAAAGCAATTGAGTATAAGGATTAGTTGATGATTTATCATAACTCACTGATCAATATCGATGTATCACATTAAAATGATAACTTACTTATGATTTCTAGAGATGAAACAACTATAAAAAAGTGATTGATTCGGTTGAATATTAGCATCATTTTCATGCCATCGAGGGCTAACAGACGATCACCTTATCACTAGTTTCCTGGAATTAACCAGTATTTGAGCACATCCCATCTCCGCAAGTAACTGATAGCTTTCCCACTTGAATCAGCGGTGAGAGACGATTGATAAAGAGATATAATGCTGTAATATCTATCATCCTGGAGACTGTACGCGGGCGGGGATTCGAACAGTATTCTTACATTGAGTAAATGTTAAAAATAAATGTATACACAGTCACGTTCTGTGTTTCGTGTTAAACAGAAAATTGTTACATGAATTATGAAAATAAGAAACTATTCAACACATTTCAGGAATGCTAAACAGAAGGCTCAGGTTACAGATGGATTGAGATGTCGGTGCTTCAAATACCTGTAGTGGTTTCATTAACTACGAAGAGACAATCAATATCGTGACATAGATAACGTGTAAAGAAACACTAAATGAAAGAGCGACAATCATCAAAGGCCCCAATGGTAATTATTAATATAATGTAACCGTTTCAGCTTATTTCTACTATGGAATACAACAAAATAATCATGAGCACAACAGATGATCTGAGGGGGATCAAACCTGTGATTACTTGTTTGGTACACCCAATATCCATGCAAATAAATGACAACTTTCCCACTTGAATCAGTGATTAAATTAATGAACATGAGACACAATGTTGGAATTTGCATATATTTAAATCATCACAGAGACTGGCCAAGTGGGGATTTGAGCTTGCAACCCCTTGACTGCTTGTTACATAACATAACAGTTTCATTCAGTAAAAAATGTCCACATACATGCAAGTTTATAACCATAAGATTTTGTTCAATGGTTTGAACATAGATATCATAACAGGAATTGCTGCTCAGTTATAGCCCTTGAGTTGTCAAACTATACCCATTTAATGTGCTGTTTTATTAAAATACTTTGTCGTTTTTTTAACCAGACAGATGAGCTCAGTCAGTAGAGCACAATACTTCTAGCTCAGGGTTGAAAGTTTGATACCTGAGGCTGGCTAACTTACAGTGCTAACTGACATTCAGATGGGACTTTAAACTGAGGACTTTTATGATGGTGCTATACACCAAGCAAAAGAACCAGGTGAAACATATGATAAGGTTTCTATGATATTTGTTTTCTACACTATCCCCCACAAACCTAAAAAGACTAAACTGTTCACTCTTCTGGGTGCATCACCCAAATGGGAAACTGGTGGTGATGTAAATTAAGCTTGCATACACACAAACATTGTCATTTATTTCTTTATCTCATATAAGCTTCCTTTAATTTTCAGTGATGAAGTCAGTCAAGTAGTACACCAGGACCAGGCCAATTTATTACAATATGTGTTGCCAGAAGAATTGATTGTGAGAGTAAATCAGGTATTGGGACAATGTTAAGAAGAAGTATTCGAAAAACATATGATGTTTTTCCAGAAGACTAAGAAATGCACATATTATGAAAAATTAAGAACAATCACTACCAGTTCACCAGGCGTGTTCTAAAATTTGAATGACAATTCAAAGATTAATGTTGGAAGTAGCCAAGTACAGGAATAAAAAAATCAAGTTAATATAATAATAATGGATGACAGTGCGACTATTATAGCCAAGATAAATACCAGAAAAAATGACTTGAATGGACTCGTAGATAAAACTCTGAAGATATTATGTTGAGTAGCAGGTCACTGGTGATCCAACCTTGGTTGATAGTACATGGTTTCACCACTAGGCCTCTAACATTTCAAACTATTACAACCATTGATGTTCATCAATTACCCAGTATATATGAAATGTATAAAAGCAACATAACAGTAATTACATTATAAATTACAAATAGTATAATTGCTATTTAGTGCATCATTTAGAAATATGAAAGTTCTCTCTGCAATGAAACTTCATTTATAAAAATTGCAACAGATAATGTTCACCATTTTGACAATTTTAGGCCATTTTATGAAAAGGGAAGTTGACATTTAGCACTGTAGCTTAGTAACAAGCAAGGTGACATGTATTTTTTTATTTTATTTCATGATATTGTTTGTTGTTGTGCTTCTTTGTAGAAAGAATGAAACAATTCTCCGCTTTAAAACATTTTTTATTGAATTGGTGTGAAAATGCATTGATTGCGGCCATTTTATGAAAATGGGAGGTAACGTTAACACTGTAACTTTGTTACAAGCATGGTGACCTGTTTGTTTTATTTATTTTCTGATATAGTTTGTAATAATGCCTCTTTGTAAAAAGAATGAAACAATTCTCCGCATTGGAACTTTTTTTATTATTGAATTAGTGTCAAAATCCATCATTTACGGCCATTTTATGAAAAGGGAGGTAACATTTAGCTCTCTAACTTAGTAACAAGCATGGGGACATATATTTATTGTTTTATTTTCTGATATAGTTTGTTGTAGTGCCTCTTTGTAGAAAGAGTGAAACAATTCTCCGCTTTACAACTTTTTTTATTATTGAATTAGTGTCAAAATGCATCGTTTGCGGCCATTTAATGAAAAGGGAGGTAACGTTTAGCGATGTAACTTAGTAACAATTAAGGCAACATCTGTTTTTTTATTTTATTTTCTGATACAGTTTGTTAAAGTGCCCCTTTGTAGAAAGAATGAAACAATTCTCTGCATTAGAACTTTTTTTATTATTGAATTAGTGTCAAAATGCATCGTACGGTCATTTTATGAAAAGGGAGGCAACACTTAGCACTGTAACTTAGTAACAAGCATGGGTACATATATTTTTTATTTTATTTTCTGATAAAGTTTGTTATGGTGCCTCTTTGTTGAAAGAATGAAACCCTTCTCCGCATTAGAACTTTTTTTTATTTTTAGATTAGTGTAAAAATACATCGTTAACATCCAATTCTATAATCGTAGAAATTTATGAAAATTACTGTATGAAATGTGAAACTCAGAATAGTATCATGACTTTTTCTGTTTTAGATACTTTATCTTTTGTTACATGAATGACAACAATATTTTGTTGAAATATATCACTTTGTTACTTAATTAACAAGATTTATAACTTACACCCATTTGCTGTTTTTTTCTTTAAAAAATTTAAAACGGCGTAATTTAAAAAAAGTCATAGCAACAAAAACAAGCATGGGGACCTATATTTTTTAGTGTTTTAAACTTGTCTTATTTCATAGTACTTGTGTGCAAAATTTAAAAAAATTCTCCGCGCTAGAACTTACTCGAAGAAACGTCTTTAATTCTTCTCTTAACTCTGTCTCTTTATCTGAAGTTGATCTCAAATATCCTTGTCCTTCCATATGCTTCTTTTCAGCATGATTATACGCTTCAAACTCGACTGCATGCAGAACAGCATCGTTTAAATTTAACGGCCTAGCTTGTTTGATACGAAGTCTCATGTCTGAGCTTATAAGAGAGTCCATAAACTGCTCTTTTGCTAGAGTTTCCAGAACATCAGTTGGTGCTGTTGGATAGGCTAAATTAGTTAGCCGTCTGACGTTCTGACCAAGTTCAGACAGGGTTATTGATGCCTTTTGTTTCCTCTCACGCAACTGAACACTGTATAATTCAGTTTGATTAGGTGGGGCAAATCTTTCTACTAAAGACCGTCCCAGCTCGTTATAGTCATTAGCATTTGAACTTAAATTTCCAAAAACACCCTAAGCTTGACCTCTAAGAGATACAGCCAAATAAAGTCCTTTCTGTTCTTCTGTCCAACTATTTATTTTTGAACAAGCATCAAATTGAGCTTTATAGTCCAGCTAACTGCCCGAACCATCAAACGTTGCTGGTTTGACTCTTGCTCCATATTCATTCCCTAAGCTATGTTTTGAACTACCAGGTTCTGCACCTACTTCGTGTTTTGGTGTTGAACATGTCTGTTTCGAGTCAGACTTCTTTCGTTTTGTAACAAAACGGTCAGGTTCCTGGACAAGATGTTGTCTCAAACTCATAATATTCCTTTTTAATGGGACTGCACCAAGGGGGAGTCCTGAAGCCAACACCAATCTCTGTCTTCAAACACTTCTTTAAATCTTGGCCATCCTCCATCTTTTATACCTTTTTCAATGCTGAACAGCTCCGTCATTTTTTTGCAGACATGTCCAATTCCATGTTTTCTATCTGTCGTTCAAGAAATGATATTTCAGACTGAACCTTACTCATTTCGTTTTGCCGTCTGCAAACTTTCATCTAAACTTTGCATCCTACTATCAAGTTATTGACTATCATCCATATCAAATTAAGTAATTGACAATTGATTATCAAATTATCCCACCGCTGCCACCAATTTTTGTAACGTGCACCGAGCGGATTATGCACACAATTTTCCTTGGGCTACTTGCCGTTTGATTTAAGATAAATGGTGAAATAATTTTCCTCAAGCTACTTTGCTTTATGATTGGAGGACAAATGATTGAACAAATGATTCGTGTTTAAAAATAATAATCACGTACAATTAACTTCTAGATATAAAAACAAATTATAAAGATTTCGAACTAACGTTTCAAACAAACGTTTCGCACAATACTCTGCCCAGAACTCTGTTTTAAATAAATAAAACTAGTCCTGCAACACTCCAACAAATACCCAGGACTCTGTTTTAAATAAATAAAACTAGTCCTGCAGCACTCCAAACAAATGCCCAGGACTCTGTTTTCATTAAATAAAACTAGTCCTGCAGCACTCCAAACAAATGCCCAGAACTCTGTTTTAAATAAATAAAACTAGTCCTGCAACACTCCAACAAGTACCCAGGACTCTGTTTTCATTAAATAAAACTAGTCCTGCAGCACTCCAAACAAATGCCCAGGACTCTGTTTTAAATAAATAAAACTAGTCCTGCAGCACTCCAAACTCGAAACTTCGAGCTGCACCAAAGTATCAGACTTGCGTCTCAAACATTTGCTCAGGACTCTGTTTTAATTAAATAAAACTAGTCCTGCAGCAATGTCCCAAACCTGTCCCAACACCTGTCTGAGAAAAACAATGGCACCGTACAGACTATGATCCGGAGCACTGTTCACAAGTTTCAGAGGGTTCTGCAACTCTAAGTTCAAAACTGCACTTCTGAGAATCCCTCGTTCACTTGTGACACTCGGTCCAAAATCCCAGTCTGTATTACCAAATAATAATTAATTAACCAATTAATTAAGCAACGTCTTCTTACAGCTCCTTCTCTGTCGAGTTGTACCACCAGACTGACCAAGACTACAGGCGGTCGGCTGCTTATATAGCAGAAGTCACATGACCTAGTCACATGTCTTCAATCGGGCACTCTTAGCGTTGTTCGACCACATAATGATGTTCGAGATTATGCAATTCCATTGCATTAGTATCCTTAATCAAATTCAATGAGCGTCTGTTTGACAATTTATTAACTACGTTTTCTGTACGTTTATTAATGTAACTTAATATACAATAAGGAATACTTAGACTATTCACATATATAAAGTTATCAACCAACAGTAAAGTATAACAGCGTTACAAAATACACCGATGTTATGGATTTCTATATGTACAAGGCGTTTTTTAGTCACACAATAGAAATAAGCTCATAAAGTGTCTCTTATTATACATTTCTTTGATATAAATGTTAATACAATTCAAGTTGATATTGAATAAAGATATATGTTTTTAGCTAGTATATAGTTCATGTATTTTAACAAACATATAAACTTCGCCCTGAATCATTTTTGTACCGGAAATATTACTGACGATGACACTTTTTCTCTTGGATTCATTTAACCACTTTGATTAGAAAAAATGAATGTTTGAATGATGTTTCGATGGAGAAAGGTGTCGTTGCGGTACTCCTGACTTGTTACGGGAATATCAAACATAATGATGAAACAACCGAGCACAGTATTATGACAACTCAACACAATGATATGAAAACCCAACATAATGCTTTTACAACCGAACACAAAGATTCTACAATCCAAAACAATGATTATACAACCACACACAACAATGTGATGACAACCTTACACAGTGATTTTACAACCAAACAAAATGATAATACAACCAAACACTACGATTAAATAACCAAACACCATGCCATGACCGCCATGTATAATAATATTTTCAACATTTACATTGTACACTCTTATCAATACTGTTAAAAACGTCTTAAAACCAATAATTGCGTAACAATTTTATCCAAAATATAACATGTGGAAATTCTGTAAAGAAATAGACAACCTCGACTTCCGGTTGAATTGTAAAATCACCGTGCGACAAACATTTCTATTGATTATTGCTGTCATCACATTTATTTTCGAATTGTACTTTTTCAATACTTACTGTAAGTATTTGTTATCCATTGTTTGACAGTATATGTTAATATTTTAATTTGCGTATAATGTCAAATGTTACAGGCCAAATATATTGAATATAATCATTTATATCGTGGTACTCTCCCACAAAAACTGACAAATGCTGTTTCTTTTCCTAGGTTTTGAATTTGAAATATCTTTGAAACATATGGTGTATACGTTACTAACCATCTTATATGAGCCTTAACACTTTACCACTTTGCATGACCTCATGATGTCATGTATATGTGAACTGAGTGAATAAAGGATATTGTATAATAATGAGAAATCCACCCCAAAAGCTATAACAACCAAATACAATGATTATACACAGCACAATAGTTATACAAATCATCACAATGCCATGACAACACAACATAATGGATTATATAACCAAAAACAATGCTTTGACAACCCATCACAATGTTTCTACACGCTAACATAACAATATGACAACTAAATATAATATTCATACGACTCAACATGAACTGTAGTTTATGTTGAATGTGCTTCTGTTTATGTTGTTTATGTTGATGATGCTACAACTACTGCTGTTTCTGCTGATAGCGCTACTATTTCTGTTGTAGTTGGTGATGGTGCTACTGTTACTACTATTTCTGTTGATGGTGCTACTGCTTTTATTGTTTCTGGTGATAGTGCAACTGTTACTACTGTTGTTGTTTATGGTGACACTGTTGCTACTGTATATGTTGATTGTGCAAGTGATATTGATGTTTCTGTTGATAGTGCAACAGTTTCTTCTATTTCTGTTGATGGTGTTACTGTTTTTGTTTGTTTTTTTGCTGTTAAAGTTGCTACTGTTAGTTCTATTTCAGTTAATGGCGCTTCTGTTTCTGTTGTTGATGTTGATGGTGCTACTCTTACTGCTGTTGCTGGTGATGATGCTATAGTTACTTGACGTTGCTACAGTAAGTGTTATTTCTGTTGAAGGTGCGACTGTTTCTGTTGATGGTGCTACAGTTAGAGCTCTTTCTCTGACATGGTACTACGGTTTCTGATGTATCTGTTGACACTGCTTGTGATATCAATGTTTCTGTTGATGGTACTACATATACTGCTGTTTCTGTTGATGGTGCTTCCATTTCTGTTGATGGTGTTACAGTTACTTGCTGTTTCTGTTGATGGTGCTACTGTTTCTATAGTTTCTGTAGATGGTGCTACTGTTACTACTAATTCTGTTGATGGTGACACTGTTGCTATTGTATCTGTTGATAGTGCTAGTGATATTGATATTTCTGTAGATGGTGCTACTGTTACTAAATTGTTTTTACTGTTTTTGTTAATGGCGCTACAGTTACTACTGTTCCTATTGATGGTTATACCCTTTCTATTTTTTTCTCTGTTGAATATGCTATAGTAATTACTGTTTCTGTTGATGGTGCTTCTGTTTCTGTTTGTTCTGTTGATGATGTTATTGTTTCTGCTGATGGTGCTACTATTTCTGATATTTCTGGTGGTGGTGCTTCTATTTGTTTTATTTCTGTTGATGGTGCTGCTGTTTCTTGTGATGGTGCAACAATGACTGCTGATTCTCTTGATGGTGCTAATGTTTCTGTTGTATATGCCGATAGTGCTATTGGTACTGCTGTTTATGTTAATGGTGATACTGTTGTGGATGTTTCTTTAAATGGTACTACAGATTCAACTGCGTAGTGAATTGATTTACTATTTTTACTGTTCTGTTTGCGGTGCTAATATTACTGCAGTTACTGATGGTGGTGTTACTGTTACTGCTGTTTATTATGATGGTGCAATAGTTACTAGTGTTCCTATTGATGGTACTACTGTTTCTTTTCTCTGTCACAGGTTTTATTGTTACTGATTTTTCTGTTGATGGTACTATTGTCATAAATGTTTCTATTGATGGTGCTACAGTTACTTCTTATTCTGTTTATCGTGCTTCTGTTATTTCGTTGGATGGTGCTATTTTATTGTTGTTTCTGTTGGTGATTCTACTGTTTTTGTTGTTTCTGGTGATTTTGAAATGTTTCTGTTGATGGCACTACTGTTTCTGATGTTTCTGGTGGTGATGCTTCTATTAGTGTTATTTCTGATGGTGCTGCTGTTTCTTGTGATGGTGCTAATGTTTATGTTGTATATGCCGATAGTGTTACTGGTACTGCTGTTTCTGTTAATGGTGATACTGTTGTGGTTGTTTCTTTAAATGGTACTACAGTTAATACTGTGTCGTGCAATAGTTACTAGTGTTTCTATTGATGATGCTACTGTTTCTTTTTTCTGTCGCAAGTTTTATTGTTACTGATTTTTCTGTTGATGGTACTATTGTCATTTATGTTTCTGTTGATGATGCTACAGTTACTGCTTTTTCTGTTTATCGTGCTTCTGTTATTTCTTTGGATGGTGATATTTTATTGTTGTTTCTGTTGATGGTGCTACTGTTTCTGTTGTTTCTTGTGATGGTGCTACTGTTACTGCTTTTTCTTTTGATGGCTATAATGTTTCTATTTATGTTGATAGTGCTATTTTACTGCATTATCTGTTGATGGTGTTACTGTTTCTGTTGCTTCTGTAGATGGTGCTTCTGTTACTGCTGTTTCCGTTGATGGTGATACTGTGTTTGTTGTATCTGTTGATAGTGCTAATGAAACTGCTGATTCTGTTGATGGTGTACTGTTGCAGCTGTTTCGTTTAATGGTGTCACCGTTACTTCTGTGTTGTTTATGATTTTACTGTTTTAACTGTTTCTCTTGATGGTGATACTGTTTCTGTTGTATCTGTTGATAGTACTAATGAAACTGCAATTCACTCAACAACTTGTTACTGCCGATTGTGTTGATGGTGGCACTGTTACTTCTACATGTATTTCTAATATACGTGCTACTGATTCTGTTGTTGAGTTAATTTTACTGCTGCATCTGAATAAATTTATACAGTTTTTGCTGCTTCTGTTAATGGTTCGTCTGTTAATTTTAGTATGTTTAAAATGAACGTGCTACTGTTTTTGTTGCTTTTGTTGATATTGCTACTTTTACTACTGTTTATAATGTTTGTAATAAAATTACTGCTCTTTCTGTGGATAGTGCTAATGAAACTGCTGTTCAAGTTCTGCTTCTGTTGATGGCGATACTGTTATTGCTGTTTCTGTTGATGGTGTTAATGTTATTGCTGTTTCTATTGATGATGCTACTGTTTCTTGTTCTTAGTGGTGCTACTGTTAACGTTGTTTTTGTTGATGATGCTACAGTAACAACTGTTTCTGTTGATGGTGCTTCTTTTTAGTTTTTTTCTCTATTGTTAAATGTACTATTGGTTATACTGTTTATGTTTACGGTTTTTCTATTTCTGCTGTTTCTATTGATGATGCTACTGTTTCTGTTTTACTTGTTGATAGTGCAACTGATACTGCTGTTTCTGTTGATGAGAATACTGTTACTGTTGATTTTGTAGATGGTGATACAGTTACTGCTGTTTATGTTGGTGATGCTACTGTGTCTGCTGTTTCTGTTGATGGTGATTTTGTTTCTGCTGTTTCTGTTGATGGTGTTTCTGATTATGCTGTTTCTGTTGATGATGCTACTGTATATGCTGTTTCTGTTGATGGTGCTTCTGTTTTTCCTGTTTCTTTTGGCCAAGCTACTGTTTATGCTGTTTCTGTTAATGTTGCTACTGTTTCTTATGTTTCTGATGATAGTGCTACTGTTTCTGCTGCTTCTGTTGATATTGTTACTTTGACTACTATTTCTGCTGATGATGAAAATGTTACTGCTTTTTTGTTGATAGTGATACTGTTTTTGTTGTTTCTGTTAACACTCACAGTGAATTTCTGGAAATAATTTTTTTTCCCAAAAACTTTTTTTTATCTTTGGTTATTTATATTAACAAAGAATCGCAGTTTGAAGAGTACAACTGTGCGATCACAAAAAGGTAATCAAAAGCATTATACATTGCCGATTTGCGTCACAATTATTAATCTAAATACCTCAGCAATGCATGTTTTCCTACTTGAAGGTGTAAACACACCATTGATATTTGTTCTTTATTCTATAGTAAATAATAAAGTTTGAAGGCTTGTCCTTCATAGAGAGACCCAAATGAAAGAAGTGAAACTTACATTTTACTGTTTGTCAACCTCTGCACTATCAAAATTTGATGAGAAAAGTAGGGGTCATGTACCATATTAGATATATTTTTCTGCACAGTGTGTACACTGTTGAAAAAGTGGAAGTAGACTTCCGAAATCATGTATTCATACCCCAATTTCAAAGCATCATTTTCTTTTTAAAACTAACAATTTAAACATGACAATGCTGTCAAAATTTGTAAAATACATCAATAATGCCATTCAAATAAAAAAAATGAGCATTAAAATAAGGAAAATGCATTTTTAAAGAAGAAAAAACGAGGATTATTTATAACCGCCATTATGCGACTACAGTGGTAGGTATTATGCCTGGAAAATCGTTTTGTCTAAGCTGGAAAGTTAAATTTCCAATTGGAATTTCTAATTTCAAACCTGTAATTGCCAAATTGGAATCGTAAATCTATTTTTAGAATTGGAAATCTATTTTTAGAATAGGCCAATTGGAACCGAGGTTTTCCAATTGGAGGGTTCCAATTGGTATCAGTTATTTTTTAATTGGAAAGTGCTTATTAATAACTTGATATTTATTTGTTTCCAGTTGGGCGTTAATTAAATAATAATTAGTGTAAAACGTAGAACATAACAACAATGAATATACACAGTGACTTTAAGTTTCGTAAAATACGGCTGCGTCGTTTTACTTCATATTTAGTTTCCGGTTTGTATTTTTTTTAGAGATTTAGGATATAAAAATATATCTGCTTCTTGTCGACATCCGACCACGATGACACTTCATTGACATTAACCTCTGTTACCAGATATGACTTTTTAATGGCCCTTTTCTCACTTTATTGTATTTTTTGGATCATTCAATTGTATGCTATTTTTAACGTGTTCTACCCAACCCACTTTAGTAACTATATTTTATAAATTACACATAGTGTTGCCGAGTTAGTTTGAATGCTATGACCAAACAAATAAACTATCATATACATTGTGTATTACAAATTAATTCGTTAATTAATCATATTAACTTCTATCATGATATAAAATTGTTTCACAAGAAATTATACTGTATCATGTTTAAATTGTACCATATCACAGTAAATTCTATCACTTTATATAATTTGTGTTACTTGTATAACCATATTAATTTCTTGCATACCATATATAGAAGATCTTACATGGGTGCTCATTTATTATTGAATGTATTAAACGAGTTGGGAGACATATATTATACGAGGCTCTGCCGAGAGTTATATCATTTCTTCCAATGAGTTTAACAAATTAAATAATGAATGAGCACAAATGTAAGATACTTTTTTATCATGTCATGTCTGAAAAGTCCGGCATACTTGTTACCGCCATTCGTCGAATGATATAACATCTAAAAAACTTCACGTTACCATGACAAATCAGAGTAATTTATATATTCGGGTAAGTCGAAACATAATTCGGCATTTTACGTAAGTGAGCCGAGTTATACGGAAAACACCGAACGATGAATCGCAAGTGATAATTAACTAAGTTGATATTAAAAATATGTCATGGCTTATTACACTCCTACACCATAAATTATGTGATAAAACACTATCTACATTTTTACTGGGGCTGGATATTATACTTAATCTCATCCAAGGGCCGAGTAAAACTTGACCTGACACGAGAACAACTGTCGCACTGATCGTGTGACATTGTCAGTTCAATTTAATACAATGTAGTGTTAAGTTAGCGAACGTTACTTTTTTCTAAATTATAATGGCTTTGCTGGAACTCCGCGAAAGGTCAATTCATGCACTGTGATGTGGAACCATCAATGATTTTGCGTATTAAGATACATGACATCAATTATATTAGTAAGCATCATAAAAACAACCTCTGTAAATATAATAAATAATTAAATTAAAATAATTCAATGTGTTCGGTATCAGTATGCTAGATGTATTGATTGATTGAATATTAAATGTAATTTTTATGTCATCGGGGGCTAACACACGATCAATGAACATAACCACTGTTTCCAATGATCCTGGAATGTTAATCATTACTCGAGCACATCGCATCTCCACAAGTAAGTGATAGCTTCACACTTAAATCAGTGGTGAGAGACGAATGGAAATGAGATGCATTGCTTTATGTCACTCATCACAGAACATATGGCCAGGTGCCAGGCCGACATGCGTATATCGGTAACTGAGCGGAATATTGGCCCATCATTGGACTAAGGTCGACCCAAAATTTTGAACAAACTGAGTTTGAACATTAGTCTTCGGCGGAAACATCAGCATATACAGATATACATATTTGCATTCAATATAGCCGGGCCCGATCAGTTCAGTCGGTTACGCGTCTGCCTATCAATTTAAGGGTCCTGAATCCCTGCCCTGCAACAGTCTCCGTGATGATTGATATACAACATTGTGTCTCATTACCATTCGTCTCTTACCGCTGATTCAAGTGGAAAAGTTATCAGTTACTTGCGCAGATGGGGTGTGCTCGAGTACTTGTTAACCTTTCAGGATCCCAGGAAACAGTGGTTAGATTAACTGATCGTCTGTTAGCCCTCGATAGCATAAAACTGACGGAAAATATTTAATCAATCAATCATTCAATATAAGAATGATTTTAATGATGGATCTGTCATGTGCATACCTATCATATTTTGTTACATTTGTAACCACAGCGGCGGTCATGGGGTAGAATGGCCGCCATGCATGCATAAGGACATGGGTTCGGTCCCCGGCCGGGTTGTATCAAAACTTGAAAAATGTTATTAGAAGCTTATTTACAATCAGTGCAAATTGAGTGGAAAAAAAATCAAGCACACGTCAGACTGGGAGCTTGTCTTGAATCAAACTTTTTGAGATGATCACAGCAACCGGTGCAATACAAAAGGCTACACAGTGCATGATCTGACGAGAAGACAGTAGCTAGTTCGATGTTTGGTAAGTTTGAAGGACTACTTTCAAAAAGGACCGGTTCAATAAAAAAAGTGAGTGATGTGAGAGAATATCAGATACGCGGAGTTTTCAGGATGCTTTGAAAATGTGCTATTTGCAGCTTTGATATTGCTACTTTTACTACTGTTTCTGTTGATGGTGCTAAAGTTGCTTTTTCCGTAGAAGGCGCTATTGTTTCTGCTGTTTTTGTTGATATTGCTAATGGTAATACTGTTTCTGTTGATGGTGCTACTGTTTTATCTGTTTGTTTTTTTGTTAAAGGTGCTACTATTTCTGTTGATTCCGTTGATTGTGATTCTGTTACTGCTGTTTTTGTCGATGATGATGCTGTTATTTCTGTTTATGTTAATTGTGATACTATTTCTGTTGATGGTGCTACTGTTATCCCTGATTATATTGATGGTGCTACTGATTATTCTGTTTTTGATGTTGGTGCTACTTTTACTACTATTTCTATTGATGGTCCTAATGTTTCTGTGTTGTATCGGTTGATAGTGCATCTGTTTCCACTCTTTCCATTGATGGTGCTACTGTTATGTTGTTTATGTTGATTATACTATCTTTCTGTTGTTTTTGTTGATTGTGCTACGGTTACTGTTGTTCTGATAATGGTGCTACTGTTAGTTTTGTTGATGTTGATGGTGCTATTATTTCGGTTGTATATGTTAATAAAGCTACAGATATCATTGTTTCTGTTGATGTTGCCACTGTCGCTCTGTTTTTGTTGAAGGTGCTATTGCGTGCGGTGAGGACGTCCGTCCGTCTGTAACACTTTTGTCTGGAGCATAACTCAATAACCATCTATCCATCTATGCCTGCAAGCCTACCTGCCTGCCTGCCTGCCTGCCTGCCTGCTTGCCGGACCTCCCGTCCGCCCGTCTGTCCGGCTGTCTGTACACTGGACGACATATCGGCAATTTCGAAACAAAATAGCGACACTGATCATAAACACTAAATTTGACCAGAATAAACTTCACAAAGGCGTCTGACTGAGCAATTAGCCTGTGTCGACTGGTGGACAAAAATAAAATCCTTTATTAAACCAAATGATTGTTCCAAATATCTTCCTTCACTTAATAATAATGATAATCATTACACAAGTAATACGGATAAAGCAAACAATTTATACGCATTCTTCCGGATGCCAACCCAACTTGACGACACAAATTACTCATTACCAAATATCGACATAAAATCCACACAGAACAACTCTTAAGAATATAGTAATATCTCCTTTAGAAGTTAAATCCACCCTCCAAACTTTGAAGATCGGTTGAGCAACTGGCCTTGACATTGTAAATAATGGAGTTAACGGAACTATCGCTTCCACTTTTCAACAGGTCTCTGCACCTTGGAAAAGTCCCATCTCAGTGTAAAAAGCATTTGCGTCAATAGCTTGTAAAAACAATGACCCTTTAGAGGTTTCAAATTTTTTACCCGTATTATTTCTTATTATCATTGGTAAAGTAATGGGAACAATAATCCATAAGCATATATTTAACTTATTTAATAATAATAATAGTATATTAACTGTTCCGCAGTCGGGATTTGTACCAAATGGATCTACTATAAATCAACTAGATGGACAATAAAATACATTCTGCTTTGCATATGACCAAGGAAAGTAAATCCGTACTGTTAATAGTCACATTTCAAAAGCATTTGATATACAGTACTGTTTTAAGACAACACAGGTTCACTTTCGACACACTAACTACGCATCTTGTTATTGTCAAACAATGGTACACGATCTTGTATTGTTACGTGCCAAAAATTACATTATGATACCTTCTCATGGCGTGTCAGTACAATTTAGGTACTGATTATGGCGGTTAAAATTGCTGAACACAATTATCAAAAAACAAACAGAAGAAAATAGCTAACAACTAGTTCTGTTGTATTATAAAAAAAGTATAGAACCGTGGTACACGCCATTTTCGTTCGTATACAGTTAAACGACCGTCAACATGTCGATGCTAATTTGTTAACGCTAGAAATGATAAAAAGGTAGTCCGGCTCCATTGGTTTTATCGAACAATAAACGTCTTTGGTGTTGGTCAATGGAAATGCTTTAAATACATAAATAAAAGTGAGATTTGAATTATCTATCAAACATATATTTCTTAATCATAACAAGTACTATTACACAGGCAGCGATAGAACGCGTGATATAGAAATCGAAAAGTCATACATAGTCAAAGTAAGTTTAACAACAAGAGCTGTTGAGATCAACGGCTTTGAAGCATCGGCGATAAAGTATATTCATAGAATACTCATAACAAGTACTATCAAACGTGAGGCGAAAGAAGGCATGACAAAGAAACCGAAAAGTCATACATAGTTAATATAGATTTAATTACAAGAGCTGTTGAGATCAACGACTTCACAACAGCGTAACTATAATACATTTATAGACTAATCATAACAAGTTTTATCAAACGTGAGGCGACAGAAGGCATGACAAACAAAACCGAAAAGTCATACATAGTAAATGTATGTTTAACAACAAGAGATGTTGAGTTCATAGACTCCGCAGCATCGATGATATAGTATATTCATACTATCACACGTGCAGCGATAGAACGCGTGATATAGAAACCGAAAAGTCATACATAGTCAATGTATGTTTAACAACAATAGATGTTGAGTTCATAGACTCCGCAGCATCGACGATATAGTATATTCATAGAATACTCATAACAAGTACTATCAAACGTGAAGCGAAAGAAAGCATGACAAAGAAACCGAAAAACCATACATAGTAAATATATGTTGAAGAGATTCTGAGTTCAACGACTTCGCAGCAGCGACAATATAATAAATTCATAGAATACTCATAACAAGTACTACCACACGTGCAGCGATAGAAGGCGTGACAAAGCAATCGAAAAGTCATACGTAGTTAATATTTAATTAACAACAAGAGCTGTTTGTATCAACGACTTCGCAGCAGCGAAATATAATACATTCATAGAATAATCATAACAAGTACTATCATACGTGCAGAGATAAAAGGCGTGACAAAGAAACCGAAAAGTCATAGATAGTTAATATATATTTAACAACGAGAGCTGTTGAGATCAACGATTTTGCAGCAGCGTAAACATGATACATTCATAGACTAGTCATAACAAGTACTATCACACGTGCAGCGATAAAAGGCGTGACAAAGAAACCAAAAAATCATTCGTAGTTAATATATATTTAACAACAAGAGCTGTTGAGATCAACGACTTCGCAGCAGCGTAAACATAATATATGCATTGAATAATCATAACAAGTACTACATGTATCACACGTGCAGCAATAGAAAGCATGACAAAGAACTCGAAAGGTCATACATAGTTATCATATATTTAACAACAAGAGCTGTTGAAATCAACGCCTTTGCTGCAGCGTAAACATAATACATTTATAGAATAATCATAACAGGTACTATCATACGTGCAGCGATAGAAGGCATGACAAAGAAACCGAAAAGTCATAGATAGTTAATATATATTTAACAGCAAACGCTGTATAGATCAACGACCTCGCAGCAGCGTAATCATAATACATAAATAAAATAATCATAACAAGTACTACCACACGTGCAGCGATAGAAGGCATGACAAAGAAACCGAAAAGTCATACATAGTTGATATATATTTAACAACGAGAGCTTTTGAGATCAACGACACTGCAGCAGCGTTAACATAATACATTCATAGATTAATCATAACAAGTACTATCACACGTGCAGCGATAGAAGGCATGACAACGAAACCGAAAAATCATAGTTAGTAAATATATACTATTTAACAACAAGAGCTGTTGAGATCAACGTCTTCGCATCAGCGTAAACATAATACATTCATAAAATAATCATAACACGTACTATAATAACGTAGAGAAGCAATTACAACAAGTGTCAATATCAAGCACTTTTGTCTTATTCATATTTTATGAGAAACTCACAATCGTTGAATCCTTGGTACTTCAGACAAGCAAAATTGAAATGTAAAGCAAGATGACCTACCGAATCATAGCTTTGCAACAGTCATTGATACATTTTTGCAATTAATGATTTAATGCTACACTGCCGCTGCTAATCTCAATACGTTTCAAAACAGGTAAAATTATGTTGCAAACATGTTTAACTCAAATTGTTTTAGCAAATGAGAAAATAATTACCTTAGTAGAAAGATATACCGTATAAAACGTACTTTGTGATGGGATAATTGCAGTTCAGATTAAGAATGTAATATTAATGAAAATACTGAAACAACTTTGCTGTAATTAAAAAAAAAAATAAAATCATATATATGTAGGTTCGTTGTATCTATAATGGATGAATCTGAATGTTGACATATTGGACACAATTAATCAAAGAAATCGACATCTTTTTGAATAATAAAAGCCTTTTGTAAACAGATTCATTATAGTATCATGGAACTTAAAATTATAAAGTCAATAATATTTTACAATGTGTACATATACATGTACAACACAAACCACTCCATTAACGACACGACCATTCTCATTATCCCGTACTACGATAAAAGCATAAACGATAAACACATAATGTACAAAAGAAACAAACATGGGAACAATTACATTTGATATGTATGCACAACTTTACAAAGAATGCATTACAATATGATTTAGTGGTATGCTGACAGGTTGTATAGATAAAGCATGACGATGAGAAATATACACCATAGTGAGGTAAGCGTTTAAACAAAGTTTGTGTCGTATGTTATCGTATTATATTAATTTGTCACCAAGACATGCTTGAGATGATAATTTTCATTAGGAAGATTATGTGTTCATGTGCATATAACATACACGTGTAGCAACTCTTAAATGATTACAAATAATTGATTAATTCATATGATATATACGTATGATAAATAGTTATACAAGAATAGGCCGAACATATTGAGATTATTTAACCTTGCAACAGTGAATAAATGGTATAACTGAAAATTGTGACCCAACGAACAGCTAGAAAATATATGTTTATAATAACAGTAAGTTAAATGCTTCTGGAATTACAGGGATATTTGCTACAAGTACCAATTTTATGTTTTTTTCATTATGTTAACGTGATAAAACATCACCATAGTGACAATATTAGAAACAATGGCAGATATTTATGTATATGTGTGGCGGGGTTTGGAAGTGAATGTGTGTAGAGGAGGTGGGGGGTTGGGGCGAGAGAGTGAGTTGGGGTAATTTGAATATGTGTGGGATGGGTGAGGGAGAAGGGTTGAATTGGTTGTTTGTCGGGCATGGTTGAGGGAGTGGGTTGGAAGTGTATGTTTGTGTGGTTGTGGATGAGTTTATGAAGATGGGGTTTGTGTGGTGGTGGTGTAAGTGTGGTTGTGGATTATGGTGTTAATATGGTTGTGGGATTGTGGGTTTGGCTGTGTGGGTTTTTTTAGATGGTCTAGGGGTTATAGTGAGGTGGAATTGGACGTGCTAGTTTGTGTGTGGGTGTTAGTGTAGGGATGGGCGAGGGAGTGGATGTGGGTGGGAAATTGGATGTGTGTGTGGTTGTGTTTGTACGCGGGTGTGTGCATGCGTTCGTGCGTGCGGGCCTGTTTGTCGATCTGTCTGTGCTACATGTTCTTATGATACCAAACTATGCTGGTGAGTAGAATATAAATATAATTGACTTATTGCTATTTAATCTGTTGTACAAGCATTCTGTCAGTTCAAAACATATAATAAAACAAAATATGTCCATTTCTAATTTATCAAGTTGTGATTCACTGTTGATTTTGTGAAAACTGACGATTTCGCAATATGGTCATTGTCATTGGGTACACGTATCTTAAATAGAAGTTGCATATAAAACGGATAGGTATGTGTTATTGTCTGATACATATCTTTGCTAAATAAGGAAGACAATTTACCCCCAATATAAACATCGCCAAAACCAGGAAGTTTCCGGGAGTGAAGTGTAATGCCGAGCTGCAGAGTGTATAATTACAACTTAATTAGAAAAACGTAATTATTATTTTTATTATTGTTGTTATTGTTGTTATTGTTGTTTTTCATATCGATCGCTTTATAGGCATAGTGCCACCATTGCAAAACAGGAGGTGCTTCCGTGGGGTAGTCGCATGATGGCTGCCATAAATAATCCTAGTTTCTTTTTCTCTTAAAATGCATTTTCACATTTTTTATTGTCATTTTTTGGTTTGGGAGGCATTGTTAACCTATTTGGAACATTTCAGAAGCATTGTCATGTTTGAATTGTGAATCTAGAAGAAGAAAAAAAAGTTTTTGAAATGGGGGTATGAATACAATATTTTGGAAGTTTACTTCCGTTTTTTCAACGGTGTTTACACTTGACATAAAAAAAATCTCTTATATGACACATGACCCCCAATTTTTTCATCATATTTTTGTAGTGCAGAGGTTGGCAAACAGGAATATGTAAGTTTCACTTTTTTCATTTGGGTCCCTCTATGAATGACAAGCCTTCAAACTTTTATTATTTACTATAGAATAAAGAACAAAAATCAATGGTGGGGTTACACCTATAAGAGAGATTACCGGTAATTGTTTACATTTTTAAAACTGTCGTCTGCAAGATTTTCAGCAACAACAATGGATCAGGATAATTTTATTAATACAACTAAACAAAGAATACATGAAAATAGCATAAATCATGGGGGCAAAGGGTGTATTAAGTGGTTAGGGAGTACATGTGGGAGGGGTGTGGCAAAATATGGGAAAATTCGTGTTAAATTTCCTAATCAACCACATTCAAAGCACTTTTATGTACATAGAGTTATATATATGTTAAATAATGGTTTTCAAGAGCTACCAGAGGGTCTACATGTATCACATTTATGTCATTTCAGTTTGTGTGTTAATCCATTACATTTAAGCTTAGAGCCACAATGCATAAATAATGAACGCCAGCAGTGTGGCGACCAGTGCTCATCACACAGTTTGTCAAATTTTCAGTTTCCTGACTGCATGTTATAGCTTTTATGTACCATTTTATGTTGTTAGTTCTTAAAACATAATTAAAATAACAAAAAAAAATAGAAACTCAAATCATTATGTACATATTTACAGCTGTATGCCTTCAGTTAACTCTTAGTTTTTGTTTTTTATTTTTCAGTGTTTGTGTAACTTCTCACAGTTCAGTGTTTGAGACTGATTCAGCCACAGTATATATATTGGTAAGCTTATTTGTGTTTATATTTTATAGAGCTATGCCATTTTATGCATAGTGGTGATCATTGAGTTGTAGTAAGTTTGAGAAGTTTGGTTTTTGATCAGTCATACCCTTTGAATAGTGCAACTCCGAGTGCATTTTGTATCGTCGCAAGCGAGTAGCATATCGCGATGTCTTGGCTCGAACCATATACCTCTGACGTTTCCTCCGTATTTCTCGTAGGTCAGTTTGAATTAAGTGTTTCATTACAGAAGAACCATGCTGAAATTTTACGCCAAGTGCCTGGCACTTAATTAATACTGACTCTGCATAGCCATGTTTTATGCGTAGAATTTGGCCATTTATTCTACCATGACAATTTCGTGCAAATGTAATAGCTTTTGGCAAGCATGCTTGATATGCTCTATTTACTGCCTCAGTTTTTTTAGTAGAAGTTAAAAGCTGGATTTTCATTATACTGTCAGGCCCCAGAAACATCATTATACACTTATTAAGTATTTGTTCATCAGTGCCAGTCATTTTTAGTTTTGATGGCGAATAATTTTTAGTGCGTCTGAAATCACCAGGACACACAAAACTGTGTTTAGCACAAGAGTCGCCACAATAACCTTTAAAACATAGCACTATAGCTCCTATTGCAGCTAGCATTTTACTTTTAATTAGTTCTATATTGCTGTCAAACACCACATGAGCTTTCTTAAGCTCTGCCAAACATCTAGCTTTCACTGACAAAGCAAATCTGTTTTTTAAATTTATTTTCTTTGCACCGCTAAACATCTTTTTACTAAACGGTGCTTTGTTTATTTCCTTTTTAAGGGAGTTACTCAGGTGTCTGATATCTTTTAAGTGTGTTACATGAGTACCCTGTTCTTTATCAACACCACTGTGAGCTTTTGAGTCACCATCCCCAGTGTAATGTGTAATTTTAAGTTGTTTATTCACTTCATTGGTGACCAATGCATTCCATTTTGCTTCATTTCCGATTGATTCGTTTTCATTCAAATTTGCTATACAGTGACCCGGATGATTAGGACACTGAACCTTGCTACCATTGTTTTTTAATTTTGTTGAAACTGGACATATTTTACAACCAACATAAGCACCTATTATTTGTTTGTTTCTTGTGTTATTTTCACACATGGTAGCAGTGACTATTGTGCCTGCCTGAAAAGGCGTACTCTCAGAATTGAACAACGGGTTATTGTAACAACTGTCACCTTCACAAATTACCTCATTTTCATTTTTATTACCACAAAGTTTGTTGTCAGCTTTTATTTTTTCCCTTATTTTAGTCATTTTAATTTGGTTTAGAGTTTGTACATCCTTACCAACCTTGTTAGCAAGTTTTTGCATAGCATTTCTTGAAGGTGGTATGATATTTGAGTTTACAAGTATTCTGAAGGCCCCAGTATTACTGATGGTAGTAGTCATTAGACCCATTTGGAAACCTACATTTACCTGTGCAGCTTTCCTGCCTCTTTTGTTTGTTTTTATCTCATCATACAGTTTATAATATTTACTTATGTAGGGGCATTTTGAACATTTTAGTCGCTCTGTCCAAGCTAGACCCCATTTGTTTAATTCACCTTCACATGCATTACCATACAAACAATGTTTTTTTATTTCAGTGTTGAACATTGCATTTACACGTGCCTGACTATATAGTTTGTTAGTGAACGGGTCAGGGTGAACCTTAGTTTTGTCAGCACTGGCGTATGCAGTGTGTTACGCTTAACCACGGGACGTAGCGGAGCGACATTGTTTCGGAACCATCAATATCTCTAAAGGTAAGCTTTCCCTTATTTACCACAACTCTTTCATCAAATGACTCTTTCAAGAGTCTTACATATTTCTTATCATTTCTTTCATTACAGAATGAATAAATTTTACCTTTTTGACCACTTTGAACACCTTTCTTAATTTCTACAGTGTTTCTCTCTCGAGAATTTCTTTTTTCGCATTTTGTCACCAATAAAAGCATAAAAAATGTAAAAAAAGTTGCAAAATTTATGTTTGGTGATTATAACCTACTTTAATGTGTTTAAATACCTATTCAAACCCTAGTTTAACACCTTATGATATGAAATTTTCGTTCAAGTTTGCTAAAGTTTGGTCTGCTTTGTGGAGACTGTTTTTCACACCATTTTCAGTAATGCACCATTGACCTGATAATTGGTAAAAATTGGTGAAATAACTTTTTTTTACATTGTTATGGTCTGAAATGTTAAATAAGAAACACCTCCTTAATTAAACATTGATGAATATTGCCATCCTTTGCATGTATCCCAACAATTTAAATAATGATCTTAATTCGCCGAGCAATGTTGTTTAATTAACTTCTATATTGCCGTATATATAAGATAACCCAACGTTTATATATAAATATGTATTTTTTTATAACCACGCTGCCATTTAAATTGTCAAAATGTGAAGCAGGCAGCGAGGTAATTATAATTTAATTATGCATAGCGTTAATTTATCAAAACCGCAGCGTGTCCTTTTGGTAGGACGTCTACTCTGCATGCGGAAGGTCGTAGCTTCGATCCCCGGTCGGCCGTACTTATGATTTGAAAAATGGAACAAGAATATATATAAACATGAAACACAGTCAGATTGAAACAATAATACATCAGTCCATTCGTATTACAATAAAATGTACGTCCATATTCCTACAGAGAATTATCTACGGCCTGACGAATGAAGCTGGTATTCACATCTCTGTGGTTTGGCATTAAACATGGCATTCTTACAAGTCGATGAAGTGTTATCACTGTCTCATGTAGTTGTTATGATGACGGCTACTATCTTATTCCCGAATTAAAGGCCAAGACAAACGTCACATTGTCAACTATTCCACGGATAGGACAATTAGAAAAATGAATTTTGATAACACATTATATCATTAAGTGTAATATCTACATTGGAATACTCAGTTTTGGCTTTAATCAATACTGCAGAACATGTGTTTAGCATCTGGCTTTAACAAGCGCCTGTCCGTCAGTTATTGATTGACATTTATACTTTCAGCAAGACAAATACATGTACTCTAAAAGTCGGAATCAAACATTTAGCTATTCCATATATTGAACAATTTTACTACTTTGATTGAGGTCAATTTCCAACGACTTCTTTGAAAACGAAGCGGGTGGTACCAATTATATCATCTATTTCGAAACATCATTAGCGCGATCAAAAGCTTGATCTCTTTTCTATTAATTACTTAATCTTTACCTACAAATCTACGTTAAAACTTTAAATATTGAGTTGTTGCGATACAGACATAAATCCATATTTCGGTGTAGCGATATAACCAACAATAATATATTGCTGAAATCGTATGTACATTCATAATAGTGTATGTTGTACCACTTGGTTTGTGTAAATGCATTACACGTACACGCTGATAAACTGTAAATCTATTATTTTTTAACCTATTTAACAAGGAAGTTTAAGTTCAAACAATATCGATTTAAGATACGTCTCCAATGTACGTGTACGTGTATAGTGTGTATATCTGGTATGATTATTGTGTAAATCAGATATGACGAGGAGGAACTCAAGAAAATGATATAAAATTATCACGATCTAGTGCTCTAAAATAAAATAGTTTATGACTCGCTTTCTTTTTATTAAATTTCTATTTATAAAGTATAAGAATACTATCGATTATAACACAATTAATTAAACACAGCTGATAATTATGGTTTTATTGTCGTAAGGCTTATCTCGCTAGGTAGAACCAATAGTTAACACAACAACTAAGACGCCATAGTCATGTACTACAATTTAAATTCACTAAAACTGGCGCTACTGGAACACCCTGCCAGCCTCCCCAACATAGGAATTCGTTCCAAGGTCTAGTTTACTAGGTTACACGATAATCCACTCATTTTAAATTACCCATAGCCCTCAACTTTGCAAGGAATTATAGCAACAAATATAATACAAATAACACAACATATTTGATTATCAACGAAGGCAATCCAAAATGGAACACATCTTAGCTTATGATGTACAAGCAAAATTAACAAATTATTTTCATTATATATTTTGGTTGAGTCATTGCAGTCGGTAATATTCGGGTATATCTCTATTAATGAAAGCTATTCTACTCACCCAGGCGTCGGATTCGGCGTTGGCGTAACACTTTGGTTAAAGTTTTGCATGCAAGTCGCTATCTCAATTACCATTACATGTATTGCCTTGAAACTTTACACAAGCCTTTCTAGTCATCAACCCTACTACAATAACTAAGTTAGATAATTCTTGCATGAATATAATGCAAATTATTGCTCTTGTTTGACTTAAAAGTTCTGGTTAAAATTGTGCATGCAAGTACCATCAAGTCCATATCTCAGTACCCAATGCATGTATTGACTTGAAACTTTACACAAGCCTTCCTAGTCATCAAACATACTACAGTAACTAAGTTAGATAACTCTTGCATGAATATACTGCAAATTATTGCCCTTGTTTGACTTTAAAAAATCTGATTAAATTTTGCGTGCAAGTACCACCAATTCCATATCTCAGTAACCACTCAATGTATTTCATTGAAACTTTACACAAGCCTTCTTAGTCATCAACCCTACTAAAATAACTAAGTTAGATAACTCTTGCATGAATATGATGCAAATAATTGCCTTTTTTGACTTAAAAGTTCTGGTTAATATTGTGCATGCAAGTACCATCAAGTCCATATCTCAGTACCCAATGCGTGTATTGACTTGAAACTTTACACAAGCCTTCCTAGTCATCAAACATACTACAGTAACTAAGTTAGATAACTCTTGTATGAATATACTGCAAATTATTGCCCTTGTTTGAATTTAAAAAATCTGTTTAAAGTTCTGTGTGCAAGTACTATCAAGTCCATATCTCACCAACCACTCAATGTATGTATTCTTTTAATTTTCATAACAGAACTGAACAAAGATGAAAAGTGAAAAAAGGATAAAAAAAGATGATAGTAAGAATGAATTAATAATTAAAAAAAATGGTATAAATCGATTTTTGTGCATCTAATTCAAACGCCGTGTCCAAGCGATCAAAAAGCCTAATTACCACAATAAAAATATGATCATTCAATATGCAAATATCTGGGTTGATACATTTCCTGGAAATATCTGATGATAACGTTTGTTTAGCAGTCGTTTTATACAATTAAATAATTTTAAGAGTAAGTTTGCAGATGTTTCAAATGAATTTAGAACTAAGGTGGAGCGCATCGACCAGTGGTAGAGCATCGGATTCAATATCTGGGGTCGTAGGTTCGATCGTCCACCACGGCTTTGTGATGTGTCCTTGAGCAAGAACTTTTATCCGCCAGCTTGATTTACTGGTCTACCCAGGAAGACCTCAAGTGTGATTTGTAAAAGTTTCAAAAACTTGTTCATAATCGATATAAAATTAATAATTAAAACAATAACTCTTTTTAATTCTAAGTGTTCACCATATTAGAATGCGGAACAGTATTAGATTGTAATATATGAAATACAAAATATAGTAAAAGGAACAACTGTATTCAAGAGGTATAACCAAAGCAACACTATCAGCCAAAATACAAAACCCATACCACGTCGAGCAAAACACGGGATCACATGTATCAGTGTTTGGAATCCCTTTACCTAACACAATGACAAACATAGTCATCGATTAAACAACCCTATGTCTGATCTCTCGTCTCTATTTTTTGCTTTGTTTTAATGTGTCTAATTTTTATATGAACATATTTTGTTGTTTTATTTTTTCGTGAGGGGTGGGGGTAATTTTTAGTGTGTGTTTGGAGGGTAGGTGGGTAATGAGATTATGTATATATATATGGCATAATAGACTATGATATTTTCATATTAATACAATGTAAAACCCACAATATCTTTTTCTTTGAAATGAGGCTATATCCATAGGGGAAAAATTGTTCTGTCTTGTGGTGAGATGAGTTGGAGGTAGGATAATCAATTGTATTACTTATACTTCTACATCCGTTACGTCATGTCTCTACAAGATGTCGATATCGTTAATAGGAGGGGGGTTGGAGCATTTTGATATTTGAGACACCACATGCTGCATTCCAGTGAACCTTTAGGATATCATGATATATTGCAGTTATTTACTGTTTTTGTATATTCTGACTTTTAAACATTTTCAGACCTATTTAATAAGGAGAACTGCACTACACAAACGATTCTGGTAAATGTATTACATGAATCTATTTTATAAAGCTGGATACAAGGCAGGCCTTAATAAATATAGCAAAAAAGCAATCACTGTGGCCCCTTATTTGAAAAAAAACAACAAACAAAACAGTATGTACAATATGATACAGGCCTGGATTAAAGCATATAAGCATCTACGGCGCATTCATGATATCATAGTATAACACGTGTGTGTATCTGGAAGGGCGGGTAAGTCGTAAATTTGGGTAGAGAATATTCAATTGAAGGCGTCGTGCAATGTACTAGCACTAAATTTTCAGTCAATTTAACTATACTAGCTATATTTTAGGGGGCGTGTCCCAGATGTTCTGTTCGTCCTGAATCCGCTATTGAGCCGCTCTATAGTTGTTCAATCTTGTGACCTGTAGTTTTATGGAGAGAGCCCTGCCTATCAGCAACATTTATTTTAATTCAATACAAAAGGTCCATGTGTTTCTGTGTTGCTTACTTTACAAACTTTATTTTCATTGACAAAGTCAATAAGTCAGTTCCACATAATACCGAGTGATGGCCGATAATGTACGCTTCTTGAAAGGGAGCAGTAGTTGGTTGAGGAATAAAAAGACGGCACCGATTGACGTCATAATGTTGAAATTATACTAGTTAAGACGCTAGGTGGCGCTGAAGATTATGATATATATAATAACAGAAATAGCCATCGGTAACAAACTAAAAATATAGCCTCTTTCACATTAATTTTTTTCTTTGGAAACACAATAATACTATAGTTTGCAATATGCAATAAACACAAATTGACATATGCAAAAACAAGCAGTTAGCATTAAAGTGAATGCAATTTGTAGTTTACGCACATATAGGTTAGAAGTTGCCATTTAAGTGAAAGTTAATTGGAGATAAGTAAGTTAAAATATGTAATTAAGCAATACCCTCCATATTCGCCAACTACTAAAAGTGTTCTTAACGTTTGTTCCGTTTTATGTATAAATAAATCATCGAGAATTAATTGTGTGTACCATAAGAGACATAGTAGACCTTATACTGAGTGCCCGTTTAGTATGTAACTCATTAAACGACAAACATATACACGTATTTTGTGAGAGAACACATCTTGAAAGATGCTATAAATACCACTATGCATGTATCCGTTTCCGTCAGTCTTTGCATGTCGGAAAGGTATGAGACAACGTTATTTATAGTTATGAACTGACATCATAAATAGTTATTCCCGGTTAAGTCATTTTACGAGAATGGTGATACCATTCAGTTATCAAGTACATGAACAATTATAATCTCGTTTAATGAAGCATGTTTTGTTTCTAGGGCATAACAAGAAGAAATGGATCGACGTATTGTTCAATCAGGCAATGGTCACATACAAACACATTCATATAATTAACTTGATTATGTAAAGACACACAACAAAGTTCTTACACCATTTTACTAATTGAAGGGAATTACATTCAGATAGCACTAAGACATCGGGCCGATTTATTTTTGCACACTTTATTGTATTTTTTTTAAAACACTTCCCGCTAGCAAGAAAAATTAGAAGACAGAACCGAAACACAATGCAAGTGCCTCATTTAAGACTTGGACTAGCTGACGAAGAGACGATATTTACATTACATTTAACTTTGCAAATCCATCATCATCATTACCATCACTACCACCATCATCATTATCACTATTGTCACCATCACCATTCTCATTTTCATCATCATCAACACCACACCAACATCATCATCATCATCACCACCATCACCATCATCATCATCATCATCATCATCATATGTATACTCACAAGCATCATCAGCATCATCAGTAACTTAATCATTATCACCATCAGCATTAATCATATCACCTAAAACAACATCATAATCGTCATCATCATTATCATCAACACCATCATCACATTCATCTATTTCATTATAATTACCATCTTTATCTGTCCCATTTTCAACAACAACGTCCTTTTTGTCATCATCATTATCATCAACACCATCATCACATTCATATATTTTATTATAATTACCATCTTTGTCTGTCCCATTTTCAACAACAACGTCCTTTTCAACATAATTTTCAACAAAAATCACACCATCACATCATTATAATCATCATTACTACCATTTTCAATCACACCTCCCTGAGCATGAACTATTTCATCATAATCATAATTATTGCATGTATAATTAATATTAAAATGAAATAATTACATCTTTATCATCAAAGCAATAATTATAGTTACCTTTTACAACTGACACATAATCATTATCAACATCTATATCTATATCATTTTCATCATCAACCAGTACAGCATCAGTACAATTTTCCACCTTATCATCTGTCCCAAAAACTACATCATCATCAACACCATCTTCATCATCATCATCATCGTCATCATCATCATCATCATTATCATCATCATCAATTCTTTTTGCACAAAACTGCTCAACTTCATCATTCTGATTTTGCAAAATGTCATTACTTAATGTTGAAAAATATCTATAAAATATGCCAAGAGACAAATTATTCGAAATATTTTTCGTTTTGCTAAAAAATCGCCAGAATTGTTTAGGCTTTGAAAAATGTACTTATATAAAGTTTCCTTTTCTTTCTTACAAGGTTGTTATATTCCTTTTTAAGTAAACACAATTGCTGCTTCTTAGTTTCAGATTTACATATATTAAAAACTTGATGTGCTCTTAGGTATGTACTCTTTGCTAGACCACATTCACCATCAAACAAGTCTTTAATTTTAGCTAGAGAATTCATATCAAAATAAGGTTTGTCATGCACATGAAAACAGGGGGTCTTATACTTGACGTCAAATATTTGTAAAACTATTCACAATGTTATTTATTGATGTTCGATCCTGTATAACAATATCATTTACTGATTCATTGAATTTGGGCATATTCGCAATAACACCATTTCAAATCTACTCCCTTATATCATTTACCCAACTTTAAATGACCCCATGCTTCGCTTTACATTTACTACTATTAACATTGCATACAAGTAAAAAACAAACAGGTGCGTGGTCACTCCACTCATTGAAATGATATAAAATAAAGCCACTGATACGTGAAAAACTTTGGTCTGTTGTGAGCAAATAATCGATTACTGATGTCCCATTTCTTCAAGCGTATGTATATGAACCGCAAGTATAATCCCTTCCTTGACGGCCGTTTGCAATGCGAATACCCGTGGACAAAATGAGGTCAATCAATTTCACTCCAAATGTAGTACACGTACGATCTTGTGAGGCCCTTGTAAGGGTATTGTCAGGTACATAATCTAGCAATCCAAATATTCGTCAAAATAATCCAAAATAATTAAATCATCCCTAACACCTACTTTACTACTTAAACACAGAGAGTCCACACCCCACAGATAAACATCTATTAAATATACATCAGAATCAAGGTTGGAAAAAATGTTTTCAATTTTACCCAAACTATTGTATCGTGATGAATCCGCACGATTTCAACACCGTCTTTACTTTTTTCTCTATATACCATATATTCGGATATTTCTCACTACACAATAAAACACAGTTGGATAAAGTAATGTATATATATACCGCATTGTTATTAGACAAAAAGGGACACTTTGTTTATTAACATATTTTGACTTTTCATATACATACGAGGTGCGTTTAAAAAGTTCATGCACTTGGTGCAGCATAGGAAAACGAAGATTACATTGATACAACTTACTTTTAAAATGTTTAATCCAATCTAAATTATCACTCTGTAGCCCTCGATTAGTATACTGATAGAGTGAAAAGTCGCTTATTCGACCTCCTGACGGGACTCGAAAAAATGACAGAATTGATCCATGGTGCTAGGCCAGTACTGTACATAGGGTTTGACAATGTTCCGATTCTATTCCTAACCAAAATAATCAATAACCACCACATAATTGTGGATTTGTGCGGTGCGTTATCTCCGCATCCCAGCACGTGGTGGACCTTGGCGTAGAGATTAGAAACCACTGTGAGGACGTTACGTGCGTAATGTGTTCATGTACCTACATCCGTGCCACCATTCCGTCTGCATCGAAATATAAATTACAGTCTTACTTTTATTAGTTGAGGCCTTTCACCATTTCAGCTTTCCAAACTTTTTTTTATTCCAACGTTATTTGCATATTAAAAGGGAAGGACCGTAACTTATGTTGCTAGAACTTGTGGCCCAACGTGTTTGCTATGTGAATTATGCAATCAAATATGTTTAAACCAAACTTTTTCCCCTTTCCTTACGGTTTAAAAAACGATACCCATTTTTTATCACCAGTACACGCCAGTGCAGCCGATTGGGTCAGAACCATCATACCAAAAGGTTCGTGGGCAATTCTAACCCACATTATCTTTTACCGTTTACCCCGAAGGCAAAATATGTGGTATCCATCTGGCGCGGGTCTTCATAGATTCAATTGACCTTTAATTAAAAAAAAAACGCCGATAAGTTTAAGCCACGTATCGTGGTAATACCATCCACAATGTATATTGCGTCTGTCTTGATCATGCACAGCAAAAACATCTTTTTCACTAAACACTGACCTGACCGTCCCGCACTTGGACCATCCTTAACACTGTATCTACTATTTTATAAAACATTGTGACCAGTTTCCAATTGTACGATACTTTGTCCAAGTCCGCTTTAATTTCTATAGGCGACATATTTAACAAGGTCCGTATTTTGATATTCGCATGTCCATTTTGAGCTGATTCTCTCAAATCCAAAACGGTAATAAAAACCTGGGTGAGAAAAAATATAATATCTTAACTGCTATGATTTGTACGTGCAGATTCTTGATCACTGAATAAATATATGCAATTATTGATTGAAAATAACGGCGATACAGGCCAAGTCCATATTTCAAACGCCTGTCGTATATTTGTTTTAGAACCATTGCGATATTTCGAATTCCGATTCAAAAGGCATATTTTACTGTCGAAATCGAGCATTTTTAAGATAATATCTAACTGTTTTCAAATACATGCATGATATATTTAATACCTATTTCTTATATGCTTAAGATATATTTATGCATATAATTTGTATTCTGCAACCTTTAATTATCAAATTGTTAATCCTTTGATATAGATGCGAAATGACGAGTCTCATTTCCAATCGCAAACTCTGTTTTCAACAATCGAATGTTGATTTCGCGCAGAAGGTCAAATCACAAAATAAAAGTACACATTGCACCATAATGATGATGATAACTTTATGTATCGTCGCCCTCGGTTTCCCATATGGACATGCATCCAGAAGAGTAATTTCAGACAGTGCAGTGATACAGAACGGCCTTTAAACATGATCAGAAAGGTCAGGCGAATCGCGTTCTAAAGTGCTGGAATTTCCCCGACACTGTACGGGAATCTAAAAGATCAAATGATTTCTGCAAA